>CM019693.1:41356311-41803811 GCA_009760885.1 Achatina immaculata
ATGAAGCCAGTATATAGTTTGCACTGGATGATAGTTCAGAAAAGTTGAACTCATGCTCTACAAGGGGTTGATGATGGTGTTCTTGGCGCTTCTGAGGCATGCATTTGAGAATCTGATAGTGGTTGGCTGCTGTAGCTAACATGACCGTCTAAAATATAACTAACTGTCATGACACCCCTCTGACTAGACTTCACCATAAGGCAGAACAATTGATCACTTCCTCTCTCTCTGCCTCTTAAATGAAGTTATTTAAATAAACTTTAGCAAATGTAATGTTTCTGTTATTAGCTAGTCAGGGACAGTATTTTAGAAAATATAATTGCATGGAAGTTTTGATTTCAATCCTCAGAGAGTATCTTCCAAGAATTTTGTGAAAGAGTTGAAGAATGTGTGGGACCATTATCTGCCCTTACGTCAGATTCAGGAGGACTCCCTCTTTCAGGCCTTCCAAGTTCTGCCTTATGTCCAGCTACACAGAGTAAGAATATGTCAGAGTTGGCTGTAGATCACTGTCTTTGATAGTGAATATTTCATATTTAGGAATCAGTTATATAAGATGTAGATCACTGTCTTTGATACTGAATATTTCACATTTAGGAATCAGGTTAGAGCAGAGTTTCTCAAATGTTTTTCTGAAGCTGCTGTTGAGAGAAAGTTTCATGCTACAGGGACAGCACATATTTCAGGATCGGTGAACCAGAACTGGTGAAAACCCTTTATTTACTCTTCATGGTACTTCCAGATATGGCCAACAAATATCCCAGAACCATTGCAACTAATGGATGTGAATTTAATGTTCTTCACGGCACTGAACTAGCTGTGAAGCCCACACCATAGGTTTGTTTGGGAAATGCAACAAAAAATGATAAAGATCTGAATGTTCTATATTCTTGTGTGTCTGATTTTAAGATTCAGATCCTCCCAAACAGCATCCAGTATCATTCATTCATTTGCATGTCCCTTGCGGAACTTTGCCTCCCTAACAGCTCTTCTGCCTTGCAGAACTTTGCCTCCCTAACAGCTCTCCTGTAGGCCTCTCAGTTGTAAGCAAGATGGCCTGCTGCTGATGCATCCATTTGTAGATCATCAATGATGTCTTGCAGCCATCTTTGCCTTGATCTTCCTCTCTTTCTTTTTCCCATTATGTACTCTTCCAAGACAGTCTTCTCTAGATTATCATGATGTTTAATGTGTCCAAAATATTAAAGTTTTCTTTGTTTAATCCTCTTTACCAGTCAGCCTTCTTCAATATTAAGCTCTTGTAGTATGGATATATTTGTTCTTTTTTGTGTCCATGGTATTTGAAGAACTCTTCTGTAGCATTTACATTCAAAAGCATTTATGTGTTTCTCAGCTGTTTTGTTAAGTGTCCAGGTCTCACAGGCATATGTTGCGATGGGAAAGATGCATGCCCTTAAAAATCTTATTTTTATAGTTCTGTCTGTTCCTCTCCACAGCTTCTTTAGTTTTATTTTTTGAAGAGTGATAGATGTCCTCCTTTTAACTTCTCTCATTGTATCTCCAGTTAGTGAAGTTTACAGTTATCTCTTATCCTTAAAAAACAATACAGCTGGACTTGATGATATTAGCAATAAGATCCTACGTTATGCTGCACCTATCATTTCACATACACTAATATACATTTACAACCAGTGCATTGCAAAATGTTATTTCCCTGAGGCGTTTAAAACTGCTAAAGTGTATCCTCTCTTTAAATCCACCCCATCCAACAACCTAACCAACTATAGACAAATATCCATACTATCTTCACTTCAAAACCACTAGAAAAACACATACACAAAATAACTCTACAACACATGCAAGAGAACAATTTACTCACAGACAGTCAGGCTTTAGACCCAGTCATTCCTGCCACACAGCTCACACCAAAATGACAGAGAACTGGTAAGTAAACATAAATGACGAAATACTATGAGGTGCCATCTTTGTCAGCTTTAAAAAGCCATTTGATATGATTTACAGTGATATTCTTGTAAAAAAAATAAAGACTTATAGACTGCACCCTGACCTAATAAAATTAATTGCATCATTTCTTTCAGATAGACAACAGGTAGAATTCTTCAATTCTCTATCAAATACTGCTATAGATGACACTAATTCTTCAATTCTCTATCAAATACTGCTATAGATGACACTGGTGTTCCGCAAGGTTCTATTCTAGGCCCGTTGCTCTTTGCTATCTACATCAGTGATCTTCCACTTCATCTTAAACACTCTTCTTGTAACCTTTTTGCCGATGATTGAACAGTCTACACAAGTGACTATGACTGTATTAACTTAGAATCAACTCTTCAGGTCGAGTTAAACAGTCTAATTAAATGGAGCAACAACAACGGCATGATTATAAATACTGATAAAACAAAATCAATGCTTATAACAACAGGGCAGAAACTACAAAACGCAAAAAACACTACTTTGGGTCTGTACGGAAACATCACAGATAGAAAACGTTAACAAGCACAAAACACTAGGTCTTATTATTGACCAACATCTGACTTGGAACTCTCATGTGCAAGGCCTAATAAAACTCATAGCGCAAAAAGTATACCAATTAGCCAAAATTAAACACTTCATTGGTCAAGACACAAGGAAGACATGCTACATATCACATATACAAACAAATTTAGACTACTGCTCAACAATCTGGGATGGTTGCTCAGTACCAAATACAAAGAGGCTTTACTAACTTCAAAAGCGAGCGGTAGAACTTATTAGTTTTAGACAAAACTGCCTGGCGATATTCTTCATCTGCCATGCGTGGGATGAAACTCCTCCCAGCGAATGAAGAAAAATGCGATTAGGATTGCCCCGCGGAGCCATGGTGGAAAAGGTGATGGAATGGATTAAATGAAGTTTAATCGGTATGGCTAGTAGTCTTGCAGTGAGGGCTACTCATATCAAGGTGCCTCTGCTCTAGAGGTCGGCTACGTCCTATATACACACACACTGGGGCAAAATTCCTAAACCGGCTTAACCCAGGAGTTAAACTATGACACTGCTGGCGAGATTCTTTGGCTGCCGTGTGTGGTGTGAAATTCCTCCTGGCCAATGAAGAAAAATGCGATTAGGGTTGCCGCGTGGCGCTGTTCTGAAAAAGGTGATGGAAAGGTTAAGTGAAGTTTAATCGGTATGGCCAGTAGTCTCATGGCGAGGGCTACTCATACCATAGCATCTCTGCTCTAGAGGCTGGCCACATCCTGTATACACCCATACTGGGCCAATATGCCTAAACTGGCTTAACCCGGGGGTGAAACTTGATGGCTACTCATATCACAGTACCTCTGCTCTAGAGGCAGGTAACGTTTTAAATACACCCATACTGGGATAATGCGCCTAAACCGACTTAACCCAGGGGTGAAACTTACTAGTGGCGAGGATTCGTCTTCCTTAACAAAGCTCTGTCCTGGTCAACACCAGGAAGGGTAGTGGCCACGACCACAAAATGCTGAAGTCGGAGACACTGGACCAGGGCAATCTAGATAGGCATCCACTTCTCACCTGATGGGGATATATTCATATCCAAATCACGTTGAGGTTTTCTGGTGAGAAAGTCCAACTCTGGACTGAACGGGCAACCACTTCTCACTCAGCGGGGATATACGGATATCCAAAACACGTCAAGTTTTTCTGGTGAGGAAGTCCAGCTCTAGACTGGATGGGCAACTACCTCTCACCCGGTGGGGATATATTCATATCCAAACCACATCGAGGTTTTCTGGTGGGGAATCCAACTCTAGACTAAACTGGTGCAGTGAAAACCACAGTGTCACGCAGTGCCGCTTCTGTGACCCACCGAGAATATAGGCCCAAGCCCCACAATGCTCTGAGCCTCTATCCTAAATGAGACTATCACGAGAACCACAGGAGTAAATTCAGCAGGATCACGGGGTGATCTTGATGGTAGAAGCGAACGAAGAGGAAGAAGAAGATTAGTGACAAAGATCAAGCACAAGAGACTAATCACCACAAACGTATTAGAATACTGCCTCTTAAGATCAGGTTCCTCTTTAACAAAGTCAAGTTAGTACATCAAATTCCTTCACAGCATGCTCTGCCTTATCTATGAAACATGTTTAGATTTAGCCCAAAGTGTCGCAGCTGGCGAGATTCTTCAGCTGGCGTGCGTGGAGTGGGGCTCCTCCCAGCCAGTGAAGAAAAGTGCGAATGGAGTTGCTGTGCTGCGCCACCATGGAAAAGGTGAATGAAGGATTATGTGAAGTAATCAGTAGTCTTGAGGTCAGGACTGCTCAAATCATGGCACTTCTGCTTTGGAGGTTGGCCATGTCCTATGTGCACCCATACTGGGCGGATTGATCTGAACCTGCTTAACCCAGGCCTGAGGCTAAAATGGTACCTAGAAAGTGAAAACCTTCTCGTTCCACAACAAGCAGGATTTAGGCAGTACTACAGTACGGAAGATCAAGTGACCTATCTCTCTCAAGAGATTGAGGATGCATTCCAAGAGAAAAACCTTGTACTAGCAGCGTGGATAGACCTGAAGAAAGCCTTTGATAAAGTATGGAAAAAAGGTCTGTTGTGGAAACTAAGAAACTGCAATGTGAATGGAAGACTGTACAACTGGATAAAGTCCTATTTACACAATAGAAGAGCTAGAGTAGTAATGGATGGACACAAAAGCCAGAAAGTACTTCTGCAACACGGTGTACCACAAGGAGGAGTCCTTTCGCCTACACTATTCCTTGTATTCATTAATGACCTGGTCAAGGAACTTCCCTATGGAATCAAAGCAGCACTGTATGCAGATGATCTGGTCATGTGGTGTACAGATGAATATGCGACAGTTGCTACACAGAGACTCCAAAGAGCAGCAGACATCTTGACATCATGGACAAACAAATGGTGTGTAAGTATCAACACAGAGAAATCAAGTACCACTCTGTTCACCCTCTCATCTAAACAGAAAGCAGGTAAGATCTTTGTAAATGAAATACCCTTAAGGATGGACAACCAACCCACTTACTTAGGAGTGACTCTTGACTCAAAACTGACTTGGAAGCAACACATCAACAGTGCAGAAGCAAAAGCCAGAAGAAAACTAGCCATATTAAGAAAATTAAGTGGGACTACATGGGGAGCTAGTGAAAGAATCCTCAAGAACGTATATCAGCAAAGTATTCTACCACATTTAGAATATGGCTCAACATCTTGGTGCACAGCATCAAACACTACGCTGCATAATCTAGACAAGGTTCAAAATCAGTCACTACGGATTATCACAGGTGCCATGAGGTCCACACCAATAGTAGAAATGCAGAAAATAGTTGGTGTTCAACCGCTAAAGGAACGTAGAGACACAAAGGTCATGACCATGGGAGAAAAATTCCTTAGCTCTGTAAGCCATCCCCTGAAGGAGAGATTCAATAACTTGGCATTAGGACGGCTTAAAAGAAGCAGCTTCATTCATCAGGCCAAGCGTATGCGTAAGCTGATACCTGACCTTCCAACTGTAGTCACTCCATTATCATCTGTACCAGAGCATACACCATGGAAAGAAGCAGATTATACACAAATAACTATTCAGACTGAAGTGAAAGGTGTGCAGAATGGTGAGATGCAGAGCAGTCTTGTAAGATCAGTAGCCACACTTAGTGTTCTAGATGACAAATATCCATGTGACACCTGGATACGTGTGTATACAGACGGATCTGCACATAATGCCATAAAAAATGGTGGGGCAGGAGCATATATTGAATATCCAAACAACACCATTGACAAGATTTCCATACCCACTGGTAAATACTGCAACAACTTTGATGCAGAAGTTAGGGCAATTATTGCTGCAGTTGAAAAACTATCAGACTCCAGAATTGATACATGTCCTGTAGTAATTCTCACAGATGCAAGATCAGTACTGGAGGCTCTTCAGTGCAACAAACTACCAGACCTTAAGGATGCCTTGTCAAAAATTGGCTTACAACATGGAGTCACTTTGCAGTGGATTCCCTCCCACTGTGGGATACCAGGCAATGAGAAAGCTGACCATCTGGCCAAAGAGGGCACTGAAATGGAGCAACCAGACATACCAGTCACCTATAATCAGAAGAAAAGCATGATAAAAACCTACAGGAAGCCACAAACACCACCACATGATGACTATCACATGCTAAACAGAAAGGAACAAGTCACCATCTTCCGTCTCCGAACAGGACACAGCCGACTCCGAAGTCATATGTATACAAAGTTTAAGGTTGGTACTACTAATCTATGTACATGTGCCCAGGTGCCCCAAACCGTGGAACATATCCTCCAGAACTGCATCAACTACGAGACACTGAGAAATAATTACTGGCCCAGTGAAACCACTAAAGAAGATAAGCTCTACGGTTCCATACATGAGTTACAAAAAACAGTGAAATTTATCCAAGAGACAGGACTGCAGATATAGACAGACAGTGCGAACGAAGAAGAAGAAGAAGAAGAAGCTTAACTCAGGGGTTAAACTAAGACACTGCTTGTGAGATTCTTCGTCTGCCGCGCGTGGGGTGAAACTCCTCCCGGCCAATGAAGAAAATGCAATTAGGGTTGCTGAGTGGTACCACTGTGAAAAGGTGATGGAAAGGATAAAGTGAAGATTTATCGGTATATCCAGTAGTCTTGTGACGAGGGCTACTCATACCAGAGCACCTCTGCTCTAGAGGCCAGCCACATCCATACTGGTGAAATATGCCTAAACCAGCTTAACCCAGGGATGAAACTTAATGACTACTCATGTCATGGTACATCCACTCTAGAGGTTGAACACATCCTAAACACACCCATACTGGGATAATACGCCTAAACTGGCTTAACCCAGGGGTGAAACCTACTAGTGGCGAGGATTCGTCCTCCTGGACAAAAGCTCCGTCATGGTCACAACTAGGAAGGGTAGCAGTCACGACCACAAAATGTTAAAGTCGGAGACACTGGACCAGTGCATTCTAGATAGGCACCTCTCACCTGACTGGGATATATGCATATCCAAATCACACTGAGGTTTTCTGGTGAGAAAGTCCAACTCTGGACTAGATGGGCAACCATCTCTCATCCTGCGGGGATATATGGATATCCAAAACACATCGAGGTTTTCTGGTGAGAAAGTCCAACTCTAGATTAAACTGGTGCAATGAAAACCACAGTGTCATGCAATCCCACTTCAGCGACCCACCAAGAATACAGGCCCTAGCCCCATGATACTCTGAACCTCATGTGGCCCTCTCAGGGATCTCTTGTGGCCCTCTCGGGGACCACAGGAGGACCACAGGACCAATCAAGGACCATAGGAGTAAATTCAATAGGATCACGGGGTGATCTTGGTGGTAGAAGCGAATGAAGAAGAAGAAGAAGAAGCCCAAAGTGTAGCCAACGCTTAAACAAATGTCTTCCAAAACCTAGACTTGATCTTTACAAGAAAAGCTTTACTTATTCTGCTACTCTTCTTTAGAATACCCTCCCATCCTATATAAAAAAATATAAGCTATACTCCTTCCTACAACTACAAACTCTTCCAGTATCTATTTGATGTCGATTACGTGCCTCCATGATTCACAAAAATTATTCTAGACTGCTCTTGCAGACACCGAATTGTTTATAATGAATAGTACCAAAATTCTGTTTGGTAGATAGTCATTTATATGTATGTAGTTACTTTCTGTAGTCATTTATATATGTAAGTAGTGACTTTCTGTTGTCATTTATATATACTGTTAAAAAAAAGAAATGCAACACAACTGTAGTCATAATGGACACCAAATTTCAAACTTGTATCAAAATTTTATTTTATGGAATTAATGTTTCAATCTTGGCATGAATAAACTTTAAGACTTTAACAATGAAATGTTGTTCATTTAATTTGGTTTGAACTTTTATTCTTTGTGACTGAGGCCCCCGTTTCACTAAGGTGTATGGCCTCTCTGGCCTGTATCAGAGAACGACATCTCCTTGACATGGATCATATTAGTCATTGGATCTATTGTTGTGGAATGGCTGCCCACTCTTCCTGCAGTTCAAGAGACAACTGTCAGAGATTGGTTGGCGCCATGTTTCGCTGCCGGACTTGTCTGTTGAGATCATTCCATAAGTGTTCTATTGGGTGAATGTCTGATGACATGGATGGCCACAGAATGGTCTGAATGTTGTTGTCAGTGAGGAACTAGGTGGTGAGTTGTGCTACACGAGGTCGAGTGTTATCCATCTGAAAAATCGACCCTGGTGCAGTCAGAAGTGGAAGGATGTAAGGATGAAGAATTTCAGCGACGTATCATTGGGCATTCAGGTGTCCTTCACTTTGCACCAGGTCACTTCTTCCCATGAAGTTGATCGTCCCCCACACCAATACACCTCTACCACCATGTAGAGGAGCCTCATCCGCACAGTTCTGGGTGTAGCGCTCATGGACTCTGCTGTAAACTCTTCTCCATCTATTGTGTCACTGGAGCAGAAAGAATGATTCATCACTAAACCAAACCCTTCTCTAATTATTCGCAATGGTCCATTGATGATGCTTGTTCGCCCACTGCGGTTGGTTCTGGCGATGCCGGTCCATAAGAACAGGACCTCTGTAGGATCTTCTAGTCAAAAGACCAGCATCGTGCAGCCAGTTCTTGAGCGTTTGATCTGAAATTTGATGGGCTGCTGTCCTTGACTGGACTGTTGAAGACGCAGATGCAAATCAATTCCTGAGATGATGCGGCTGTATGAAGCGGTCTTCGGCAGGAGTTGTGACTGTGGGTCTTCCACTGCACGGCTGGTCTGGTCTGCAACTGAGCCAGTTTCTTGAAATCGTCCCCAAAGGCGACTAGTGGTGCTTCTCTCTCTCTCTCTGAACCTTAAGTGCCCAGGGCACATGGGGCTTCCGCAAGGGTTTTCCACAAATGCCCGTCCTTCGCCTTTTTTTCTGATCTTGCCCAGGTGAGCCCTCTATTGCTCAACATCCTCTCTGTTGTTCTTCTCCATGTCTCTTTTGGTCTACCCTTACTTCTGTTCCCCTGTGGTGTCCATCTTAAGTGCTATTTTTGGTAGTGAGTTATCAGTCATTCGGAACACATGTCCCAACCATCGCCAGCGTCTTTCCTCAATAATTGTTGTCAGTGGCTTCATCTGCATTTCTGCCAATAAGATGTTACTTCTTATGGTGTTTGGCCAAAATATTTTTCTAATTCTTCGTAAACATTTAATCTGGAAAGAATTCAACTTATTTTCTATGGTTTTGGTGATTTTAGTGGTGCTTCTAACCACATCAAATTGTCTGGCCACTACACTTTGTGACTGTCCAGTCTGTAAACGTCCAATGATGATGAGTCGTTGTTCTGTAGTGAGATGAGCCATACTTGGGCATTGAATTTTCAAATCAAGTGATTCGAGGAGTGTCAATCTTTTATAGGCATTCAGTAACATGATCAGTGAGTTTTGTGTTCAGTAAGTTTCACGTGATCTTGTGAACCTGTCATGAATTATTGTCAAAAATGCTGTTTTGACTAGTGTCGCTTTTCTGTGCTCATGAATCATCTGCTGAGAACAATTTAGGTCAGCACATGAAGTTGATGTCCAAGTGAACATTTCAGGCAATTTGCCCTTGTCTGATCAGCAAACTTCAGTTTAAATCGCAACATCATATTTGTTGTGTTTCTTTTTTGAACAGTATATGTATGTAGTTACTTTCTGTATTGAGTCCATGGATACGAGTGAAATGTGAATGTTATACTTTAATTTTATTTTATGTCTCTCAGCTTTCCAATGTTAGTTATGTTGGTTATATGAGCAGAATATTTGTAGAATGTCTGGAACAGAGTGAAAGCTGTATGATGAAGGGCAGAATGTCAGACAGGCCTGTGTGCCCAATTCTTAACCCCTTGGAAATTAAGATCAATCAATCAATCAATCCATTATTCCCAACGGTGGAATAGAACTGTATGACTGCAGTTATTTTATTGACATTTTTTGTGGTTTAAAAAGCCATTTGTATGACCAGTGGTATGGTAACATTTAAACTTTTTTTGAAAGAAAACATGCTCTCACTTCGCAGAGTCTAGGCCATCTTTTTCTTCATGCATCACACATTCTTCAGAGAAGCCTAAGACATAAAGGTGTGTTAGCAGGAGCACTACTTAATAAAAGCAGGTAGGTATTTCATATCCTTCTCTTTTCTCTTATTCTTCCTGAAGGAGATAATGTGATGATGTAAATATGTATGAATTATATATATATATAATAAAGAGTCTGAAAAATGGTAAATCACCAGGATGTGATGAGATAACCGCTGAATTTATTAAAGCAGGAGGAAAGGAGTGTGCAACAATCTGTCATGCACTATGTAAAAAGATATGGCATTCAGGTATTTGGCCAAAAGAATGGAAAAGAACTGTATTCATACCACTGCCAAAAAAGGGTAACCTGAAATTATGCACCAACTACAGAACTGTTGCCCTGATTAGTCATGCCAGTAAAATTCTGTTAAAAATCATAATGGGTAGACTTCGAAAGAAAATGGAAGAAGAAGTCAATATGGTCCAAGCTGGCTTCAGGCAAGGAAGAGGATCAAGAGATCATATATTCAATCTAAGATTAATAATAGAGAAATGCAGGGAGTTTAATGTGAATCTATATTTATCCTTTATAGACTACTCAAAGGCATTTGATTGTGTACAACACCAGAAACTTTGGGAAATAATGGAAAAAATGGGATTTCCAACACATTTGATACAATTAACATCACTGCTGTATTTAGACCAACAAGCAGCAGTAAGAATAAATGGTGAAACAACAACTTGGTTTGACATAAAACAAGGGGTCCGTCAGGGGTGCATATTGTCACCCTACTTATTTAACTTGTATACTGAAAATATAATGAGGAATGTTAGAGAAGATGTAGACAAAGAATATTACGATGCCATAACAGTTGGAGGTTATGAAATACCAGAGATTAGATATGCTGATGACACAGTATTGCTGTCCACAACACAAGAAGGAATGGAAAAACTAATTATGTCAGTCCGCAAGAACAGCGAAGAGCAGAACCTCTATCTTAATGCAGAGAAAACTAAAGTGATGACAACTGACAAAACAAACAAGGCAACTGAAATATGTATCAGTGAGGAAAAACTGGAAGAAGTGGAGAGTTTTGAATATCTTGGATCACTACTAACTAATAATGGAGATACAATGCGGGAAATTAAAAGGAGGACATCTATTGCTCTTCAGAAAGTAAAACAAATAAAGAATCTGTGGAGAGGAGCAGACAGAACCACAAAAATAAGATTTTTAAGGGCATGCATCTTTCCCATCGCAACATATGCCTGTGAGACCTGGACACTTAACAAAACAGCTGAGAAGCACATAAATGCCTTTGAATGTAAATGCTATAGAAGAGTTCTCCAAATATCGTGGACACAAAAAAGAACAAATATATCTATACTACAAGAGCTTAATATTGAAGAAGGCTGGCTAGTAAAGAGGATTAAAGAGAGAAAACTTAAATATTTTGGCCACATTAAACGTCATGATAATTTAGAGAAGACCGTATTGGAAGGATACATAATGGGAAAAAGAAAAAGAGGAAGACCGAAACGAAGATGGCTGCAAGACATCGTTGATGATCTGGAAATGGATGCAGCAGCAGCAGGCCATCTTGCTCACAACCGAGAGGCCTACAGGAGTGCTGTTTGGGAGGCAAAGTTCCGCAAGGGACATGCAAAGGAATGAATGAATGAATGAAAATATATATATATATAATGTAATAAATTGCTATTTACACTGTAGGTATTGGGAATACTTTCCTAGTTAAGACAGTGTAGAGAAACTAGTGGAGAACTGAAGGTATATAGAGGGGTTAAATGTGGATAATAAGAATTTTAACTTTCTAACATGGTTGTGACATGTTTCAGCCCACTCGTCACGTGTGCCTCTGAGCAACAAAACAAAAACTAAACAGTTTCTAGATGATTCAGTATCAGAAGATGTCATCATTCTCTTCCATTTTCTTTGGAAATTTAGCAGAGATCTTACTGTTTCATTTTGTGGGTTGTTGGTGAAACTAGCCAAACATCTGTACCCTTGCCATGTTTTTTTCCTTTATCCTTTAACAATATTAAATGATAATTAATAGGGAAAGCAGTTTGTAGATTTTTATTTCTTTTGTTAAATCCATTGACATGGAGAACAGTTTTGCAGTTGTATTGACAGGGAAAACAGTTTTGCAGTTGTATTGACTAGGGAAAACAGTTTTGCAGTTGTATTGACAGGAAAGCAATTTTGCAGTTGTAATGACAGGGAAAACAGTTTTGCAGTTGTAATGACAGGGAAAACAGTTTTGCAGTTGTAATGACAGGGAAAACAGTTTTGCAGTTGTAATGACAGGGAAAACAGTTTTGCAGTTGTAATGACAGGGAAAACAGTTTTGCAGTTGTATTGACAGGGAAAACAGTTTTGCAGTTGTAATGACAGGGAAAACAGTTTTGCAGTTGTAATGACAGGGAAAACAGTTTTGCAGTTGTATTGACAGGGAAAACAGTTTTGCAGTTGTAATGACAGGGAAAACAGTTTTGCAGTTGTATTGACAGGGAAAACAGTTTTGCAGTTGTATTGACAGGGAAAACAGTTTTGCAGTTGTATTGACAGGAAAGCAATTTTGCAGTTGTAATGACAGGGAAAACAGTTTTGCAGTTGTATTGACAGGGAAAACAGTTTTGCAGTTGTAATGACAGGGAAAACAGTTTTGCAGTTGTATTGACAGGGAAAACAGTTTTGCAGTTGTATTGACAGGGAAAACAGTTTTGCAGTTGTAATGACAGGGAAAACAGTTTTGTAGTTGTATTCCTGCCATGTAATAAATTTGCCAAGAAACATAGTCAGACAACAGCAGTTGTAGGCATAGAACAGAATGCTACAGCTTTGTATAACCATCTGTTTCACTGCTATATTTTGTCTGCAGACATTTTCAAATGGTGATTTAATCCCATGATGTCTAAATATAATTGTGAATGACATGTAAAGTTGTGGACTTACATGCTTAAGTGGCTGTTATGTTCACTGCTTGTCATCTAATATGGTCAAGGAATTCATTGGCAGCAGTGTTGGTGAATTGAATTGTTGTATTACTGACGGAGAGTGAACTCAGTGTCACATGATAAGTTAACTCTGGATTCACTTTGTGAATTCCACTTTCGCATGGATGAGTTATTTCAGAGGAGTTACTCCCCCCGGGAACAACTGTGTTAAGAACACACTTATCATAACATAGTCTTTGTGAGGCAGGGAACATAGATCTGATTGCTTAAAAACTCTGACCTACTTCTATAGCCCAGAAACTTGTAGTAATCAACACTAATTATAATGTCAGGATGGTGGATGGATAGGGACATGGAGATCACTGGCAGGGATGAGGAAAATCTGATGTGAAACCAATGAATCCAGGACGTGACAAGCCTATGGTTCTCAACAACAACGGCTACCAGAGTGAGGTAAACAAAACAGAGCCAGCAGACTATAGGTGGCAGGGAATGGATATTGTTGAAGCAACTCATCAGATTCTTCATCCCAAAGTTAGTGTCTCTGTGAAACTGTCTCAAAGCCTTTGGGCCTGATGTGGAGAAGGGGCTTAAGTACAGCCACCAGAGGCTGGAAAACAGATAGGCCAGCCTACACCACTGTCTTCATGGCAGTCCAATCAAGACCATAGTTGGCCCTAGCAAGGAAAGGTGCTGAAGTTGGAGGTACCCAGCCAGAAGGTGCATCACAAAAATCAGAGTACCACGCATTACCACTAAATGCGTAAGAAAAAAAAGAAGAAGAAGAAAAAGTTTTAAAAGTACAGGATACCAGTCATAGAGAGTGCATATATCATTAGCTAAAGATTTCGTTTGTCCAGCTGCACTTTTCATTCCAGTCTGGCAAGCAGAAAAAAAAAAGTTCTTCCATCATGTTTTATCTTCCCAGAGTTTTGTGTACCCAGCTGAGCAATGATCTTACAAGGCAGCTTCTCCTTCTTATGTCTCACAGTCAGGTAAGCATTTTCCATCTGAAGTATTTTCGGATACTAACAGACATTCATATGTAGCTATATAAATGAAGGTAAAGATAGCCAAATTGTATCATAAAGGCATCTAGGGGATATTATGTTAGCACCCATACTTTATTGATCATTTGGAACACAAGAGGGTGAGATGGTCAGCATCAAGCCTAGCCACAGTTACTTTTCCTACTCTAACAGGAATCAGGTACCCATTTCTACAGTCAAGAAACTGAAGCCACCCCTGGTCAGCCTTGAACCAATGGCCTCAGTATGGGAAACCAATGCACCAACCACTTGATTACCCGAGAACATGTGTAACTTTATCTTGCAACTTATTGCCATTTGCCTGTCTGAACTACAGATGTGCAGTAACACGTTTACAGCATGTATTGTCTCTTGCCTGTAACACAGCTTTCCATGTCTCTTTCATTATTTTCATTTATTGTGACTGAAAATATGAGTTGATTTTAGTCAACATCCTGGCTAAAATGTTGAACCACAGGCGTTGAGATAGAAGTGTAGTGGGCTGTGGTGGATTTATTTAATTCCTAAAGCAGGTTTCTCAGCACACAGATTATTTCCATTAGATAAGATGGAAGAATGCATCATGATAGTGTTAATACGAGGGGAAGTCGCTAAGTACCTCGCAAATGCCTGTTACAAAAAAATAAATGTGACAGTAATTTGAAAACTTTACATTTTTTAATCTACACTATTCCCCTATTTCTCAACGTAATCGCCGCCAACGTTGATACATTTGTCCCATCGTGTAATCAGTGATGCAGTACCAATGGCGTAAAAATTGGGAGTCCGATTTCTGAACCATTTTTTACTTCTGTTTCAACGTCTTCGTCACTCGAGAATCTCCTCCCACCAAGGTGGTTTTTCAATGGACCAAACAGGTGAAAATCACTTGGAGCTAAGTCAGGACTATAGGGTGGATGTACAAGAACTTCCCAACCCAACTGGCTAATTTTTTCTTGGGTTAACCGAGCTGTATGTGGTCTTGCATTGTCATGAAGGAGAAGCATACCTCTATTCAGCAGACCAGGACATTTTCTTCGAATTGCATCCCGTAGCATCAACAGAACTTCACAGTACGATACAGAATTCACACTGTTACCATACTTCTGGAACTTGGTTAACAACACTCCTTGATAATCTCAGAACACTGTCAGTATAACCTTCCCAGCAGAAGGCGAACTTTGTCAACAATTTCAATGCGTCCTTGAAAAAATTCTTTTACCCAGTTATAGACCGCTTTATGTGATAAAACACTTTTCAGCATAAACTGTAATCATTTCCTTATGAATGTCCTCAACTTAATGTCCTTTAGCCCACAAAAATTGCACTACACTTTTTTGTTCTTCTTTGGTACACACTAACAGTTGGGTAGCCATTTTGTTATTGCTTTGCGTATGTGCACGTAACTTCCAGTGCCCCCTGCATACAACTGTTATAAAGTTGGATGATGGTACTATCTAAGGATATATTTAAATACTACCTGATAACTGCCACTGATAAAATATTTCAGTTTACGAGTTACTTAGTGACTTCTCGTAATTGTGTAACAAAATGAGTAATGTGGTTCACCTTCCTCTTTCAGTTCCCCTGTGTTGAAGCTAATTCAGGTGAGCACATTTTGCTTATTTTGTTGCCATGGAATAAATAATAAAACTAGGAAAGTAAATAAGAGCTTTATTAAAATGATCAAATAATGTAATCATGGTATATGTGATGGGTATATGTACCTCTGGCATGCCATTCATGTATGTAATGTATATGTTGTTAATTCTTGTGTTGTCCATGAACTGTTCCATGCTTTTAGAGGATGTGGTATTGTTGCTCATAATTTCCATACCCTGTTGGCACACAAGAGGGTTATATGGTCAGTGTCATGTCTGATACCTCAGCTTCCTCAACTGCAGGAGGAGGTAGGTACTCATTTCTACAGTTGGGCTGACCCAAGTGCCTCATGCCATGCTGCCAGATCATCAACCTTCACCTGAGAGGTGAGTCCACAAACCACTCCATTACTCAAGTGCACTGGAGTTATGAGAGAGGAGCAGGTGAAATGTCATAAACTGAAGATGATGCAGCCTGAGGCAACTGAAATAAAATTCAAACAGGACAACCACTATCCCACATTGTTCACCTCCTAGTGGAGTGCAAGAACTTTCACACAGTTCTGACAGAGTTGTGATGCTGTCCCGCCCTCTACAGAGTTTCCTGCATGTGGACAGTGAATACATATGTCTGTGGAGCACAGAAGAAGAAGGAGACAGTTTTTGTTTAGTTTCTTAGATTTACCTTCTAGTTTTGCTCATGTTTTCTTGATTCTGTTTATTTCCCTCATTCTCTTATCTGAATGTTCTGTTTAAGAATCAAAATGTGTCCCATCCTGTACTGAGAGCAAGATGACTGTGTTAGTGAAAAAAATAACTGTGTCATGCCATAAAAGCATCTAAGAGATAGTGGCCATATTTTCCCTGACCTGTCAGCATGCTAGAGGCTGAGGTGGTCAGTATCACTTCTGGCTTTTAGAGTCAGATGCCCATTTCTACAGATGAGTGGCAGATGCCCATTTCTACAGATGAGTAGCAGATGCCCATTTCTACAGATGAGTGGCAGATGCCCATTTCTACAGATGAGTGGCAGATGCCCATTTCTACAGATGAGTGGCAGATGCCCATTTCTACAGATGAGTGGCAGATGCCCATTTCTACAGATGAGTGGCAGATGCCCTTTCTACAGATGAGTGGCAGATGCCCTTGTGGTGAATTTGAATCACCAGCCTTCACTGTAACTGTAAAAACTGTAACCATAAAGAAAGGGGCATAGCTTTATTGCTGGTCCCAGGAACTGGGTTTATTATGCTCAGGGCATGCCAGTACATGTTTGGCCTTTGACATAGCGATTTCCTTCAGTGTTTTTTAGGAAGATGACTCCAATGTTGTGTTGCCCATGATCTAGTATTTAGTTGGGATTTGCAACCACTGCCCTTGACTACATGTACTGCACCGAGTTGTATGTGATAGGTACTTTGGTGGAAGTTGCTTTGCATTTGTGCATCGAGGTGAATTTGTATCAGTCTGATTTGTCCATTTTGGTTATGCCCTTTGGTTTGGCCCTTGCTGCTAGCTGGTCGGCTTTGTTGTTTCCGTCCACTCTGGCATGGCCTGGACAGTATATCCATGTGATGTTTTTCATGTGGGATTTATTAATTATTTCTTGCCATTCACTTCTAATGGCTTTTTTGTTCCACGTTCCTTAATAGATTTTGAGAGTCGGTAATGATGGTGATGCTGCGCATTTTCTATGTCACTACACATTTGAATGCTTGTGTGATGGCATCTGTTTCCAAGTGCATATTTGAACAGGTGTTTGTATAAGCCCCAGCCATGAGTTTGAGTGGTTTACCTCCTTGGTAAGATGCAAAACCCCAACCGCTTGTATAAATGATTGCATCCTCAGGAGTTGTATATTTGTTAATGAGTCTGTTTATTCCCTCTTGTGTTTTCTCCTCTGCCCATTTTCAACATTTTCTTGTAAATGGTGGGTTTTATTGTTGCTAATTTTAAGCTATTCCTTTACTTGGGCACATTTGTGGTGGGCTTATAGATCTTATTTCTGTTGTGGGTATGTCTTGTGATGAAGCCCAAAATGAATCTCATCGCCTCATTTTGTACTTGTTCAAGTTTTATTATTTGCATTTTAGACAGTGTTAATAAACCCAGGCCATAGTCTCTATTCTGGATAGTACCAAGACTGTTATTAGTGTGATCAGGGTGATAGTCTCTATTCTGGATAGTACCAAGACTGTCATTAGTGTGATCAGGGTGATAGTCTCTATTCTGGATAGTACCAAGACTGTGATCAGGGTGATAGTCTTTATTCTGGATAGTACCAAGACTGTGATCAGGGTGATAGTCTCTATTCTGGATAGTACCAAGACTGTGATCAGGGTGATAGTCTCTATTCTGGATAGTACCAAGACTGTGATCAGGGTGATAGTCTCTATTCTGGATAGTACCAAGACTGTGATCAGGGTGATAGTCTCTATTTTGGATAGTACCAAGACTCTCATTAGTGTGATCAGGGTGCTTTGTGGAAGTTGTAGATATGCTATGGGGGTGATGACAGCCAGCCCCTGTCTTGCCTTAAATGCCATTTCTTCTGTATGTTTCTTCTGTAGGTTCTGTTCTGAGTTAATTCCAGAGTACTTCAGGTTGTGGCAGCTTTCAGTGGGGGGTATTTCCATAAGAAATCTCCCATGCTGTTTTTCACTTCTGCAGTTCTAGTACCCTGTGTTAAAGTGTTCATGTCTTAGTCTTTCCACCTTTGTTCAGTTCACACGTTTGCCTGCTCTTCTGCTTCTTCTCTTGCTTGGTCATTTTTTTCTTCCTCGTCTGGGTATTGATGTTGTAATTTCTGCATAGCATGTGAGCTGGTGTTTGTTTGTTTTGTTGGTTGGTGTTTGATTTGATCCAGATGTCGTAATCATTCCCGCTCCTCATTCTCCATAGCACAAAAAAAATTCTCCCTTGTTATTTCCTTTAGCTGACATGGTCTTTTGGTGACATTGTCATGTCAGCATGCCCTGTCACTGTTCTGACTGTGTCGTCATGGCTTTATTGTTGGTGTTTCTGTTACTATTTAGGCGGTGTTTACTGTTCCTTTAGTGAAGAAATTCTTAATAAATCCATATCAAATCACACAAGCCACAAAGTAGCACATACATTTGGTTTTCCAATGAAAAAAAAAACACTGTCCCCATGTAAGGCACATAAGCCTTCACTATGAGTCCACCAACTACTTTCTCACTTGGTGTTAGTGAGACAATGCAGTTATTAGGACAAAGAGTCAGAGCTGGACAAAAAAAAAGACATGTCTTTGTTCTTCTTGTCCTGCTTGTATTCCTTCAGTCTACTCACCAGAGCAGGGAGTCTTTGTTCTTCTTGTCCTGCTTGTATTCCTTCAGTCTACTCACCAGAGCAGGGAGTCTTTGTTCTTCTTGTCCTGTTTGTATTCCTTCAGTCTACTCACCAGAGCAGGGAGTCTTTGTTCTTCTTGTCCTGCTTGTATTCCTTCAGCCTACTCACCAGAGCAGGGGTCAGCCTGTTTTTATGACAGTGGATCCAAATGAGAATCATATTCTTGCATCTGCTTGAGAAATTTAAGAAAACTGCTGTAGTCTACTTCCCATACAACTCGATGTTTGTGTGTCGAAGACTTCATTATGATACTCGCTGCAAGGAACTTGACGTCAGAGTTGCTTGAAGATTACCTAACATTTCACCAGCTGCTTCCATCCATCCACCTAAGTTAAGCAGTCACCACCCAGTACGCCCTGTAGTGTCTTGCAGGACAGTAACAGTATGCTTTGGTCAGTCTCTCTTTCTGTTTCCCTTGGATATCTATCACATGCCTAAGTGATATTGTTGGGGCTCATCAGACAGCTGCCTATCTGGTAAATAAATGGCATAAGTTATTTTTCTCTTGGAAATGTGAAGTTTACTTGTCATTACTTAAGAACACAAGATTTCTGTCTTCTTTCAGTTACGGAACTTCCTGGTGGCGTGCGACTTCTCCGCGTATACTTACCACAGAATGAGTGTGCTGGGTTAGGACATCGAAGAAAGAAGGCCTACGTTTACCCCAGATCTCAAGCGGAGGAGGAAGTAGAAGGATCAGAACAAACTCTCAAAAAAAAGTCTTCATCTGCTGTACCTGACAAAACTTCCGAGCAGAATTTTTTCTCTGATGGCGCTGTCAGCAGCGGTGGGGAACCGGTCAACTGTAGAACGAGTGCTAACTTTGGTGACGAAGTCAGTTCTGCAAGTCGATCATCCAGCAGAAGAGAAGGAAAAGGTTCTCTTGCATCATCTTCAAGAGGTTTATCTTCAGGCACAGACTCTGAAGTGTTTTTGGACACGCTGTCGGATATGACATTTGACAATTCCACTCAGCTTAAGTTATCAGATATCAAACACGTTGAATGTGCAGCCAGTAATTTGCCAGCGATACCTCCTCATTCAGGTGTATCAGATCCAGAAGTGATCCAGACCTCAAATGATATTCATGAACAGACAGAGTCTGCTCTAAGACAAAAAGCTGAATCATCTGTATATGAGGACCATAAATCGCCATTAAATATGGAGAAAACATCCTCTGATTCAGTGGCTGATAAACCCAATAGTGGAGATCACTCTAGTAATTTGAAGAAAATTCAGAGTCATATTCCTGCTTCTCATAATGGTATTATTGAACTTGCAGGCACTACATTTGACCACGTGGTTTCAGGTAATGAAATTGTAAACACGGCATTAAATTTTAACACGAATAACATTAAAAATAAGAATGAAAATGCTGTTGGTTTCATTAAAGAACATGTTGATACTAGTTCACAGACTTCAGATGTTGGCCAGAAAACTGTCGTACAATCTGAGAATGCAGACTCCTTAACCAGCATGAATCATATGGCCATAATATCCGATCTGGAAGCTCAAGGTAGCTCAGATTCTGCTAACTCTTCTATAACAAGCCAAAACCTGTCACATTTGGACACGGTATCCTCAAAGCATGAACAGAACAAAGATCATCGCAAACTGCAGTCAGCTTCAGAAAATGAAGTCAGTGTTCCCAGAAACGACGACAAGAGGCAGACAAATTCAGAATCTGATAACAGTAGTCCTACATCTCAGGGAGACGAAGATGAAGAAGAGGGAGATTCAGAAATCAGGAAAGTAGAAATCAGGATCAGTGCCCCTTCTCCTTATTATGAAACAGGTGACCGTATATCAGAAGGAGATTCGTACATCAAGAACAGTAATCCCACATATGAAGAAGACAATGATACTTACAGTGACAGAAGTTCGAAGCTTAGTTTAGATCAAAGCTATTCTCAGAATATGGAAGACTTTGAGATGAATACTGTTGTTGAAAACAGTAGATCTGACACAGTGAACTCATTAGCAACTGATTCATCTTGTAGCAGTTCAAGGTTACTTAGCTCTCTGAACTCACCAGTTTTATCAGAGGAAAATGCCTTTAATGTGGCTCAGACTCTTGCACAGAACAAACAAGAAATTGATGCTTCTCTAGAAGTGAGGTTTAGTGGAGATGATTCATCAACACATTCATCTTCTGATATGAAATCGGAAGATCGTGACGCATCTAATTTGTCCCTGGCTTATAGCGAAGTCAGCTCAACGAAAGATCGCCTGACATTTGTGTCGATGGATAGCGAGAATTCTGAGAGTGGCTTATTATCACCCATGTCAGATCACCTTTCACCTGTGACTGAATCATCAAGACATTTGGTGGATGATAAATCACCTTCAAGATCAGGGTCAGAAGGTGATACTAGAAGAACTTTCAAAATAAAGAAGCAGAGCTCTGAAGTTGCTGAAGTGTTTTCAAGTGACAGATCGAGAGTTTCGGATACATCTTTGTCTGAGTGGGACCCTCAGAGAAGTGGACTTCAAGAGATGACCTTGTATGCACAGGGACTATCAGATACTCTTCTCTTGTTGTTGATATCCCAGAATGTGAAGTGCAGCAGAGCGTATGTTAATTCCCTGGTGAGCACATATGTTGTCTCTAAAATTGACTGTGTTTATGTTTAGCAGAAAAAGTGATATTTTTAAAAAAAAATAGTACCCATAAAAGCATTCTTCATAGTTACAGAAAAATTCCATTTTTTTTCCCTTTTTTTTTATTTATCCCTTTTCAGCTCTAGTGTGGCCTTGCATACATGGGAGTTATTTTTACTACTTCCCACAGTTTTTTGCACAGGTGTTCGGTGCACACAGGTGTGCAAAGCGAGATGGCTGTCATAAAACAGATGTAATGTACCTTTTTAACTTCTAGACTGACTGGAATTTCAGTGTTCACCCTCAAAAGTTTGTTTTATATCACTGTTGTGCACCTTGTGGTCTAACACTTCCATCTTCAGAATGCCATATTTTTAATGACACATCAATAGAATATAAGTAGATATAAAACTAAAAATACAAATACAAGTATTTTTAGAACATGATTTGCCTTCCTGTTTCAATCTCCATTCGTATTTGCTTGGTCAGACTGTTGTCTTTTATCAGGGCATCACATGGAGGTAGAATAGTGTTTTGGTCAGTTTTGGTTCCTCCAACCCTGCTGCAAGCAGTCAGTTATGAGGGAGTCTTATTAAGCTTTGACCATCAGAAATTAGAGGTTTCTCTTGACTGGAACTTGATAGAGCTTGCTTACTTCTCAACCCCGTTTCTTTGAGAAAGCAGTTCACTATTTGCTGCTCTGTTCCTGTGTTTAGAAAAGGAAAAAAAAACCAGTTCCACAATCTTGGGCTGCACCACAATTCTGTTATCTAGCCACAAATGTTAAAATTTAAAAAAAAAAAAAGGTTTTCTTGGTAATTGTGTGGGGAAACAGTCCAGACATTGAAACAGAGAGATGGAAGAAAATGTCTTAGTTTGACTTAATATTGGAGGTAACGGAATCAAGTGGCACAAGAAAATATAAAGAACAGATTGATTCAAAATGTCAAGGACAAGGCAGAAGAATAAACATAATTGTCAGTGCATATTGGCATGGGCATCTTTTGAGTTAATGTGTGATCCAGGCAGTCCCACGCCGTTGATCCAACCAAGCTTGTGATCTAACAACAGAAGGGTGGGTGGGTGGGAGGTGGTTGTTCAGGCAATGAGACAAATTTGGTTTTGTTGTTTTTTTTTTTTCCTTGAGAATTTATGTTCAAAGTGTGAAGCTGGCTTGGCAGTTTGTCTTATTTAGCTCAGACATTTTCATGCTTGTCTTTCTCTGATAAATTGTTTGTTATCTTCATTGAAGCAGCCTCAAAGTGAATATCAGATGCTGTGCTGACCACTTGTTATCTAAATCTCTCATTTGTTAACAGTGGAGGTCATGTTTGTCCCACCTTGCTGAACTGGACTACCAGGTCAAGGACGCTGAGCGTCATGCCAAGGATGATTCAGAGGTGAGCTGGTTACAGGCATGCTGGGAGTGAGATATTGATGAGATGATGAGGTGGCATAGGGGGTGAGGTGGGGTGGGGCTGGCTATCAGGCTTGCTAGGAGATGTATGATGTGAGGAAAGTTTGTTAGAAAGTGTGACAGGATGGTAGGGATGTGGTAGTAGCAGATGAATGTGACAGGATGGTGGAGATGTGGTAGTAGCAGATGAATGTGACAGGATGGTGGAGATGTGGTAGTAGCAGATGAATGTAACAGGATGATGTGATAGTATCAGATGAATGTAATGGGATGATGGAGATGTGATAGTAGAAGATGAATGTAATGGGATGATGGAGATGTGATAGTAGAAGATGAATGTAATGGGATGATGGAGATGTGATAGTAGCAGATGAATGTGACAGGATGATGGAGATGTGATAGTATCAGATGAATGTAATGGGATGATGGAGATATGATAGTAGCAGATGAATGTGACAGGATGATGGAGATGTGATAGTAGAAGATGAATGTAATGGGATGATGGAGATATGATAGTAGCAGATGAATATGACAGGATGATGGAGATGTGATAGTATCAGATGAATATGACAGGATGATGGAGATGTGATAGTATCAGATGAATGTAATGGGATGATGGAGATATGATAGTAGCAGAAGAATGTGACAGGATGATGGAGATATGATAGTAGCAGAAGAATGTGACAGAATGATGGAGATATGATAGTAGCAGAAGAATGTGACAGAATGATGGAGATGTGATATCTGGAAAAAGGATGTGACTGTTTGAGTCTTGATTGATTCAGTATTAATATATTTATAATCAGTAATTTTAAAAACTAACGTTGACATATTGATGTTTTTGTGTGTTCATGCTGGGCTAGTAATATTGTTGATTCTTGGTTGACCTGTGGTTTTTTTTTTTATGTAAAGATTAAAGATTGTTACAGCCTTTTTTAACTTTTCTCTTTATCACCATTCACTTTCTATTTATCATCATTCACTTTCCCTTTATCAAGAATAAATTCCCGCTTTCAGGTTGGTTTTGTATTGCTCATTATGTTTTTTTTTTAAAAAATCTTTTCTCAAGTTTCCTTTTTATGTGTTCCATCTTGTCATTTTCCCCATTTCTCTCGGCTTTCATGTTGCTTATGTTTTCCTTCTCATTTTTCACTTTTCTTTTGACATTCAAGTTGTTTATAATGTCTTCCTATTTTACACTTTATGTGTGGCTTTTATGATGCTAGTGTGTTGTTTTTTTTTTCATTTTCCACTTACTTTTTTTTTTGTTTTTATATAATTTTGTTTTGTGTTTACCATCATGTGGTTTTGCATTTTTACCATTTATGTTAATTGCACCTCAGATCTGTCCAGTTATTTCTCTTGATGCAAGGACGAGCAAGGAGGAAGTGGATAGATGGGGTGAAGGACACACTGAGAAAACATAACATGACAGCTACTCCACTCCTCTCACCTTGCTCTGTTCCGTTGTTTGAAACACTAAAGGCATAATCAGACTGACAAGAAAAAGAAGTGCCTTGGATGTCATTGTTTTGGCTTTCATGTTGTTATTTTTTTCTCGATCATGTTATTTGTTGGTTTTCATATTGTTTGTATTTTCCATTTCTGAAGTGTTCTCATGTTATAAGTGCTTACATTTCCTTGTATCTTTTTCTGTTTGTTCAACTAAATAAGAGCTTTTTTTTTTAAACTATCAGAATCTTAGAGCAAAGTACCAGTATATCAAATATGATTCCTTCACGCAGAACCTTAAAGGTAAGTAAATTTTCTTTTATGTGTATTTCCATTCAAATGTTTATCTTCAGAATGCGTATGAAGAAAAAGGGAGAAAGTCCTACAGGAAATCACCTCAGAATTAAGCAGCATCTCAACATCAACAAAAGTAGCCCAACAGAGGATGCCCTTTCTCTGTGGTAGAGTAAGGAATGAAAGAGCAGACGCTGTCAAAAAACGGCAGTGAAATAGAACACCACAACCATCAGGTCACTTACAAGGAGGCTAAGATCATAATTTAAAAAAAACAAAACAAACCAATACAGACAGCAGTGGGCAAAGAGGCTGAATATAGACAGTGCTCCTGATCCCAATCCAATCCATCAGATACAGAGACACTGACAGACCATCCTGTTCCACTTAAGAACAGCCCACTGCAGACTGCTGAGCCACCTTCACCGAATCTGGATTTCTCACATGGATGCATGCCCCTTTGGGGATGGAGCACAGACCATAAAGCATGTGCTCCAAGAATGCCCAGCTTTCACCGCACTACAAATCAGACCTGGCCACAGAGCATGGACTTAAGGCAGAAGCTGTGGGACTGCTGCAGGGACCTTGAGACAACTGTGGACTTCATCCTGGTGACCCATCTTCTGATTTAGCATGACCCAACACTTGAGCACAGAAGAAGAAGAAAATGCAGCGTGTGCTTATTATCAACAGAGACAGCATAATTTCAATATTCTAAATTATTGTATATCATCATCATCAAGTGCCATGCAGACTGGCATTGGCTATTATGCTTCTCCAGAGTACACGATCCTTCATGCAGGCCATCAGCTCAGTTGGTGATCTCATCTCACACCATCCCGTCAGACTGTCCAGTATCATTTCTCTTGGTCTTCCTCTTGATCTTCTTCCTTCTATTTTTCCCTGTTGTTAGAATATTTTCAATGCCCCCTCTTCTCATTGCATGTCCTATGAAAGTACATTGTCTTTCTCTTATCTTTTTGACAAGGTTTTTTGTCTTTCCAGCTCTTCTCATACATTCTTCATTAGTTATTTTTGCTGTCCAGGGGATTTGCAACATTCTTCTAATAAACCACATTTCTGCTACTTCCAATGATTTTTGTGCAGACTTGCCTGTTGTCCATGATTCACTTCCATATAACAAGATAGGTTCAATATAGCATTTTAGGACTCGTTTTCTAACATTCATTGATAAGGATGTTTGGTTAATATGTTTCTCATTCTCTGAAATGCAGTCTTTGCCTGGCCTATTCTGTTCCTAATTTCTGTTTTGCATTTCCCATCTGAAGTTATTACTGCTCCAAGGTATTTGAATTTCTGCACCTGCTTTAGAATAGTTCCATTTAATTTTATACTGCATGTTGGTGGATTCTGTTTCTTAGATATAACCATAGTCTCTGTCTTTTTGATGTTCAAAGTAAGGCCTTTCTGTTCATTTTCTTTGGCAACTTTATCCAAGAGATTTTGCAGGTCTTGTTGGTCTCAGCTATCAGTACTGTGTCGTCAGCATACCGAAGGTTGTTAATATTGTATCCTCCAATTTTTATGCCTGGTTCTGTGATGATTGTTCTTAGAGTATTCTCACTGTACAGAGAAAAAAGGTCTGGAGATAGTACACATACTTGTCGCACCCCTTGTTTTATAGGTTGATATTTTCCAGTTCTATTTTCAACTCGAACTGCTGCTTCTTGCTGCCAGTGTAGATGTTTTACAATCCTCAGGTCTTTGCCATCTATATTGATGTCTTCAACCATTTAAATAATTTCATTATGTTTCACCTTGTCGAATACCTTGGTGTAATCAATGAAGCATAAGTAGAGATCTTTCTGTACTTCTAAAGCTCTTTCTGTTAGTGTTTGTAAAGCATAAATGGCATTGTGTGTTCCCTTTCCTTCAACAAATCCAAACTATATAACTTTCTAAATTTTGCAGTTTTTTTTCACTTACAACATCTCTTCTCCAGTCCTTTTCCATTATTCGTTGTTGTCACTCAGCTTGTCTGATGAAGGCTTGTTGCTGAAATGTCAAATTTGTTTGCCTCATTTATAAGTGAAGATTATTCTACCATTTTCACCATATGTTTAAATTATGCTTCATATCTCTACTACCATTTTCACCATGCGTTTAAATTATGCTTCATATCTTTACAGTGACTTTGTGGATTTGCTAGCAACAGTACATTTGTTAGTTTTTTTTAACTTTACACAGAAATCTGTTGCATTAAATTATAGAAATAGCTTTATTATTTCAGACAAAGCAGTTATCTTGTGGGTAATGTCTTTTTTCCTTTTTTTTTAGGTTCTGCACTGCTTCCTGTAACCAGTTTGGCCAATGAGATTGTAGACTCAAGCATTAAGATGCATGAAAGTTTTTCGGGCATGCCTGACCTGCAAGAGATCACTTATAGGTGAACCTTGACTGTGATATATCTGTATATGGTAACTTTATGATAGCATTTAATCTGTTATAATCATTTATGAGTGATTTTCAAGAGGGACATAAATTGAGTCTGCATCAAATAAGAGAGAGAGAAGGGCAGAAAAAAAAATTTACTTTTGCCTCTTCGTGTGACCTCTTCTTTACTCTCATGATAGGCAGTCTGAAACACTAGCCTGTTGGCCAGCTAGGACGCATACTTCAGAATGAGGCTTTCGGAATCTCTGTCATATTCTGGAGCCATTACCTTCTTGGCCATCCCTGCTCTTCTTTCCCAGGAATAATAACCTGGCACTGACCATTATTATCCTCCATAGTTCACCATGTTGTTCAGTATGGTCAAAGAAAGGCCTCCATTTTTTCTTGTTGGAGTAGAGGAGCCAGTTTTTATCCATATCCTGTTCATTTTTAAGGTGTTTTTATTGGTTCTTCTTATCATTCCAGAAGTCACTAAAATCTCTCATTATAATGGACTTAGAGAAATTGGCAAAACTAGTCTGTTATATCCAAAGTCTGTTATATCCAAAGTCTGTTATATCCAAAGTCTGTTATATCCAAAGTCTGTTATATCCTGAGTAAAATATATATGTAGGAGTGTGGCTGGGAACTGCAGTCCTGGTTCATTATTACTGAGGCTGCATTATAAATGGGGTCCGTTATAATGAGGTTTTATTGTATTCTGAGATCCCTTTTGTGATATCTCGCCTCAGAAGATGTAATCCTCTGTTCTGCTGCTCAGGTCAGTATCACTGGTTTTCGCTCACTCATGTTTTGCTGTTCGGAAGAAGCGGGATCCGAGAGATTTTAAATTTGATATGTTTACAGTTTCTTGATAACAAAGTATATTTCTCTACAGTTGAAGCTTGAGAATGAGAAAACAGTTATACTTTCTGTAGGTTCTAACTTTATTTTGCTTTATACTTTCTGTGGCTTCTAACTTTAATTTTGCTTTATATTTTCTGTGGCTTCTAACTTTATTTTGCTTTATACTTTCTGTGGCTTCTAACTTTATTTTGCTTTATACTTTCTGTAGTTTCTAACTTTATTTCATGCTGATTACGTGACAATGCACCTCCAACTAGGTCACCAAAATGGTGGCTTGTTTAGCCAGATGGGAAAGTTGGAGAGAGAAAACAGAGTCCCTAAACTTTGAAAAGGATGGAAGGAAACTGTGGAAACTAATCAAACAGTTAAATGATGAGAGTACTGGAAGAAGTACAAAGATTACACTAATAGAGGATGGGAAAACTCTTACAGGTAAGCAGGTAGCAGATCACTTTGCTCGCATGTTTGCACAGGACTGCAACATTGATATCCATCCAGAGAAGGAGCGTACAGTGCGCATCGAGCCACAGAAAGAGGAGGAACAAGTCAGAAAAGTGGAGGTCATGGATGCACCAATCACACGCAGTGAGTTAGACCTAGCAGTTAGTAAACTGAAACCAAGGAAATCACCAGGACCAGATGGAGTGTCCAATGAAATGATCAAGAACCTGGGAATGGCAGCAATGGGAAAGCTGTTGGATATTTTCAATATGTGCTGGAGCACAGGTAAGTTACCTCAAATCTGGAAGGAAGCAAGCATGGTACCACTGCTAAAACCAGGGAAAAACAGTGATACTGCCTCCAGCTACAGGCCAATCAGTCTCACTAGCTGCCTATGCAAAACGATGGAACGCATCATTGACCTGAGGCTAAAATGGTACCTAGAAAGTGAAAACCTTCTCGTTCCACAACAGGCAGGATTTAGGCAGTACTACAGTACGGAAGATCAAGTGACCTATCTCTCTCAAGAGATTGAGGATGCATTCCAAGAGAAAAACCTTGTACTAGCAGCGTGGATAGACCTGAAGAAAGCCTTTGATAAAGTATGGAAAAAAGGTCTGTTGTGGAAACTAAGAAACTGCAATGTGAATGGAAGACTGTACAACTGGATAAAGTCCTATTTACACAATAGAAGAGCTAGAGTAGTAATGGATGGACACAAAAGCCAGAAAGTACTTCTGCGACACGGTGTACCACAAGGAGGAGTCCTTTCGCCTACACTATTCCTTGTATTCATTAATGACCTGGTCAAGGAACTTCCCTATGGAATCAAAGCAGCACTGTATGCAGATGATCTGGTCATGTGGTGTACAGATGAATATGCGACAGTTGCTACACAGAGACTCCAAAGAGCAGCAGACATCTTGACATCATGGACAAACAAATGGTGTGTAAGTATCAACACAGAGAAATCAAGTACCACTCTGTTCACCCTCTCATCTAAACAGAAAGCAGGTAAGATCTTTGTAAATGAAATACCCTTAAGGATGGACAACCAACCCACTTACTTAGGAGTGACTCTTGACTCAAAACTGACTTGGAAGCAACACATCAACAGTGCAGAAGCTAAAGCCAGAAGAAAACTAGCCATATTAAGAAAATTGAGTGGGACTACATGGGGAGCTAGTGAAAGAATCCTCAAGAACGTATATCAGCAAAGTATTCTACCACATTTAGAATATGGCTCAACATCTTGGTGCACAGCATCAAACACTACGCTGCATAATCTAGACAAGATTCAAAATCAGTCACTACGGATTATCACAGGTGCCATGAGGTCCACACCAATAGTAGAAATGCAGAAAATAGTTGGTGTTCAACCGCTAAAGGAACGTAGAGAGACAAAGGTCATGACCATGGGAGAAAAATTCCTTAGCTCTGTAAGCCATCCCCTGAAGGAGAGATTCAATAACTTGGCATTAGGACGGCTTAAAAGAAGCAGCTTCATTCATCAGGCCAAGCGTATGCGTAAGCTGATACCTGACCTTCCAACTGTAGTCACTCCATTATCATCTGTACCAGAGCATACACCATGGAAAGAAGCAGATTATACACAAATAGCTATTCAGACTGAAGTGAAAGGTGTGCAGAATAGTGAGATGCAGAGCAGTCTTGTAAGATCAATAGCCACACTTAGTGTTCTAGATGACAAATATCCATGTGACACCTGGATACGTGTGTATACAGATGGATCTGCACATAATGCCATAAAGAATGGTTGGGCTGGAGCATATATTGAATATCCAAACAACACCATTGACAAGATTTCCGTACCCACTGGTAAATACTGCAACAACTTTGATGCAGAAGTTAGGGCAATTATTGCTGCAGTTGAAAAACTATCAGACTCCAGAATTGATACATGTCCTGTAGTAATTCTCACAGATGCAAGATCAGTACTGGAGGCTCTTCAGTGCAACAAACTACCAGACCTTAAGGATGCCTTGTCAAAAATTGGCTTACAACATGGAGTCACTTTGCAATGGATTCCCTCCCACTGTGGGATACCAGGCAATGAGAAAGCTGACCATCTGGCCAAAGAGGGCACTGAAATGGAGCAACCAGACATACCAGTCACCTATAATCAGAAGAAAAGCATGATAAAAACCTACAGGAAGCCACAAACACCACCACATGATGACTATCACATGCTAAACAGAAAGGAACAAGTCACCATCTTCCGTCTCCGAACAGGACACAGCCGACTCCGAAGTCATATGTATACAAAGTTTAAGGTTGGTACTACTAATCTATGTACATGTGCCCAGGTGCCCCAAACCGTGGAACATATCCTCCAGAACTGCATCAACTACGAGACACTGAGAAATAATTACTGGCCCAGTGAAACCACTAAAGAAGATAAGCTCTACGGTTCCATACATGAGTTACAAAAAACAGTGAAATTTATCCAAGAGACAGGACTGCAGATATAGACAGACAGTGCGAACGAAGAAGAAGAAGAAGAAGGTGGCTTGTTTGTCATCTGCTTATCAGGCAGCGATGAAAAGTTGCCAGATCATAGATGAAGGTTACCTCTTTGGATTCCATGCTTTGCTTATGAAGATGGCATTTTTGTCTTGGCCATAATAAAATCAGTCTCATTACTTAATTGTCGGACCTTGTATCTTCAACTCTCACTGTGTTAATGTAGTCATTTAGTAAAAAAGTAAAGGTAACCCTGTCATGCTTTAGAGGCGCATAGGGATATGGTGTTAGTGGCCATATTTTCCTTGACCTGTCAGCACACTAGAGGGTGATATGGTCAGTATCACGCCTGGCCGCCTTTCCTTCCCCAACTCCAAAAGAAGTCGGGTACCCATTTCTACAGCTGGGTGACTGGGGTGCCTCTGGCCAACTTCAAACCCCCGACCTTCACCATGAGAGATCAGTGCACTAACCACTTTGCCACTCAGACACCCAATGTAGTCATTTATTTAATGATATTGAGAAATCAATAATTTTCTATAACTCTTTTGAGTAGAAAATTATTTATTTATTTATTTTTTTATGTAGATCTGTTTGAAAACATTTTTTTTTTCTTTATAAACTGTGATGTTTGTTGGACCCCTGATTACCTCACTGAAATCCTGAGGTTCCACAGAATCATGGCTGAAAAACCTGATTGTATCATGTTGAGCAATAGTTAACACTTCAGTAAAAAGTGCAGTTGGGAACTACACAGTGTAATCACACATTGCTAACTTTCTTGTCTTTTCAGATCCCATTCTGCTTGTTGTTATGGTCGTCGCACAATCAACACAGAGACCTATTTCCAGCTCGGCCTGTCCAAGACATCGGCAGGTATTTTTCCACCAGATGACAAGACATTTTATCTAGACCAAATGGCAGAAAAAAGTCTTGCTGAGTAGTGGTTGGATAACAGCGTTGTGAATGTGTGCCGAGCTGTTATTGGTTATTTAACAGAATTCTTTGTTGGTGGCCTAGTTATTACATTTTTTTGTTTAAATTTCAGTTCTGCATTTACTACTTTAATAAAAGCTTTTAAAGTTCAGTGGTGTTTGATCTTAATGTCATTTTTATAGGATTTCATTTTTAAGCTTTTTTTAAAAATATTTTGTGTGAGTTTGTCTTCATCATTCTTAGAGAAGGTTGTTATAATCATCACCACCACTTCCATCATCCATCCATTCATCCATATCCTTGGTTCACAATTAAGTAAGCAATTACTGCTCAGTATGCCTTGTGGTGTCTTGCAGGGCAGCAACAAATTCTCTCCATCTCTCATGGTCTGTAGCCAGCCTTTGTATTGTGCCCCATCTGCGCTGCATGCTACTCATTTCTGTTTCTACATTTATCACCCAGGTCTGCCTCTCATTCTTTTTCCCTCGGTTGTCAGTTGCATGGCTGTTTTAGTGATATTGCTGGAGTCTTTTCATGACCAAACCATTTCCAGCATTTTCTTGCTATTATGACATGCATGTCTTCTAGTTTCTTCCATCATGATCATCATATATGGCAGTACAAGCTGTAAACTGTTCTGAGGCCTACCAGTACTAAAATGTTTTGTTCATGGAACTTAAAGTATCAGTTTAACTCTCCATCCTTTTTTTAAATTTTTTTTTTTTAAATGGCTATCATTCTTCTGCATATCCTTCCATGGAGGCTTCCAGGAGAAAGTTCTTTTGCTGCTGATTAATGAATTCCAACATTATATGTCTTGCCTGGCTAGTCTCATTTCTGATTGATGGATTTTATTAGTGAAGAAGATTACATTGGAAAGTATGAGATATTTCTATTGTGTATGCTAGTACCAGTGTCCTTTCTAATCTAGACCAAGACGAACCTTCTCAAAATTTGAGTAAAAACAGAATTTTTTTTTTTTTTTTTTAGCCTAAAGTGAATAGAATAGTTTCACAGGCCAAAAAAAGTGGTGACTTAATAATCGATGTGTTGTGAAGGAAATTTAAATAACAGAATTACTTATTACTTTATGTACTTAGAGCAAATTTTATGTTAAAAATGATACATATTTAGTTGCTGGTGAATGTGAAGCAAAACTTATGAAAAAGTTGTATATAATAGTTTTGTGAAGTAAAAAAAATGATACTTATTTAGCATTTGAAGCAAAATTTATGTAAATAACTATGATGTTTAATTGACTACATTGTTCATGAAAATTAATTGCTAATATTTTCACAAAAATGCCTGTTACAAAAACAAAAGTTGATTAACCAGCATCCTCTTTAACAGAAGTTCATGAAATACTAAATGATGATTTCTTAAACTCCTCTTTACTCTCATCTCCCATGAAAAAAGGAGATGAGTAAGAGACTTGCCACAAAGTGCTGCATAATCTTTTTATAGGGAGCCAAGATGGCTATCTGATACAGTACTTTTTTAAGGCCAATATTGGACAAAACTCTTAAATTATTTTGTCCAGTGCACTTTGTAAGAACCTGCCTAGCCAGTGGGGCAGGAACTGATATGTTCTCTGTGGTTATGGAGCTTGTTAAGAAGCTTGCATGTTAGGTCTGTCCCAGACATAATGGGAGTCATCATTATTACACTCCCTCATTTTATTCTTTTCCCCTTTTCTTAACATTTTCATCTTGACATCTTTTGCTGAGAATGCTTTATTTACAGTCGCAGATGCATCAGCAACAGTTTTATAGTCACAGACTAACGGAACAGTAGTTTACTGCTGAAGTGTTGTTTGAAAGAGAGTCTATGCTAAGTCATTTTAATGGCTGGCTAGGTAGGGCATGATGATGCTGTCTGTTGCCAGCGTTAAGTGGATTCTATCTTTTATGTGAACAGTAAATCTGCCCCATTAGGCACTTAATGGGATTAATTCAGATTTTTCCAATGGGACAATGCATTCATTCAGATATTCCCTGAGGGACAGTACACTCATTCAGGTATTCCCTTTTGGAACAGAACATTCTTTATGAGATTCCCTAAGTTGGAAAGATGATACCCAGACTGTCGGAGGAATGATGCCTGTCATGAGCTTGGTGGTGAGGAGGTGATCAAGATCTTTAGACTCTGTACAGGTGACAACAGATTGAGATAGCACATGTACAAGAAGTTGAAGATGTGCATGACCAGTGACTGCATCTGTGTTACTGGAAAGATGACAGTCCAGCATCTGGTTCAAGATTGTCCAGCATAAGAAGATCAGGAAAGGCACATAAGGCTATCGCAGGTACCAGTACTGACCAATCTGTATGTTAATGTTGACACCCAAAGGTGAGCTGCAGTATTCTTGAGGATGTCCAAGTTGATGTCTGAGAATACTCAAAGAAGAAGATATTTCATTCGGAAATGAAGAGACACTCCATAGTTATGTTCAGAAACTAGTTTATATAACATAACATATTGCCGTAACAATGTCGAGTTACTCAGCATGTTTGGTACTGCTGACAATATTACTATGCATTTATGTGTATAAAAGATTTGTTTAATTTATAAATTATTTAAACTATTGTAAGAGGAGATGACGGACATGTCACTCTGTGAATGTTCACATGTTCGCTACCCTTTGTTGATAAAAATGTCTTATTTGATGTTTATGTCACTGTATGCGACATCTTAAGTCTTGTCCCACATGATATTTATTACCTGCTGTCCTGTTTTTCACAAACTTTTGTTTCTTCTGCATTTAGAGAAAAAAAATGTATAAATTCTTCATAAGTGACACTCTGTCTTTTACAGTTTCAACATTTAAAACATTTATATTTGTCATTCTTTACTTTCTTTTCTCCTTTATCTTCCTCTTTCTTCTCTTCATTTCCTTGGTTCTCATGTCTTGGTATTCTTTCTGATTTTGTTGTTGTCTTCAACAGAGTTTCACCCCCCACTATTTCTTGTTTAAATCTTATGCACCAGTTTGTGCTAGACCTGTTTCCTGTCCCAGACCTGATGCTGACCTCCATTCTGAACATTTCACTTCTATACTTCACAGCACTTTCTCTACTCCAGTTACTTCCTATCTCCCATAGCTTCATATATGCTGCCGTTCTCATCTTCATAGTAATTCACCATTACAGCACTCTCCATATGGAACTTATTCCAAGTTCTGCTTTCCAGTGCAGATTCCTACTTTAGAGAAATTTGTGCATTCCAACATTTTCTGTTTCTGATTTATATAGAATTTGTTTTTTTCAAACACTTTCTTTTTCTTTCTTTATATAACATTTACTTTTCAGATTCTTTTTCTCTCATTATGTAAAGTTCTATTTTATAACACTTTCTGTTTCTCTCTTTATATAAAATTCTATCTTCTAACACTTTATGTTTTTCACTTTAACATCTTTATTTCCTTACTGACTTTCATTTTCCAACACTTTCTGTTTTTCACTTTAACATCTTTATTTCCTTACTGACTTCCATTTTCCATTCCCATCTTCCCGTTTGTTTTTAATTCTTCTCCCTCCCCCTTTTTTTTTACGCAACAGAAGTCGGTACATCATATTTCTTACTCTGACTGTTTTACTTCTGATGCTTTCAAACTGCTGTATCCAGAAAAGAGTTTGCATGTAATCCCAATTTTTCAAAATCAGAAAGAACACCTTTTCAGTCGTGAATTATTTTTGTTCATTATCATATTTTATAGCTTTTCATCTCCTCATACCAGATTTACTTTTTATTCATGAATTTGGCAACTTATATACATTCATTCATTTGCATATCCCTTGTGGAACCTTGCCTCCCTAACAGCTCTCTGTAGGCCTCTCGGTTGTGAGCAAGATGGTTTGCTGCTGATGCATCCATTTGCAGATCATCAACGATGTCTTGCAGCCATCTTTGCCTTGGTCTTCCTCTCTTTCTTTTTCCCATTATGTACCCTTCCAAGACAGTTTTCTCTAGATTATCATGATGTTTAATGTGTCCAAAATATTTAAGTTTTCTCTCTTTAATCCTCTTTACTAGCCAGCCTTCTTCAATATTTAGTTCTTGTAGGATGGATATATTTGTTTTTTTATGTGTCCGTGATATTTGAAGAACTCGTCTGTAGCATTTACATTCAAAGGCATTTATGTGTTTCTCAGTTGTTTTGTTAAGTGTCCAGGTCTCACAGGCATATGTTGCGATGGGAAAGATACATGCCCTTAAAAATCTTATTTTTGTAAAACATGTCTATTTTTGGGCATATATATAAATATATGCCCAAATATACTCTTAGACATTTTTTGGAAGTCCCAAGTCTGAAGAGTTTTTACTTCTCCTTCGAGGCTTGGCAAGGGTTCAGTTGAGAGTGAACTGAGAAAATTTCATTTCCACAAGGCTACTCTCCTTTCTTCCCCATTTGTCCTGATCTGCAGGTATAATGCAGACATAATTATTTCCTGTTTAGTTGGTCTTACTTGTTTGCCTCGCATGTGGTATTTGCTTCCTACTTTGTTAATTGTTTTTGTTAAAGTCTATTTAAGAGCCCTGGTATTATGATTTAAATGGTGCTTTTGATATACATTCAGCTGCTTCCGTTTTTGAAGATCTTTTTGATATGTGAAAATATTTCGTTCTCATGATTTGGTGTTAGTGCAAGAATAGCAGAAGACAAAATTTATTAAATTGTTAATTTTTTCTCGAGATTAATGTTTGTACTTAAAATTAATTAAGTTGTAAACAGCATATTCTGGGATGACTGAAATGAAAGAAAGAGTGAAGGATCTTGTATCGTATTCAGCATGGGTGAATGGCTGAACATTTCCTGCTTAAGGAACGATTTTTGTGTAAGTACAAAATGAGGCTTTCGCATGGAAATGTAAGAGAACACAGTTTTGTAGGATTAGACCTAAAAAAAAACCATAGACAAAGCACTTAAGGTGCGAGATAGTGCAGTTCATTAGTACACTGTTCTCTCGTGGCTAGATGACTGCTAGTCCTACCGGAGTCCTTGGTTCAAATCCTAGGTAATTCTCTTGTGATTTTTCTTTCTCTCACTAAAGATATGGTCTACGATTTTTTCGAGGTCTAATCCTACAAAACTGTGTTCTCTTACATTTCCTACTTAACTGCTCCATAAACTATGAAAAAAATTTGTTTTCAAGACATCCTACGTTTCAAGACTGCCTATAATGCAAGGCTGAAGAAATACAAAGGAGAGCCAAATTCATCAAGAAAGCATCAGCTGCCAAGAGCGTATAGCTCACAGCACAAGGAGATACACTGCCATAATCAGCATGGATTAAAGAGATGCTAATCAGTGTTGATGAACATACTTTTTTCAGTTTTCATATATATTTTTTAAAATTCTTGGTTAGATTAGTCAAGGAAATGTTGGTAGTTGTAAGTAGCCAGGTTATTAGCCAGGGAAATATTGGTAGTTGTAAGTAGCCAGAGAAATAATTGGTAGTTGTAAGTAGCCAGGTTATTAACCAGAGAAATATTGGTAGTTGTAATTAGCCAGGGAAATCTTGATAGTTGTTATTAGCCAGGGAAATGTTGGTAGTTGTAAGTAGCCAGGTTATTAGCCAGAGAAATTTTGATAGTTGTAAGTAGCCAGGGAAATGTTGGTAGTTGTAAGTAGCCAGGGAAATGTTGGTAGTTGTAAGTAGCCAGGTTATTAGCCAGGGAAATGTTGATAGTTGTAATCAGCCAGGTTATTAGCCAGGAAAATGTTGATAGTTGTAATCAGCCAGGTTATTAGCCGGGAAAATGTTCATAGTTGTAATCAGCCAGGTTATTAGCCGGGGAAATCTTGATAGTTGTTATTAGCCAGGGAAATGGTAGTTGTAAGTAGCCAGGTTATTAGCCAGAGAAATCTTGATAGTTGTAAGTAGCCAGGGAAATGTTGGTAGTTGTGAGTAGCCAGGTTATTAGCCAGGGAAATGTTGGTAGTTGTAAGTAGCCAGGTTATTAGCCAGGGAAATGTTGATAGTTGTAATCAGCCAGGGAAATGTTGACAGTTGTAATCAGCCAGGTTATTAGCCGGGAAAATGTTGATAGTTGTAATCAGCCAGGTTATTAGCCGGGAAAATGTTGATAGTTGTAATCAGCCAGGTTATTAGCCGGGGAAATCTTGATAGTTGTAATCAGCCAGGTTATTAGCCAGGGAAATCTTGATAGTTGTAAGTACCCAGGGAAATGTTGGTAGTTGTAAGTAGCCAGGTTGAGGGGAGACGTAGTACCAAAAGAACATTCAGTGAAGAAGATAGATTGACCATATAAAATACGCCTACAAGAAAATGAGACAGGAATTGTGAGACACGTTTGTGATATGGAATTTATTCTTGTTCTGTCAGAACCACAAACATGTGTCAGACTGGGAATGGATTACACTGGCTTACAGACCTGGAGTGTAGCTAAAAAGCAGATTCTCAGCAGGCTCCACTGCCAGGGGATCGCAGGCTGAGCCTGGTGCCAGGAGCTCTGCTGAGGAGTTAGGGCAGGGTCTTGGCCAGCCTATGGCTCACTAGCCCTGAGGACAACTCGTATGTTACTTTATATCTGTGGTGCTTCTGCAGCAAACCGTTCTTTGCTGTCACATACTTGAAACATTCTCTAATGGAATGCCATTTGATTTGGAAATCATTTATTCACATCCCCCCCCCCCCCCCTATCTTGCATGTACATATTTGTGAGTCTTTTTTGTTTTGTTTGTGAAGATTTCTAAGTGTGGTCATGTGTACAGCTTACATTAACGTACTTAATCTTTATGGCCTAGTTCACATTTAAATGGATGTCATTCACTTAGCCAGTGTATGCTCTCTCTTTTCAGTTTAAATCACAGATTTCCATTGCCTTTGATTTCTAGCGAAGTTAACAGTCATTCATTCTCGACCCATTATAATTTCTGTGTTCAGCAGTTAAATAATATGTGGGCTTGAATTGCATGGAATCATGATGTTCCCAAAAAGCATACTGTCAAAAGCTCAATGAATATTATAGATATGGTCATGTCTGTCTTCTTTTTTTCTTTCTTTCTTTCAATTAAATACTTTTTTGTTTACTTGCACTAACAAGAGAGATGAAGATCCATGATATTAGAGTGAATGTCTGTATTTAACTTTTCTTGTGGTGTTTGTGTGCTTTTTTGAACAATACAAGAAATGAAGCATGAATGTTCTTCTTGTAAGCTTTTGAGTTTGTGAAGTTATCTGTAACACACACATACACGCACACGCACTATCCAAACAAAACAACCCTCGTAAAAAACTGCAGCGACAGTTCATCACTTCCGAATTAACTCAAATCACTCATCTTGCAACAAATATATCAAGCTAAGCATCACTCAAAAGGGGTATGAATTAAAAGATATTATCCTATCATAAAGAAAGTTTTCAGCCAAGTTTTAGAGCCTGAGATGATGAAAGAAACATTCAGATATTTGACTTGGTAAATATCCCAGGAATGCATTTCATGAAGGTAAACACATTACAAAACACTGATTTTCACACACATACATTCACTGCTGGCGAGACTCTTCATATGCCGTGCGTGGAGTGAAGCTCCTCCCAGTTAAGGAAGTAAATGCGGAAAAGAAATAAAGGTTGCTGTGCGGAGCCGATGGGAAAAGGTGGTGGAAAGTGAAGTTTAACCGGTATGTCCAGTAGTATCGCTACGAGAGCTATACCACGGCACCTCTGCTCTAGAGGCCGCCCATGTCCGAAATACACCTACACTGGTGAAATATGCCTAAACCGGCACACACCAGGGGTGGAACTTGATGGCTAGACATGTCATGCCACCTCCGCTCTAGAGGTCGGTAACGCCTGATAAACACCCATACTGGTGAATTTTGCCTAAACCGGCTCATACCAGGGGTGAATCTTGAAGGCTATGCATGTCACAGTACCTCTGCTCTAGAGGTCGGTCCCGTCCCAAACACGCCCATACTGGGATAATGCCTAAACCAGCTCAACCCAGGGGTAGAAGTCACTAGTGGCGAGGATTCGTCCTCCTGGACAAAAGCTCCATCCTGGTCACAACTAGGAAGAGTAGCGGCCACGACCGCAAAATGCTGAAGTCGGAGACACTGGACCAGTGAAGTCTAGATAGGCAACCACCTCTCACCCGGCGGGGATGTTTGCGTATCCTAATCACGCTGAGGTTTTCTGGTGAGAAAGTCCAACCCTGGACTGGATGGGCAACCACCTCTCACCCGGCGGTGATACACGGGTATCTCAAAACACGTCGAGGTTTTCAGGTGAGAAAGTCCAACTCTGGCCTGGGTGGGCTACCGCCTCTCACCCAGCGGGGATGCACTGATATCCTAAACACATCGAGGTCTTCCGGTGAGAAAGTCCAACCCTAGACTAAACTGGTGCAATGAAAACCATGGTGTCACGCAATCCCGCTTCCGAGACCCACCAAGAATACAGGCTAAAGCACTGTGACACTCTGAATCTCTTGTGGTCCTTTCGTGGATCTCGTGTGGTCTATTTTGGACCACACAGGGGACCACGGGACCTAACAAGGACCACAGGCATGAATTCAGTAGGTTCACAGTGCGGTTTTTGGTGGTAGCAGTGAACGAAGAAGAAGACACACATACATGTTTTTTTTCTCTAACAACACTCAGTGTAATAGCAGCTTACATATACCTAATAACATAATTTGATTTGGCAAGTTTTTTTTCCACTTTGCTAAAAAAACCTGGCCCCGTCATGTCATAATGGCACCCTGGGATATGGTGTTAGTGTCCATATTTTTACTCAACTACTACAAGATGTTTAAACAGATTTAAGAAAAAACCTGCACTTGTGTGGTTTTGTTTCATAGTTGAGAGTGTGTAATTTTACAATGCTGAAACACTCAAAATAAGAATCACGTTATTTCCCCAAGTCAAACATGGTGGCCAGGATATGTTTCATGGGCAGTGTTTGGTGATGTAAGCAACAACAGAAGATCCTGATAAAAATGATTTATTTCACATATTTCCAGCTCATAAATCTATTCATAAGTATATTGTTTACAATCACAAGTACACAAACTGTCAAACAGCATCAATACAGAGTTGGTTTTCCAACAATTTTGTCTTCTAAAAATACATGGCCCCAACCTGAACAATGACAAATGTGCCATTTCATTGGTACAAGCAGTAAGTCACAAAGAAGCATTAGGGAAAGCTTAGACCCTGCAAAATGACAAGATGTGATGCTTGACCTGGGCTAGCATCCCCAACCTGACATGTCACAGATACCTCCTCTGACTATGGGAGATACCTGTAAGGGCTTGTCCAAACAGACACTGGATCAACTGGCAGCCACCATAAGAATGAGGTGAAATACTAAGTGGCATTAGCATCAAATATCTCACATGCCCTGAGATGTGACTGCTAGTGGCGTACCAGGTGCCATGAAACCTGTAAGCCCCCACTGCCTTGTGGGCAGGATAACATTCAAAGGCTAGTGGGAGATCATAAACAAACTAACAGACAGCAATGGGAATACGCTGTCACTTTCTCTATTTTTATATATCACCCCTCTATGAAGAAATAAAAGAGGGCGATACACTGTAGGTGGTGGCTTGGTGAGGAGGACGTTAACATTTTGTTCAATGCTAAACTGCAAAAAAAGTTTTTGGAAACACTGAAACTGGAAACAACACACTACATGTCTCCAGACAAAGAAGAGAAAACATGGCTTGGCTGACATTACTTCTACACAGATATGTTCATAAGTATATAATATCTCAAATACAATCCTTGTAAGAAATTAAAGGTTATATCACAATATCTGTCCATCAATTCATCCAAATCATACTTACTTTTCTCACATATGAGAGAGCAAATTCTCCTAGATGCTCACTACATAAGAAAACTACCACCTGTTACACAATTCTATGTAATGAACTGAGATTTACGAACCACCTGTTACACAATTCTATGTAACGAACTGAGATTTATGAACCACCTGTTACACAATTCTATGTAACGAACTGAGATTTATGAACCACCTGTTACACGATTCTATGTAATGAACTGAGATTTGTGAACCACCTGTTACACAATTGTATGTAACGAACTGAGATTTGTGAACCACCTGTTACACAATTCTATGTAATGAACTGAGATTTATGAACCACCTGTTACACAATTCTATGTAACGAACTGAGATTTATGAACCACCTGTTACACGATTCTGTGTAATGAACTGAGATTTGTGAAGGACTATGACCACCCACACCAGCCGGCATGACACATGATGATGATGTGATGAACATGTCTGTCAACTAAAAAAAAAAAATTGTGAACTTAATTCTGAGCTATTTTCTCATGTATTAACCCTTTCACTGTCACACAGAAGATCAGATATCTAACTCTTCCTGAGCCTTTCGGCACTATAGTGACGCTTCTGGTTTTCTAACATGCTGCGTATTGTCACTATAGTGTCGCTTGGTTTGTTTCATTTAAAAAACCGGTGTAACATTTAGTTTGTACATATTTCGTCCGCATGTCCGGTGACACTTTTCAAAATGGCGAAAGAGTGCATAGTTATGAGCGATGCTGAGTGAGAAAAAGGAAGAGAAACACTGAAAATTTTCCATTTTTGGTGATGTAGATAGGGGTATGGACATGGCCTGTGACCACCTCACTGCTCTTGAATGTATCCCAAGTAGATCTAGACATATTAGACGGCGTCAGAAGTAGTTAGAAGGTTATTTCAGACATTAATTTAGCGAGAATGCAACGCAGAATCACAATACGAGATCGACAAGTAATCTAGACATCTCAGATTGTAAGTAGTGTAGATCTAGACCTAGCCGATGGTAAGCTGGGCACAATCACTGTCTAAAAACATCACATTACTTCTTTTTTCCTAAAAAACTCTGCATTTATGAAATGTTCATACATTTAGTTATATTTTGAAACATAATAAGTACACGGAACTACATGGAAATACTGTTTTCCATTCCATTTTACAACTATACCCCCTATACAAATCAAGACCTGCGCTTTTATTCCAGTTCCAACTGAACATCCGTGTTTTTTTTCCTGAGGCACGGAAAGAGTTAATATCACTTTCCTTTGTCAACTCCGGATGTATTAGGCTGCTGTGTATTCTGTTTTCATGAGATAAAGGACACAGTAAAAGATGTTTGACTGGTTTTACTGGTCTCTGCAGCAGACAAGCAAACTTCTTCCTGGCAGCGGATCCATGAGGTAATTACTCATGCACATGGTTTACTGCAGCAAAAGGGTCAAAATAACATTAATGTAACCGATTACTGCAAGCAAAATAAGGTGTATTAGTGCTAAGATATGTGGGTAACCAGAAGAATATAATACCATCAATGTAACCGATTACTGCAAGCAAAATATAAGGTATATTAGTGCTAGAAAAATAAAGTATATTAGTGCTAGTTATGTAGGTAACCAGCAGAATATAAACTGGACTTTTTATGAAAGATGCTCATAATCACGTTTTTAAATATACAAAAAGAAAATATGTAATACTTAATTTTATTGAACAATATAAACAGACTGATTGTTGTGGTTATGCAACTCATCAGTGTCAAATTTCCTGAACAATAAGTTTTACATATAACACAAACACTGAAGATCATTGTTCGCTCATCTCCTGAAAGTATATTTCAATCACAAACAGTTTAGCATTTTTAATATTTATGTTAAAAAAAAAAAATTCACCAGTTTTTTTTTTCAGCAAATAAAGTAAAAAAAAAACTAAACCGGAATATTTTGTAATCAAGTAAGAGCCCTCAAAATAATCAAGTAATTTTGATATCAACATTTGGCTACAACATACAAATAGTATTTTTTTTAAAAATGTACTTGGTTATAGAAAATATTCAACAATGGAATGAAAGTTTTGTGAAGAAGCATGCGTGTGTGTGTGTTTCATTCAGAACATTACGATTTTGTATTAGTGCTGTCAGAGATGATGGGACAAAATCTCGCCAGGGCATAAAGTTGGATGAAAAAATGAAGCTACAGTAATACCATCCGTATGATGACAACCCGGCTTACAGCGGTCCGAATCCATGCCGTGCGCAGTAGTCACTCTGTGGAGTAAATGAACATTTGAAAACAAATGCTTATACATCCTCAGCCAACATTTAACCACACATGGTAAATAATGATGACAGAATTGAGTTTGTCTAGAATTTCTAAGAGGTGTGACCTCACCTGTCAAAGTGAGTTTTCTGCTACCCTGAAAGATTCTGAAACAATTATTATCTTTTGCCATTTTGGAGGTTAAAAAAAAAAAAAGTTTTCTGCTGTTTTGAAAATTATGAAATGTGGGTATGTATATCCGCTTTTTTTTTTTTTTTTTTGAAAATCACAAAACAGATGTTTCTCTGCTATCTTGAAGATCACAAAACAGATGTTTCTCTGCTATCCTGAAGATCACAAAACAGATGTTTCTCTGCTATCCTGAAGATCACAAAACAGAAGTTTCTCTGCTATCCTGAAGATCACAAAATAGATGTTTCTCTGCTATCTTGAAGATCTTGCAACAAGGGTATCATGTCAGGCAGGCATGAAGTGCGGTGCTGTGTTGTAATTCCCAGACAGCATCTACACGCAAAGCTTCTAAACTGACTTCACTCCCCTTGAGAATATGTCAGTCTCTACCCCACTGACCAGGTTGAGGGAAAGCTGCCTCTAGAAGCAGCACAAGGAACTAAGACAGTTTCTGGACCAGCTCCCATTCTCCAACCATAAGAAATGTTACATTCTACTAGGACTGTCTTCTTTGTTCTCTCCTGCCAGCAACAAAGGGAGGAAACCCCCTGCTCTATTATGAGAGTCAGATCTGCACAGCACGAGAAATGCTGGTAACCAAGCAAGCCATGAAGGAAAATTTATCAGTGACTGCTCACATCAAAACTACTAGTTCTTGATATGAAGAAGAGTATGTACAGAACGCAGTGCCTTCCTTAGCTCACTCAAGGAGACCTGTCCTGAACCAACTGATTCCAGTTTGATCAGCCACCATGAGCTTTAGCTTGAAGTCATATCTACAATTTCAAGATTTTTCCACCCACAATTTTCCTCCAAATATTCTCAGGGTTTCCCCACTTGCCTTTCTTTCTTTTGGTTGAAAAAACAAAACAAAACAAAACAAAACTGGGATTTTCCACAAGAATGCAAACTCATCCGTTGTTCTACCTGCCTCTGTGTGCCTCAGGTTCCTTCATCTTCTCAGCTCAGCTTCACCATTATTATAAGCCTGTTATATCTGTTGATTTCTGGTTCTCTTCCTTCTGAATATCTGAGGAATTTCACCGCTGACTCGCTCTTGAAGTCCTTAAACCGTCATCAATCTCTGCCTTGTCTTTCACATTTCTCAACAATGGAGGCAATTAATACTGGGCTTCGTGGGCATTCTAAACAAATGATGCCCAGTCATCTTCTGATGATGCTGTGGCTGCCACTCCAATTTCTGCATAGAATTCTTCTTTCTCAGTTTGCCACTCATGATGATGTGACACCAAATATTTCTGAATACACCTACTTCATGTGGCCACCTTCCTCAACTTCAAACTGCACTTTTTTCTGGCTGCTGTCTACCAAAGCAAAATTACACTTCTCATAAATATAATTTGCTTCCATTAGTCAAGTTAATAAAATAATGTTGCAATTACATCCGTTACAACATGACAGTTTTCTTTCAGTAACAAAACAATCTTAATACCCACAGATGTTGAGTCATCAATCTACATCATGCCTGGACATCTACAATGGCACTTCTTGAGTTAGGGTGCGTCGATATATGGTGCTCTGCTGAAGTTGTGGTGCTAGCTTCAGAGTGATGGCCCTTTAGTGACATGACACTCCAATCTGATTGGTTCGAACTACTAGTGTCACCATCGTCAGTTTGTTCACAAATATGATTTGCTCTGCATCTTTTTTTCATTATTATGTTATCCTCTGTGATTTAGTGAATACTAATCCATATACAGCTGAAACAGATGTTTAAATAAGCGAAGAAAGACCTTTACTTATGGAGATTTCTGAGTTATGATGTCAGTCTTGAAACAAAGGTGATACATCTCTGCTGTATGCTAATACAGTCACCAAAAACAAAAAAAGTTCAGATTTTGACATTTCTTTCTATCTCCCATGTTGCTGTTGCTGTGTACTTTTGTTTTATTTTTCCACACATGCCACTGTGTCTGCACTGGCTGATTTCTCCTTGTGCAACTTCATTTTATGCTTCTTATCAAGTGCATCTTATAAATGACACATTTTTCCTTTATAAATTCTATATCAGTTATTCTGGTATTCATTTATTCAGTTGCCATGCCAACGGACACTGGCAATCTTACTTCAATTTTGTGCAGTCCCTGGTTTGTTTAACCCACTGAAAGCCAGAGAAAAAAGATGTAGTTGCTCTGTTCATGTATTTTTTTTGTGTAGTCTGGTTTTTTTAACCCATTGCAAGCCAGAGAAAAAAGATGTAGTTGCTCTGTTCATGTATTTTTTTTTGTGTAGTCTGGTTTTTTTAACCCATTGCAAGCCAGAGAAAAAAGATGTAGTTGCTCTGTTCATGTATTTTTTTTTGTGTAGTCTGGTTTTTTTAACCCATTGCAAGCCAGAGAAAAAAGATGTAGTTGCTCTGTTCATGTATTTTTTTTTGCTGACTTTTATGGGATCTAGTGGTAAAATTCAATGGAACACAGCAATTCTGTGTTCAATCTATGGTTATCATCTTACATCCTTCCCGTGCTGTTAAACGTCACACAGGGCTCACATAGTTGTTTGCCAAGTTTTCCTACTCTCCACAGTGAATCTCTATGCATGCTATCAAATGCTTTTTTAAAGTCTATGAATTTCAGAATTAATGGTTTCTGCTTTTCAATACGTTCTTCAATTATTACTCTTAGAGTAAAGATCTGGTTGAGACAGCTTCTCCCTTTGTGAAATCCTGCTAATCATATATGAAAGTATTTGTAAATGAAAGATGACTCCATGAATAAACTTTTTTTTGAGCAAAATTAAAAAAAAGAAAGAAATTAGTGTGAAAATATGAAAACATAACATTATCAAATTTTTGGTGCAAAAAATAAAATGATGTTCTACTTACCATCAATTTCTTGTAAATCCCCTTACACTGTCATGATTTGTCACTTAGAATTTCCCTCTATAAACATGTACACTTTCTGTGACTATTTCTAATACTTTTGTGCAAATAAAGCAACTTTAATGTCTGCAGCAGGTGGTCAATATAAAAAAATAAATGAATGGAAAAAATACATGCCAATCTTTATTAAAAACAATTAAATCTTCGTTTCTACTGAAGATGTTTACAAACGCCACCACAGAAACACAGAAATGGACGTTCTACTTTGAAATGACATGCACAGTGACAAGTTAAATAAAAATTAGCACCGTTTCTTTAGCAAAATGAAGCATCAAACAATGTACTGTTGTTAGATGATGAACAGAACAGCAGCCAAAAGCCATAAGTGGATTGGTGGGTTGCTACAATCAGTTGTGCCCTGCCCCCCATTGTTTAAAAATACTGTGGCTCTATTTTCTTTACTTTCCCAGTTTGTTTTTTTTTGCAACTATCAGGTCATATGATTTCTTTAACCTATTCCACTTTGCTTCTGGAGTTCTGTGTTCTATACCTTTGTCTTACAAAGTTATAGTTTTTTTCTTTTCAAAACCTTGAATCATGATTTCTTATATCTTCCACATTTGAGCGGAGGAATCATGTAGAGTACTTTAAACACAAAAAACCCCATATATAAACTGGATATACTTACTAGTGACAATGTCAAGTCAATGGTAAACTTTGCCTTGCTCTCATTTAGTAACTTCCTAAAACTGACAGGCACTTTCTGATAAAACCTACAAGAATAAAAATGACGAAAACTTGGATAATGTACCATTAAGTCGGTGAAACTTGTTGCCATTGCTTCACTGAAGAGCCTCATCTCATTCCTGAAAGTAGTCCCAGTGAGTCCTTGCTTGCGGGTTTTGTCATCCAACATTTCAAGCACAAACTCTTGCTGAGTAATACTGGCCGGAGGTGCCCCGGCTGTGTTCAGGTACTGCTCCACTCCTCCCACTGCCTCAAGGAGAGCTTGATGATTCTTAAAGATAAGAAACATAAGCTGACATGATAATCTGCTTCTGTGGTAACAGTGATTCATTAGGAAGACGCGGCAAATCTTAGGCATCATTTCTTATTATTATGGTATTACTTACAACCTCTTTACTGTAGTACCCCAAGCTAAATCTTTTATCAGATATTAACCCCAAATGTCACAGAGTGTATGCCAATTTAACTTAGCTGGAAGCAATGAATTCCTAGCTTGTTTAAAATCTAATCAACCTAATACTTTAATTTTCAAGGAAAAAAAAATTACCACAGATCCTTCACAATGATAGTGTTCACTTTTTTTTTTCTAAAAAAAAAAAAAATGTGTTCCTTTATAGATGTTAAAAAATTGTAACATCTGTTACATAGTGAATTTCAGATGTTAAACAATTCAAAATAAGTGAGGATAAATTACTGCAAACCCCATAATGAACTGTCTCATTATGCATACCTAAAAAAAAAAACATGCAAATCATTTTCACTTTTTCTGGTAAACCTGATTACAATTTAAAATTCTGCCTGGTAAAATTGACTGCAAGTTAAGATGTCAGGTGTCAGGTAAATCTGACTTCTGAATGAAGCTTTCTGGTAAACTTGACTACAGCATTAAACAACCTAGTAAACTTCAATAAAACATAAGTTCTCTGGCAAATCTGACTACATTATCTGTGTAGTAAACTTGACTACAACATTATCCGTGTAGTAAACTTGACTACAACATTATCCGTGTAGTAAACTTGACTACAACATTATCTGTGTAGTAAACTTGACTACAACATGAAACTTACATCAATCTCTGGGAGCTCTTGACTGTCAAAATGGGCATCCCAGACCATCACCTGAATACTTGCTCCGGGCTGAGGGGTGGAGAATATCAATAAGTAAATATCACTAGGGATATGGTGTGAAGACATCTGTCAATATGTGCATATCACTAGGGATCTGGTGTGGAGACAACTGTCAATATGTGCATATCACTAGGGATCTGGTGTGGAGACATCTGTCAATATGTGCATATCACAAGGGATCTGGTGTGGAGACATCTGTCAATATGTGCATATCACTAGGGATCTGGTGTGGAGACATCTGTCAATATGTGCATATCACTAGGGATCTGATGTGGAGACGTCTGTTAATATGTGCATATCACTAGGGATCTGGTGTGGAGACATCTGTCAATATGTGCATATCACTAGGGATCTGGTGTGGAGACGTCTGTTAGTATGTGCATATCACCAGGGATCTGGTGTGGAGACATCTGTCAATATGTGCATATCACAAGGGATCTGGTGTGGAGACGTCTGACTTGGCAATCTCTGACCCACAAGCTGATATGCTAGAGTCAGGGCTGATGAACCACAGCTGACCAAGACTCTGTCCCGCCTCTCCATTGGTTCTCCCCCCACCCCCCAGTAACAGGCCCAGTTTGACTAACAGGCCAGGGGCCACCACACTCCCCATGGTGGTGGAGTCTGCTAAAGAAACACTGTCGACATCCTGCTTTTTTTAAGCTCCATTCAAGGGCTGAAAAAAATAGCTGCCACTGCCTGCTCCATTGCTGACATGATGCTATGGTTCAACACCTTCAAAGCACTGACTGCAAAGAACACCAGCTCATAGTTCCAGGGGGACAGAAGAAGAAGATCTTAAGGGATCATAGTTATCATTTTGCAGACCAATTTCTCTCATGGCTGATTCTACCAACATTTGATTTATTACATGATGAAGCAATCTAGCACTTCAATGCTGTTTTCCGGTTAGGTGAATGGAAAATGATATATTTCTCCTAAGAATGCCACATCTCAGTCCTATCATATGGTAATCATTCCTTTTATTTTTCATCTGAAAAAAAGGCTCTACAAGGATCATCACTGACATGGCATTTACAACTATTTTATATGCATTCAGCAGTTTGACAATTTGACATTTTTTTCAGTCTTCTCCTATGCTGATTAGACAAACAGCTCATCTCATTTTAGAAGACCTGAAGCAGGCTGGTGACAGCTGTTTGTGGAAGTTAATGACTGACTCCTCCAATATTTGATCAGCACAGTTGGTCAGAGTAACAACAGATTATGTCTGTGCTTCTTTGGCCTGATCAAGTTCATGTCAGCAGTTATGACTCTTCTAATGATGTAGCACCTTTACACAAAGCTGCTATTCATATTACGTGATGTTCTACTAGCTATTCCCAATACATTCAGTCCATGATAGTATATGAAATAGATATATTACAAGTGTCCTCATAATATTTGCTTGGGGATATGCTTGTCATTCATCTTTAGAACATAATCCAGCCATCACAATTTTATGTTTCTGTGTATCATCATGGACAGAAGCTAATGGAAGCATGTGCAGAACTGGTTACATCTTTGACAAGTGCTGTGTATACGCCACAATATTCTACAGAATGAAAAGTATACATGATAAGAAACTAGAAAAGTACAGATGATAAGAAACTAGAAATGTAAAGCTGATAAGTATCTAGAAAAGTACAGGTGATAAGAAACTAGAAAAGTACAGATGATAAGAAACTAGAAAAGTACAGAGGATAAGAAACTAGAAAAGTACACATGATAAGAAACTAGAAAAGTACAGAGGATAAGAAACTAGAAAAGTACACATGATAAGAAACTAGAAATATAAAGCTGATGAACAAAGAACCCTCACCATTTTGCTAAAGCTATTCCAGATGTTACTTCTGAGAACTTCCTGAACTGATCTCTGAGACAGATCTTCCATCATTTCCTCATCCAGAGGGCGGATCAAAACTGGGACACTGTGGATACCGGACATCACACAGTTCCTGGGGAAAAAAAAAACCCCCCCAGAAATCAGCACTTACCTGAGACTGAATGCAATATATCATTTCTGTGATTAAGTTTTGGTTCACATTTTCATGTTTGAGAAATTTCATTTTTTGCCAAGCAGCGTATAAAGAAAGAAAACTAGGCCATCTTTCCAAATTCTTGAAGATTTTTAGAAAAATCACTGGTCCTCAACCTGGGTTTGGTGAGATGGGGACAGGAAGGAAGCCCCTTGGGATTCTGGTTGAATTATGATGGTATTTTTTTTTTTTTTTTTGAGACAACGAAAACAACAGGCCATGACCCGGTGGTACTGCAAACCGGGCCTACCCGTAACGAGATGCGGACCTTACCCCCGGCAATCAGTGTGCAGGGCGGCCTCAAACACCTCGTTGGTTCCAAAATAACAAAGAGCGCAGAACTACACTTTGATCTTAGCCAAAAGGCCGAGAAGCGAATTATGATGGTATGCCCTCAGAAAGATAGATTTCAACACTCTTTCATTTTTGTGCATTACCCACAGCCCAAGCTTATAAATTCTCAAAATGTGAACATTCAGAAGGTGTTTAGTTTAAATAGGCACTGTAGTGAATTATTACTGGGGTCCGTGACTTGAAGAAGGTTGAGAAACTCCACTCTATAAGTTTCTTTAATGTTTCTAATACTGTTTATGTCTTATCTGTCCTAAGACAGTTTATGTCTTCATTAGAGATAAAAGAGAGCTTCCCTTCTCCCCCCAACCCATATCGTTGTCTCCCTTTCACCGCTGCTAACATTCGATTGGTTCAATTTGTTTTCCTTTGTGGTCTCCCAGCCTCATCTTTAGGGTGCACTCTGTTGTATTGTGTACAAGGAGGGATGCCACAAAAATAAATTTTTCATTTTTCTTCTTTTATTACATGTTGTGTTGTTTTTTATGTAATCCTTGAAAAAGGTTCATGACGAAATATTGGATGTTGTATGTTTTTCATTATGTGTGTTTTTTTTTCACTATCCTCACTCCCTCTATTGCTTTGTAAAACTGTACCATACACCTCTTAACTACCTTTATGTCTTCACTAAGACAGCTTATGTCTTTAATGTTCTAAGACAGTTATGTCTTCACTGTTCTAAGACAGTTTAGATCTTCACTAAGACATTTTGTCTTCACTGATTTTTTTCCTTGTTAATTTCAAGTTCTATTTTGCTAGCCAGTGAAGAAATGATATCTGCTCCTTCTTGCATCGAATTTACATTGTTACAGATAATAGCTATGTCATGTACAAAATCAAGATCTTCTGGTTGAATCCCATGTACACAGTCATTATCTGTTTTACCTGTGCAACACTGTTTCATTATGAAGTCTACAGCAATTCCAAAAAGAAAGAGATAGTATACATTCTTGTTTCATGCCTGTTTCAATCTGGAACCATTTGTTCATTCCTTCTTCTGTGTTGAGTGTACAAACATATCCATTGTAGAGATCCTTAATGACAATTTTACAACACAGAAGAAAGTTTGCAATCAAGGCAGAGCACACTCCATTATACGCTGCTGTCAATGCATTCATGTATGAACAGATTTTCACATGAAAATGTGCCCCATGTGTATGAGATTAGCAGTGGATGTTTTGTTGAGGCAGGTTACAGTCAGGGATGATTTATGACTATCAAACTTTTCTGAGCACATAAAGTTATTTCTCTCCATCCCATTATAAAATACGCTCCCCACTCACCTGTCAAAGAGTGGCACAACAGTCCAGCCAATGATTTCATCCCTGGTAATTTCAAGCGGCGTCCCATCTGGTTTGTGGAGTGAACCAGCAGACTTATGGTCTGCTTTAGGTCGGTAGAGGACCTTCAGACCAATCAGCTGAATAATGAGACAGCTGTGCTCATCACAGTATGGATGCAGTATCTGCACAGACATAATCACCACTTCTATAGTTATTATGACAAATACTGGACAATAAGTTTTATCTGCAATTCTCTGATGGAGAAAAACCTGAAATGGTACTAAATGATGTAAGAAAGTCTTCCATGCCAGTTTGTGTTTAAAAAATAAGTTTTAAAAAATATCTCAGATATACATTGAGGCTTCATATTTCGCACGCATGCACAAAGAGAGAAGGGATTTGGTAGACTGGTTTGCATTTATTGCCTAGATTTAAGCTGACAAAAAACACACAATCTTTATTTTCCAAGGGGGAAGAACTGATCGCCCAGGCCAGTCACTCATACTTCATTCTTATCACATATTCAGTTTAGTACAAGTATACAATATATATATATATATATATATAAACCACATCTTATGGTGTAAAATAATACTATTACATTTACAAATATAAGAGATGTGATAACTAGAATTTTAAAATATGTCATACGAATAGTAATTATCACTTGTATGGTATGTATTTTTTTATTCAGCAGTTGATGCTGTTCTTGTTTTACTGATGGCAAAATTTAACGGTTAAAGTAATATTTTTTCAGTTTTTTTTTAACCAGTCACAGCTCATACTGTAATTATTACTGTACTTATCTTATCTTATCTTATATCCTTCCCGTGCCGTTAGACGTCACATAGGGCTCGCAAAGTAGTTCGCCAATTTTTCCTGTCTTCGGCGAGTCTTTCAACCTCATCAAAGGATTTTATGCCTGTTAACTTGGCCTCTCTTAATAATGTTCTCTTCAGAGTTTCACGCGGCCTGCCCCTTTTTCTTCGGCCTGTTGTGTTCCACTTGATAGCTTGTTTTGGGATTCTCTGCTCATTTCTTCTCATCAAGTGGCCAACATATGTCCATCTCCTTTTCCTGATCACCCGTGAGACTGGTTGTTGTTCAGTCATCTGTCTTATCTCTGCATTGTTCTTGAATTCATTCCACTTGATGCCGAGTATTTTCCTTAGGCATTTGTTTTCAAAAGAGTCTAATTTCTTTTCTATTTCTTTAGTTGTTTTCCAGCTTTCGCATGAATAAATGAGGGTGGATATTACATTTGAATTGAATAGTCTTAACTTGGTTTTTGTGCTTATAACTTTTGAATTCCATATGTTCTCAAGATTCTTGAAGATTGATGCTGCTTTTGCAATTCTGATCCTAACTTCCTTTCTAGTGTCACCATCCTGGTCTATGTAGCTGCCAAGGTATGCAAATTGATTGACTTCTTCAATATCTGTCCCTTCTATGTGTATTTTTCCATTTTGATTGATGGGAATTTTCATTATTTTTGTTTTGTCCTTGTTAATTTCAAGTCCTATGTTGCTAGCCAGTGAAGATAGGCTATCTGTTTTTTCTGTACTGTTATTACTGTACTGCACACATTATAATCTGTATAAAATACAAGTTACCTTTGGCTCATTCTCCCAGACTGGTGCTGTGATATGGCTAGTAGGGGAAAGTTTTGTGGTGATAAATTTCTCCTCTTTTCCATAGCCCTCCTCACTTGCTGTCATGTACTTGGCCTGCTTTCCTGCAGCTAAATGTGCAAAACACTGGATGTACAGGCCATCTGAAACATATATGTTAATGAACATGTAGTATTTAACATAAATGTGGTTGTATACTGTGCAAAATATATTATGAATGGGAACTAAGATGATTATCTTCATATATCATTAACTCTTTCCACTCGCGTTACTTCCAAAATGTTCCTTAGTTTCTGATGACCTGGACACTTTGGAGAAGGGTGGGGACATTTTGGAGAAGGGGTCCCTGTGTAAAAGTTATTGTACCAAATTAATTCCATGATCACCACGTGTGCATCACACATTAAAATAAGTGGAAATGAATGAAGATTCCATAAATGAAGTTCTTTGTCATAAAAAAAAAACAAAACAAAGAAAAGAAAAAACTGGTGTGAAATGATGGAACGATTTTTTGGCTCTAAAAAAAATTTTAGGGCTGACCAATAAAATCTACTTTATACTTACCTTAGCTGTGTCATAATCCAATATAGAATACGTAGTCATTCAAATTTCAACACAGAAAAATCAATATTTATGGATGTTTGTGACATTCAATAAATCTAACAGATCTACAGCTACAAGAAACACATACAGTAAGCTAGGTCTAGTCGGTCAGTGTGACCATTCTACCACTCAATCTCGAAATAAACTTGAAAAAAAAACCCCTTATCTAAACATTCAAAATGGCTTCTTCATCTGCATGCTAGTTTGACTTTTGGATTCAGAAGAGTTCTAACTGGTTAAATGAAAAGTAACATCGTGTTTTCAATGAAAGAAACTCCGAAGCCATATAGGGCTCTTGAGGGTGGGATAGCACATACCGCAAAGATCCACATGGGGCTCGTGCGAGTGGAAACAGTTAATGGGGAACTAAGATGACTATCTTCATATATCATTAATGGGGAACTGATATGATTATGCCCTCATATAATGAGTAGAACAGAATAATATTATGTACACATATCATGAATGGAAAACTGATATGATTATACCCCTATATAATGAGTAGGGAACAGAATAATATTATGTCAACATATCATGAATGATAAACCGGGGCAATTTAAAAGGAGCTCAAATAACTATGCCATTACACATAAGAGACAAGAAACAAGTGATTATGTCAGGTGATTCAACATACCAAGCTAATCAGTATATCATTTGGATTACATCCATATGACTCTCTATGCTGCCATTATCCAGCCTAATATGAGATTCAATCAATAATCTTTGTATCCTGCACCCTGGACATTCTATTAAACATTTTCTTCATCTTCCTTGATTCTGATATGTTCTTGTTTCTATATGTATTCCTGGGTCTTCCTTTATCAATCTCAGAATAAAATTAAGCATATTTGGTTGAAAGATTATGCACCACACAAGCTCAAAAATGGATGATGATGATTACAAACCAACCTGGTAAACCAAAAGCAGCCTTTATGTGAACTTTAAGCCCAACCTTGACCCTATAGCGTACACAGCGGTACAAGGGCAGATTACTTGCAGCCTGGATGACTCCCTGTTGTTTTTTTATGTCTAGTTTACTCAACAACCAGTTAGAAAGTTGTGCATCTGTCCCAGCTGAAACAAACAAACAGAAAACTAACTTACACTAAATGATTGTACTGGAACTGATAAGAAACTGCTAAAAGTGACAGGCTGTAGATCAAATGCAGGCTGTCATGCTGCTAACACAGACAGGTGCTGTTTACATGACCTACAGCAAAAATATTTCAGTGGCCCACCCCACAATTCTGTCAGTGTAGTTTGGCCCATGGTATAATTTGCCAGTGTTTGTATGATCCACAATCTAAATTTGCCAGTGTTTGTATGATCCACAATCTAAATTTGCCAGTGTTTGTATGATCCACAATTTAAATTTGCCAGTGTTTGTATGATCCACAATCTAAATTTGCCAGTGTTTATAAGATCCACAATCTAAATGGCTAACAGGGCAGGGACTTCCATAGTCCCTATGGTAGTGGAGACTGCTAAGAAGTACTGCACAACCAGCATTTTAGTTTCACCCAGGGACTGAAAAAAAAAAAGCTGCCATGACAACCTGACATGATGCTGTCCCTCAACATCTCCACAACAATGGCTGCAAAGAACTCCAGGTCATAGTTCCAGAAGGGAGTCTGAAGAAGACCAACCTCATTCAGTCTAAATATTGCTTCCCCACCCTGACCCTTTTTTAAGGATATTTAAGATATTTAAGATATTTATCTTTGATTCTCACTATAAGCAAAGCACCCCATGTCTCTTATGCTTCTGTCTGACTCCACCTTAATTTAATCTCCTGGCAACTTACCCTTACTGCCAGGATTTTCAAGCTGTCGAAGCTGTATAATCATGTCTCTTTCTGTCTTTGGACGAGTCAAGTTGTCTGCGGTGTAGCTTGCATATATCCTAATCTCGGATGATGTAGGCTTGCAGCTAACAGATTTATAATAACCTGTCGAGTATTTTGGGGCTGGGATCAATTCCTGTTGCGGAATAAAAATGTTTCATAATTACAAAATTTGAAACATCTTCTTGACTGTACATTTTATGAAACAAAATTTTCCAAAGCCAGTATATTCCATGGAAAGCAAGCACATTTTTAACAGCAAAGATTTACAACAAAGCTGTCATGAGTAACAGAAAAAAAAAATCATCCATAATTTATATCGTCCACAACATAACTGTTAGTGGCTTATGCTAACCTGGCAATATTAACCATGACCCACATCATAAATCTGCCCGTGTTACTATGGTCCACAGTATAAATCTATCAGTATGACCACAATATAACTGCTATCACAGTACAGATGATGAAAGCTGTATCTGAATGACTCACGGAATAAATCTGCAAGGATTTTCAATCATGACCGACATCAAACATCATAAATTTGCCAATGCAAGTATAATCACAGCATAACTGCCATTATGGTACACAACATTTAAGTTTAAAATGTCAAGGACACCACTGATGTATTTTTTTAAAAAAAAATTGTTAAATAGCTAAGATTAACTCTCTGTTAACCCTGTAAGCACAGATGAGTGCTGAATGAAAAGCACAGCTATCAGTACCAGCACACCAGAGTCAGGCAAAATTCTATCCCTACACTTCATTGTGCTCCTTGCTGCAAGCTTGTAAGTGCTCTCTCAGCTCGGCTAGCAGGATATATCATGACATACTCTTCATGGTTTGCCAATAACACTCGTCCACTGAAGTTCTACAAACCACCATGATCTACTCCGTATCAGACAAGATACCTGAGCATAACCATCGCTTTCATTTCATGGGAGATCAGAAGACAAATAAAGAGAACTCTTTGCCAAGTAGCTCTGTCGTCCATGCAATATATGAAGGAGAAAAAAAGTAAATTTTATCTCTCCTTTGCTGTTTTTATCTTCATAAACATCAACACAAGATGTTCAATTTTTCTGTCCGAATTATTTGCTGTAATGTCCTTAATGTTATTTTAAAAAATAACAAAAGCTACCTCAGTTTTTGGGAGAAGTCGGATAAGCAAGGAGCAGCCTGGGACGATGGGGTTGTTATCCAGATCTTCTGCCTTGATCTGGTTCAGCCCTTCTTTCATGTCTGGCATGCCAGAGTGCAGACGCACTTGGTGACCCCCTACATTCAGCAGACCCTCCTAAAAGACACAATAAAAAATGCCATAAGGACACATTATAGAGATGTAGTGTTGTATATCTTTATGATATAAAAATGGCTTCCTATGATTTTTGGTGATAAGTAGATTTTTTTTTTTTTTTTTCAATACTTGCATTTTATTTCCAATAAAGTCCTTAAAAAATGTTGAACGTTACAAGAAGTTCAACAACATGGCCATTTAAGAGATCTATTTACAAATGACCTTCTTGACATCATAGTTTTAAGTAAAAAGCATATTTTCATTCTTTTTAAAATCCCATGATTTTTAAAAAATGGGTTAGTTAGTAAACACTGAAAACTCTAACAGGCAATAAGTATTAATTATCTGTAATGAACTAACAAGGTACATGCAACAGCTTCTCTTTTTTCTAGTCAAGACACCTCAACACTAAAAAGCAAATGTTCAAGTAATTTGAAAGCACTAACACAGCTGTAAGCTATCTGATCCAGTATTGGAGTTTTGTCTATTGTCTTGAACAGTTCAGGACTGGCTGCAGAAGGGCAATGGTCACAGCAACATACAACATACCCCTTTCTTTCTACCCGGGTTGAAAACTCTAACAAGAGCACTGCCAATCACGACCGCCTTCTTCGTCTCGATGTCGTATGTGTACACTCGAAGAAACAGCAGGAGTTCTGGGTCGGCTACATGCCGATTTTCATTTACCAACATGTTGAAATTAAATACCGGCGATCTTGCTGAACTATTGAGGTCAGGCATAGCTAGGATATCCTGCAGGTTGGTCACATCACCTGCCCGCAAAATTCTACCTGTTACCTGCAGAAGGAGAAAATAAAGATCAGAAAAGAAATACAAATGCTAGAAACTGATCATATTATGTCTTAACAGAAAAATATATGTGCTGTAGTTTTACAATGGAACATCAAAGTCCAATGAAGCACATATGTCCTCTCATTCTCCTGTGGTTTCACTAATCCGTGGTTTGAAAACAAAAATATTAAATGAAAAATTAAAAATAAAAAACCCCAGAAATCTGTATAATCTGAATTCATTTATCTTGTGTGCGCCCACCCGACTGTATGAGCAGTGTCATTAATCATTTCTCAGGCAGCCATTTCCTCTTCTAGCACACTCACACTGTCACATGTTTTGCTATCTTCCATGAAAGTATTATTTTGTGCTTGCAGTTTCACTGGTGCCAATTATTACATTAAAATGTTTTGTTAAAAAGGCCCCAAAACACAAAATTAATAATGATATCAATTCTGTCAAGCCTAAGAGAAACCATGAAGAAATTCCTTTGTCTTATAAAATGAAAATAACTGACTTAATAATGACAGAAAAAAGTCATATGTCCAAGTTTGCTGATGTTCAAAAAACAACAAATCATCAATTTGTGAAACGGTAAAACGAGGAGAAATAAAATTGTGCTTGCGTTGTTTGTGACGCTGAGAAACTATTTTTTTTTTCTGCGCTTTTGTTTGTCTGGTGAGGGGTGAAGACATTGTCTGATGAGGCAATCAGCGACCCATAGCTGATAAGCCAGCGTCAGGGTTAGCTGACCCACCTCTCCGTGGTACCCCCAGTAACAGGGCAAGCCTGGCTTACGGGGCAGGAATCGCCGTAGTCCCCATGGTGGTGGTCGACTCTGCTAAAGCACTGCACACCCCTTGCTTTAGTTGTACTCCGGGACTGAAAAAGTAGCCGCTATAACCCATTCCCACGCCAATACGATGCTGTGCCTCAACATCTCTACAGCACTGGCTGCGAAGAACAACTGCTTGCAGTTACAGGGAGTTCATACAAGTTCATTTATTTGCATGTCTCTTGCGGAACTTTGCCTCCCTAACAGCACTCCTGTAGGACTCTCGGTTGTGAGCAAGATGGCCTGCTGCTGATGCATCCATTTGCAGATCATCAAAGATGTCTTGCAGTCATCTTCGCCGTGGTCTTCCTCTCTTTCTTTTTCCCATTATGTACCCTTCCAAGATGGTTTTCTCTAGATTATCATGACATTTAATGTGTCCAAAATATTTAAGTTTTCTCTCTTTAATCCTCTTTACTAGCCAGCCTTCTTCAATATTAAGTTCTTGTAGTATGGATATATTTGTTCTTTTTTAAATAAATATGTTAAATATGTGTGTTATATAGGGTCAGTATTTTTTAAATGGAAAAAAGGAATCGTTGTTAAAATACCAAAAAATGGCAACCCAAGCGACTGCAATAACTGATGAGGAGTAACCTTAATATCAGTTGTGCCAAAAGTATTTTGCAAAGTCATTCTGAACAGAATTAAAGATACAATGGATACTGCAATGAGAAAAGAACAAGCAGGATTTCATAAAGGGAGAAACTGTCAAGACCAGATCTTTACTCTAAGAATAATACTTGAAAAACATATTGAAAAGCAGAAACCATTAATACTGAACTTCATAGATTTTAAAAAGGCATTTGATAGCATACACAGAGATTCATTGTGGAGAATTTTAAGTTTATATGGAATACCATCTAAAACTGTGAACATTATGGATAGGGTATGTTTGTGCAGTCAAGACAGAAGAAGGAATAAGCGAGTGGTTCCAGACTGAAACAAGGATGTACACTACCTCCCTTGCTTTTTTGGAATTACCATAGACTTCATAATGAAAAAATGTTGCACAGTTAAAGCAGGCACTGAACGAACGAACATACTTTATTTTCACAGGGTTAAGAATTGGGCATGCAGGTCCGTCTAACATTCTGGCCTTCATCACACAGCTTTCAGTCATTCAGCATTTGTTAATGAGCATAATAATCAAGAATTGACTGGGTACATGGGACTCAAACAGAAGATCTTGATTTTGCAGATGACATAACTCTTATCAGTGACAATGTGAATTTGATGCAAGAAAAAACTGGCTAGTAAAAGAGGACTTGAAAACCACAAGGAAAAAACAAAAATAATCAAAGTTACCATTAATCAAGAAGGAAAAATATAAAAAATATATGCTGAAACAATAGCTGTTGAATAAGTAAAACAATTTGCATACCTTGGCAGCTACATAGACCAGGATGGTGACACCAGAAAGGAAGCTAGAATTAGAACTGCAAAAGCAGTACTGACCTTCAAGAATCTTGAGAACATATGGCACTCAAGTTCTGAGCACACAAAAAAAACCAAGCTAAGATTACTCAATTCAAATGTAATATACACCTTCATTTGTCCACGTGAAAGCTGGAGAACAACCAAAGAAATAGACAACAAATTAGAATTTTCTGAAAATTTGTTGGAACTCACTGACAGTATTGTCCACTCTTACTGCTGCCATTTGTTGCCAGTAGATGATCTTTACTATCTGTAGGTCTCTTCCATTAATTCCCAGTTTCTCAAGCATCTTATAAATGTCTTCATGTCTTACTCTATCAAACGTTTTGGTGTAATCTATGAAGCCCACATCAAGATCTCTGTTTACTTCTTCTGATCGTTCTGTTAACATCCTTAATATGAAAATTGCGTGTGTTGTTCCTTTTCCTTCTACAAATCCACATTGTTCTTCTGATATTTCTGGTTTAATCTTGTTTCTCATCCTCATCGTTATAATTCTTAAAAGTATCTTTGTGATGTGACTCATAACACTGATCATTTGGTGCTGATCGCACTGAATGGCTCCTGCCTTCTTTGGAAGTTCAAATGTTACTTTAATAATTTACTGCTACTTCAGAGCCTGAAAAGAGGTTATGATTATTGTAAAGATTGTTGTTCAAATAACTATTCATACCTTGACAACTGTGGCACTGTCAGGGAGATAACGGACTGAATCGATGTACAAGACAAATGGATCTCTGTTGGTGGTGGGTTTAGGGTCAGTTTTGGCTGCTGCAGTCTTAAACAATACCCATGGATCTGGATCCGTTGGTGTATGTTTGGGTGAGACTGGACGATGAATGGGTTCCGGCACTGGTATGGGCTGAACTGGTTGTTCTCTTGGTGTTGGTCTTTTGTTAAAAAACAGTTAATTAAAGACAAAAGGTTAAAAACAAAAAACAAAAAACAAAAAAAACAAAAAAATGAACAAAGTACATGACCAACGGAAAGAAATTTTAGAAACTGATATCTCTACTACCTCTTGTGCAAGTTATGAATGAATACAAAGACTTTTTTGCTTTTTTGGATCCATTCTGGGTTTTCAGGCTCGCCATTCCAACTGACTCAAAACTTAACGTGATGCTTGTGTTTCAAAACGTCTTAAACATAAATAGTTAACAGCTAAAGTTCCCCTATTCATGGCTCTGATTTTCACAAAAAAAGACCTCCTACCTTCCCTTTATTCACTAACAGTTGTGCATGCTGGCATGACTTGCTCTGCCAGGACATAATGGTCATAAGATTATTTTCCCAAGCAAAAGTGTGTCAGGTACTCATTCTTACAGCTGAGATAACTTGTGGGAAACAGTTACTGTTATTCATGACATTTAACTTCAACATTCATCACGTATATAATAAACTTGTTCTATTCACTCGCACTCATGACACTGAACTTCAACATTCATCACGTACATAATAAACTTGTTCCATTCACTCGCACTCATGACACTGAACTTCACCATTCATCACGTACATAATAAACTTGTTCTATTCACTCGCACTCATGACACTGAACTTCAACATTCATCACGTACATAATAAACTTGTTCTATTCACTCGCACTCATGACACTGAACTTCAACATTCATCACGTACATAATAAACTTGTTCTATTCACTCGCACTCATGACACTGAACTTCAACATTCATCACATACATAATAAACTTGTTCTATTCACTCGCACTCATGACACTGAACTTCAACATTCATTATGTCCAATAATAAACTTGTTGAATTCATGTTCAATTCATTTGATTTTTTATGTGGCAGATGAGAAACAGATGGCCACAGTGCCAGATGCTCAATTCTTGACTTTTTTTTTGTTTTAGGATAACATTTGATCATTCTTGCAATCACAACAGCTGGAAAAAAACCCATTATAATGCAAAAGTTCACAGTTTGCTTCAAAATTGTGTTTACTACAGTTTAGTGAAAGCTAAAACAAACAAAATAAATTTATAGGATGGAAACAAAAATCTTACTGTTTCGGGGTTGCTCTGCTGGCAGCATCTGAACGTGAAGCTGGAGGAAGCACTGTTGGCTCTGGCTTATATGGAATGATCTTTCGGTTTGGTGGTTCATTATTTGGGTCAAAAACATATGCGGACAAAGTGCAGCTGTACCCAAGCAAGGTTCCTGATTTGACATAAAGATGCTACATATGACCTATCTTGGAAGGAAATGGTAATTTAACATAACAAGCAGATATGTGACCAAAGTCACCAAATATATAACTTTCTTATAATGCAAAGTAAATTAATACAATCAAACCTGCTACACAAAGCATAAAACAGGCAAAATTCTTTATTTGAAAAATTTCCTAACAAATTTTAATTTAATATATAATGTTAGGTTCGACATTTTCCTGCAGCTTTATACTTGTAGTTCTGAGAGATCAAACTGCTGACTTTCTAGGCTTAAAGCCTCTTCAAAGAAGATAATGACTTAAGTGGAATTTTGGCTACATACAACATAATGACACAAGTGGAATTTTGGCTACATACTACATAATGACACAAGTGGAATTTTGGCTACATACTACATAATGACACAAGTGGAATTTTGGCTACACACTACATATTAGGAGAAGTTTGCTGCCGCCGCCACCGCCACCACCACTTGGGAGCATAGGCCACAGATAAAAGTTCTCCAATCGTCCCTGTTCTTGGAATTATTCTCTGCTTCCTTCCATATGTATCCCTTGTCTCTGAGCACTGACATAATTTCCTTTCTCCAAGTAGCTCTAGGTCTTCCTCGATTTATATTTCCTTGAGGATTCCATGTTAGTGCCTGTCTTGCTATGCTGATGTCAAGTTTCCTCAGTGTGTGGCCAATCCAATTTCCTAGATTTCATAGGTTTTTGTCCTGTCCTTTCCCAGACCTCCTCATTTCTGATCTTGTCCTGCCATTTAATGTGTAAATTTCTCCTCAAGCGGTAGATCATGAATGTTTGTATCCTCCGTTGTGTTGCCTTGGTCATAACCCATGTCTCCGAACCATATAGCAGGAAGTCTTTACATGTGTATTGAAAAGCCTAAATTTGATTCATGTTTTGATGTTCTTTGATGATCATAAAATGTTAAGCTGATAAATGCTGTCTTGGCCTTGGTTATTCTAGCTTTAACATTCTTTTCTGTTCCCCCGTATTTATCCACTATGCTGCCTAAATATGTGAAATAGTTTACTCCCTCAATTACCATGGGACTGTTGCTTGCACTATTACTTTTCATTATCTTCGTTTTTTTGTCTGTTAATATATAGTCCCAGTTTAGCTGAATTCTTGCTTCGGATATGAAGCTTCTCTTGCATTTGTGTGTAGCTGTGTGCAAGAAGTGCCACATCATCTGCAAAGTCTGTCTTCCAGTTGGTTCCACAATGTCCACTGTATCCTGCTTCTATTCCCTTGTGTGGTGGTCGTCATGATACAACTGACTGCTAGAAGAAATAGGAATGGCGATAACAAACATCCCTGCCACACATCTGTGTCTACTTGAAAACTTTCTGTGAGAATTCCTTCATGCACGATAAGGTCTTTATAAGCTTTGCTATCTTGGCCAGGATTCCAAAGTGTTCCAGTAGTTTCCACAGCATACTCCAATCTTAAATATCAAATGCGTTCTCGTAATCAATGACTGTAACTAACAACAAAGAATTCCACTCCAATGACTGCATTACTATTATTCACACTGTAGCAATGTGGTCCGTACAGGATCTTTCTTGCCTAAAACCTGCTTGCTCTTCTCTTGGTTTACTATCTACTGATGTTTTAACTCTATTTAGCAAAATCCTGCTGAAGAACTTGCTGGGTATTGAGAGCAGGGAGATGCTTCTATAGTTCTTACATTCTGACAGATCGCCTTTCTTAGGGAGTTTTATAAGATGAGCCTCTTTCCAGTCCTCTGGGACATTCTCTACTTTCCAAATCCTGCTAAATAGTAATAGTAGTATTGTTATTTCTGTGTTTGTTAAGAGAACTTCTACTGCGATTCCATCTAGACCTGATGCTTTATTTCTCTTCAGCTAACTGCCTCCCAGCTCATCAGTTCTTCTTCTTCTTCTGCGTTCGAGGTTGTTGGTCACTTCAGATCCTGATCCCTGTCAACATGGCAAAGCCTGCAGTCCTCTCCAGATCCTGATAGGAGCCCCAAAGCTTTTGCCCCAAGCTTGTGTCCTCTGGCCATGTCTCACGTCTCAGGTCTGCATGGTTTGGGCACTCTTGTAGGATATGTTCTGGAGTCTGGACTCCACTGCCACATGGACACTCATCTGTGTGAGACATTTTAGTAGTCTGCAGTGGCCTGTCCTTAGGTGGAAGAGGATGGTTTTCTGATGTCTTTGTAGCTAGTGAATTGGATCTGGTTCATTGTTGCATTTCAGTTTCTTTTTCCATTCAGATCTGCACTGATTACAGATTATTGTTTTCACTTCTTGATAGTTTAATGGATAATTTGTTTGATCTTGACTGCTGCCAGCTTTGGATAGACTGTCAGCTATTTCAATGCCAGCTATTCCACAGTGGGATGGTACCCACTGTAGGACCCCGGTTGTTGACAGTGTAAGGTGCTTCAGTTCTGTTGTGATTTCCTGTATGTTTGCCTGTGGGTTCCATATTGCTTTTAGAAATTCCAGAAGTGCCCTGCAGTCTGTGAAGAAGGCTATTTTGTGTGGTGGCTGCTGTTTTTCTGTTCTAAGTGTTCTGAGGGCCCCAAGGAGGGCTGCTGGTTCTGCCCTGTAGTTAGAGGAAATCTTTTCCGTCACAGTCTTTTTGGTTTGTCCTCCATCTGTGTATCTTATGTAAACACCCCCACCTCCATTTTTTACTGCTTTTTCTGCAGACCAATCTGTGTACACATGTGTCCATTCAGCTGGGTTGTATTTGCTGTCAATCAGCTCCTGGGTCAGTATCTTCATCTGAAGAGTTGTTAGGTAGTCCTTTCTGTGTATGTCTGGTACCTCTGTGAGGACTGTTATCTTTTCACAGTGACTGTGCTCCTCCATGATTAGCTCATCAGTTCTCTCTGGGACTCTCTAGAAGCATTAGTGCCACGCCCTCTGAGTGTGTCACATCTGGGTTTTGGTGACCTCAAAACAGGATTGTCTCCCTTGTTGCTAGTCTAAACTTACCTATATTTTTATAGTTCCTGTCCAGCGTGTTTCGCTCAGCCCCAGTATATTCATTTCTCTTACTACCATGGCAGCCTTTCCACTTTCATATATTGTTCTAACATTCCAACATACAATGGTAGAAGGTGTCCTGGTACTAAGTTGGTATGTCAGTTCTGCAGCTTCCTTTCAGCTTTGACTGCATAACTTCATGCGCTCTGTTATCAGAGTCCCTTCCTTTTCCAAGACAAAGTTTCCTGGTTGTCCTTTCCATGTTTATGTAACACTCCAATTTTCTTTTCTACAGGGAACAGGTCACTGGTCTATCCCCCAACTTCCTTAGTTGCCTCTTATGAAATGTGGAAGGTGGCAGTGCTCCTACTATTCCTCGCCCCCCCCCCCCCCAAATCTAGACCTTGATAACCACACGGCTGAGTTTGGAATCAGCTTCCAAACAATTAAGCTTTTTTTTTTTGACAGTATTGGTTTAGAACAACGTCTGACTGTTATTTCCAAAAACAAATTAAACTATTTCCGTGGATAACTTTTCAGATGAAAAAGGTTTAGAATACTTAATCTGGAAGCCATTTGAAAATATACAGGATCTTCTTAAGTGGCAGATATGATACTGAGAAATCTGAATTTCACTATCAATTTAAATAACATATAAAGAGGCCAACCTTCAACTCGATCTTCTTTTGTCGGGGTCTGAGGCTGGGTTGAGATAAAGCTCTCTGGAACAGAACCAGGATGAAGGCTCACGGTCACTTCGCCCTCTATCAAGGAAAACAACTGATCACCCTGACGCCCGCTCTGACGATACAGTGGCACACGAGCCCAGCCCAATGTGACGGGACCAAAATCTGAAAATATTTGTTAGCAGATCAGCAGACCTTGAGCTGGTTGTTCCAGGACGGTAGGCAAGGGCAAGAAGCCTGACAAGTGAGAAGTTCACTAGACCTGATTGAGCTTTTAGCTTCAACTTTATGTTGTATGGGTGAAATATGAAGGAAAAAAAAAAAACTGACTGTATTTTATGCCTTTATTCAGGCTGATGGACTGTACCAAAACTTCAGCCCAGTGACCAAGATGAAACCCCCAGTTTTCTCCAGCTTCCACCAACAGCCGTATAACATGCCTCAGACATTCCTAAAGGTTTTTTTGTTTTTGGTTTTCAAAAATCCCAGGCACAATTATTTTACCCCAAAATCATTCGATGCCTATTTTTAATACTTACAGCACATTAAAATTATGAACTAACAAATGTTTTGGTGATTTAACAGTATGAACTATCAACTGTTATAAAATTATGAACTATCAGTTGTTATGGCAGTTTAAAATTATGAACTATCAGTTGTTATGGCAGTTTAAAATTATGAACTATCAGTTGTTATGGCAGTTTAAAATTATGAACTATCAGTTGTTATGGTAGTTTAAAATTATGAACTATCAGTTGTTATGGTAGTTTAAAATTATGAACTATCAGTTGTTATGGTAGTTTAAAATTATGAACTATCAGTTGTTATGGTAGTTTAAAATTATGAACTATCAGTTGTTATGGTAGTTTAAAATTATGAACTATCAGTTGTTATGGTAGTTTAAAATTATGAACTATCAGTTGTTATGGCAGTTTAAAATTATGAACCATTTGATTGTAGTTGTCCTATTTTTAATTTGTTCAACAAAGATGTTTAACCAACTCAAGGTAGGTTAAAAGCTAAAAAATAAAATCCTACTTTCACAAAAAATTGGATGTTTTAATAAATCAAAACGAAATTAAATTAACAAAGTGCAGTAATCATTAACAAAACTGTGAAACAGCAACAATACCTGACTTTCTTCCACTCTTTGTCTTCAAACGTTCCAATTTGAAAATGGCGTAGGGATATGCTCCAAGCTCTCGTTCTACGTCATATTGTGACAGATCAAGCATGTCATAAATATATCGTTCTCCAGGAAATTCCCAGTCCATGACGATCGAGCCATAACTGTCTCGGGTCAGAGCTGTGATGACCGACAGTGAGTGGGATAATCTGGAACGTAGCTTTATGCTTCCAAAGTACACTCCAACATTGAGACGTATGTCCTCCGGTCGAATGTCTGCAAGCCAAGGCTCCTGACAAATTTTTAAAATTGACATGTTTCCAAAGTTCAGTTTCACAATAATTTAGATAATTTATGTTTCAAATAATAGTATGGAGATACAACGAGGGAAAATTAAAGGAGGACATCAAAAAGTAAAACAACTAAAGAATCTGTGGAGAGGAACAGACAGAACTACAAAAATAAGATTTTTAAGGACATGCATCTTTCCCATCGCAACATATGCCTGCAAGACCTGGACACTTAACAAAACAGCAGAGAAACACATACATGATTTTGAATGTAAATGCTACAGAAGAGTTCTTCAAATATCATGGACACATAAAAAAGAAAAAATAGATCCATACTACAAGAACTTATTACTGAAGGGGGCTGGCTAGTAAAGAGGATTAAACAAAGAAAATTTAAATATTTTGGACATATTAAACATTATTATAATCTAGAGAAGACCATCTTGGAAGGATACATAATGAGAAAAAGAAAGAGAGGAAGACCAAGGTGAAAATGGTTGCAAGACATCGTTGATGATCTGAAATGGATGCATCAGCAGCAGGGCATCTTGCTTTTAGCATGACAACTGAGAGGCCTACAGGAGAGCTGTTAGGGAGGCAAAGTTCTGCAAGGGACATACAAATGACTGACTATGTTTCAAAAGCTGAAATTTATAACTGTTAGATTCATTTACTTCATATGTTCATAAAATAAACTATAAAACTGATAAAAATAATTTGCTTAACTCTTTCCCTGCCATCCACGCTATAGCGAGGTCCAATCCAACAACCGAGTGAAATCGATGTTTTTAACCGAGAAATTTCAATATTTATTGTGATTTTGGAGGCAAAAGGACATGTCCTATGACCAGACCACTGTTCCTGAATGTACCCCAAGTAGATCTAGACCTATTAAATGGACTGGAGAAGTAGTTAGAAAGCTATTTCAGACATTATTTTGGTGAGAATGCCACCACACAATGAGACTGGATGAAAATTTAAGTAGATCTGGACATCGCCGATGGTAAATATTGTAGATCTGGATATCGCCGATGGTAAATATTGTACATCTAGGCACTGCTGATGGTAAGCAGTACACAATTATCACCTAAAATCATCACACTACTTTTTTCCTAAAAAAACTCTTCATTTATGAAATCTTCTTACATTTACACTATTTTCATGCATAATATGTATACTTTTAAAGTGAAAATACTTTGTACATTCACTTTTACAACTATACACCCTATACATATCAAGACCTGCGCTTTTTACAACTATACACCCTATACATATCAAGACCTGCGCTTTTTACAACTATACACCCTATACATATCAAGACCTGCGCTTTTGTGTCACACGTACAAAAACGTCTGCGTTTTTTTCTGCAGGATGGGAAGTGTTAATATGTTCCACAGCTCAACTTTAAAACAATTAAATTAATATACTTCATACATTATCGAAGCTCAACTTTAAAAAATATTAAGTTAAAAAAAAAACAACAACAAATTCTGACTACAATGATTTTGAGTTCGTAGCTAGAAGTAGATTGTCAACATTAATTAAACAATCTGTCGTACCCTCTGAACAGCATCTGTAGGGACTGTGAGGCTCATTTTAATGTTTTTGATTCCACATGGCTTCAGTAATCCATCTATGGGCGACTCCACATCTGAGATGATGTCTCCATTCACAGGAGAGGAAGGGGACCTGTTGTGATCATGTGATATCATTGAAAGAGAAGTGTGAGTAAAGCTTAGCCTTGCCCAGGACCACAATCATGTCACCTTTCTTTAAATATTTATACATCGTGATCAGAAATCCAGAGAAAAGCTTCCAAATGGAAAAATAGCACGGTTTAGTTGCTTCCCTTATCAAGGTTGGAACTGGGGGTGTTCAGAAAATTGCACCTGAATTTAACATCAGCATAGATGTTACAAAACATTACCAAAGTTCTCCATCTGTATTTAAGATATAAAAATACACATGAACTTTATATTAGCATAGAAAATGTTTAAAATACACTAAATTCTGTATTATAGCATAAATATGAAAACCACAGTTGAACCCTGTATTAGCACAGAAGAAACTACATCTGAACCCTGTATTAGCACAGAAGTAAGAAACTACATCTGAACCCTGTATTAGCACAGAAGTAAGAAACTACATCTGAACTCTGTATTAGCACAGAAGTAATAAAACTAAACCTGAATTCTGTATCAGCACAGAAGTAAGAAACCTACACCTGAATTCTATATTGCTCCTAAAGGTAGAAAACTATACCTGAAAACTATGATAACACAAAAGGTTAAATACTATGACGACAGTGAAAAGAAGCAGATTGACTACACATAATCAAGGCAGACTGGGGAAGAGAGTGCGACAAGAGGTAATAGTTATGAAATGGTAGTGAACTATATTTAAATGTGAAGCTATAGGTCAAATCTATGCAGTCATGGTATTCTAGTAAATCTATGAAAAACACAAGTACCTAGCACAATCTGATACAAAAAAAATTGCCCCTGAAGTTAGAAAACATCTGCATGGTGAGGAACATATGAAAACACAGGACACAGGACAGCCAGTAAATGAAAGACATACACGGATATTCATGCCAGTGATTGTGCTAAGATTTTTTGGAAACCAGTACAGCTGTACCTGACTTTCAAAGCTGCATGAAGTACTTTCCGAAATACCGGTTTTCTCAATGCAACATTCAGTATTTTATACCTTTCATGCAAAATTAAACATACTTTACAGACATAAGTGGAAAGTAAATATTCACAAGAATTTCTTTTTCTTATCTTATTTGTGGCAAGATTCAAACATTACAAAATGCTCACATGCGAACCAAAGTAAAAAACTGATCAATTCTCCTCCGTGCAAATCAGCCTCCTGGAAAGAATATCCTCGAAACCAATTTAACAGGTTGCTTTATACTCAGTGTTTGATAATATAAACCAGTTACAGAAACACACAACCTCCAAAAGTTTGGGTTTTTCTCATCTTAATCAGTAATTTACCAGTAATTGCCGGTTAATGCAATCACTGTCATGCTAACATCAAACATCTGAAAACACTCAGGACAGTCAGCAAACAAAAGACAAATACAGATGTCGTGTTAAAATTAATTCGATGCACCTGAGACATGCTCGAGTCAGATGCAAGTGAACAACAAAAAAGTTCTTGTTCAGAATGCCATGGAACTAGAGCTTTTGCTTATCTGTTAAAAAAAAAAAAAAAAAGGCCAGACCTTATGTAAGAAGATCTGATCCGTTCTCTCACAGAACTACTACCTCGAGCTTCATGGAAACTTCACCATGACAGGTTTTCTTTAAAAAAGATAAAAAGATTTATAAACATATAAAGCTTACGGTGGCTTCTGTCGATTGTAGAGGTCATTTATATCCAGCAGGTCCTTGCCACTTTCTACATGTATCCAAGCCATCTGAAAGTCCATTGTGTACAGCTTGCATGCCTCCATGAGAAACACCTGCAGCAAAAGTTACAAAAACTGATCCTACCTGACCGGCATAATAAAACAACAGTAACAACAAGCAATGTTATGTTGCAAAGTAAGCACTTTTACTGCCTGCGTCGTCTGATTTCAGTTTTGCTCCCCACTTCCTCCTCAAACAGCTCAGATGCTATCCATGTGCTATGATCTTTTTCCAGTTCTTCTAAATCCTCATGGATGGTGAAAAAACCTCACGGATGCCTTGCATAAATCCTTGTGTCTCAGCCTCCATCTCTGGCATGGCCTTCTTCACCACATAAAATTTCCTGGAGATATGGTTATCATTCAATCTCTGGCAATTTTGGACAGCCTACAACCTGTAACTATCACAGTCTATTCTTCTACATATACTGTTGCACTATCATCGGGACCATTGCAATCTCCACTCCATTAACCAGGCCGAACTTGTCATTTGGAGCACCAAGAGAGATGTGGTCTTGGTCTTGTCTGGACCACCGGCCCTGATAACCATGCCTTCATATTAACATTGTTATCTTCCTCCTGGTAACATTCTATATAAGTTTTATTTGTCAGTAACAGGAAAGATGCTTTTGAATGTAAATACTAGAGAAGAGTTCTTCAAATATCATGGACACAAAAAAAGAACAAATATATCCATACTACAAGAACTTAATACTGAAGAAGGCTGGCTAGTAAAGACGATTAAACAGAGAAAGCTTAAATATTTTGGACACATTAAATGTCATGATAACCTAGAGAAAACCGTCTTGGAAAAGGAAAGAGAGGAAGATAGCTGCAAGACATCGTTGACGATCTGCAAATGGATGCATCAGCAGCAGGCCATCTTGCTCACAACCGAGAGGCCTACAGGAGTGCTGTCAGGGAGGCAAAGTTCCGCAAGGTTCATGCAAATGAATGAATGAATAACAGGAAAGAGCAGCTAAATCAAAAATACTCCACCCATTATGTTGTCTGCAAAAAGTCTAAGTAATTTCTGAACTGAAGGCACTGACAGACTACATTTAAACATTTTTTAAAAACTCCTTCTAGTTCTCTGACGTACTGAAAAATAAAAAAAATTTTTAAATGTCAGCATAAATCACAAACTCTGTAAGCTTGTCTCCTTCATTTCTACACTGCTTCCAGGATATGTAAAAACAAGCAAGACTACAAACAGGTTTGTGTAATACAGGCCATTATTCTCTGCTAAAACTTGTGTAATGTAATAAAAGTTATTATTCTCTGCTAAAACTTGTGTAATGTAATACAGGCCATTAATCTTTGCTAAAGCTTGTGTAATGTAATCTTATATCTTATATCCTTCCTGTGCCGTTAAACATCATATAGGACTCGCAAGGTAGTTCGCCAATTTTTCCTGTTTTCAGTGAGCTTTTCAACCTCATCATGGGATTAATTTGGTCTCTCTTATCAATGTCCTCTTCAGAGTTTCACGTGTTCTGCCTCTTTTTCTTTGGCCTGTTGTGTTCCACTTGATAGCTTGTTTTGGGATTCTCTGATCATTTCTTCTCATCACATGACCAACATATGTCCATCTCCTTTTCCTGATCGCCCATGAGACTGCTTGTTGTTCTGTCATCTGTCTTATCTCTGCCTTGCTCTTGAATTCGTTCCACTTGATGCCGAGTATTTTCCTTAGGCATTTGTTTTCAAAAGAGTCTAATTTCTTGTCTGCTTTTTTTTTTTAGTTGTTTTCCAGCTTTGCATGCATAAATGAGGGTGGATATTACATTTGAATTGAATAGTCTTAACTTGGTTTTTGTGCTTATAACTTTTGAATGCCATATGTTCTCAAGATTCTTGAAGATTAATTCTGGTTTTGCAATTCTAACTTCCTTTCTGGTGTCACCATCCTGGTTTATGTAGCTGCCAAGGTATGCAAATTGATTGACTTCTTCAATATCTGTTCCTTCTATGTGTATTTTTCCATTTTGATTAATGGGAAGTTTCATTATTTTTGTTTTGTCCTTGTTAATTTCAAGTCCTGTTTTGCTAGCCAGTGAAGATAGGCTATCTGTTTTTTCTTGCATGGAATTCACATTGTTACTGATAAGAGTTATGTCATCAGCAAAATCAAGATCTTCTAGTTGGGTCCCATGTACCCAGTCAATACCTGTGTTACCTGTGCAGCATTTTTTCATTATGAAGTCTGTTGTAATTCCAAAAGGCAAAGGAGACAGTATACATCCTTGTTTCACACCTGTTTCAATCTGGAACCATTCATTCATCCCTTCTTCATGTAATGTAATACAGGCCATTAATCTCTGCTAAAACTTGTGTAATGTAATACAGGCCATTATTATTTGCTAAAACATGTAATGTAATATACTTTGCTAAAACTTGTGTAATGTAAGTCAATCCATTCATTAATCACTTGTATAAACCTCTTTCACAATCTTATTTATTTTTTTATTTTTTTGGATTTTTCTTGAACCCCTTTCCTGTTACAAACTTGTACAGTATGGAGTACTAAAAACATATCTGTCACTGTTCACACTGAAATGAGTTTATTGATTTGCCACACAGATTAATATAAAAACAAAAGAACATTTTGACCATGTCTTTAATATGCCTTAGAAACAAAATACATGACTTTCAACACAAGCTTGCTACTGAAAAAAGAATGGCATAGGACATCTAAACATGTCTAGAGTAATGTTAGGGCTAATAAAAAAACATCTTTCATTTTGAAACTTATTGTCTTCCCTCACATTGAACTTTTTTTCATGTTTTGTCTCAAAATTGTGTTTGATTACAATAAATCTTTTTATGGTGAAACAGTCTCATAATCTGATGCTTACTGTTACTACAAACCTCCTTCATAGTGAAACAGTCTCACAACTTGATACTTATTGTTACTACAAACCTCCATCATGGTGAAACAGTCTCACAACTTGATGCTTATCGTTACTACAAACCTCCTTCATGGTACTGTAGTCATAAGCCTCCATAAACTTATGCCTGAGAAGCTCCATTAAACTTAGGCATACATTAATGATAGCCGTCTGATGCCAGCTCTGCATGAATAGTTGGTCCCACACATACATTACTCCAGGGGTGTCCAAGACACTCACAAAGCCCTGTTCAGAAGAACACAGAAGTATTAATACAACTGAATGTCTGTATCTGCACTTAACCCACTCTTGCCTGTGACAGTGTAAAAGATGATATAGTAAAATAAAGATTACCGGACATGGCTTAATATAAAATACAATTATCCAGTCTTTGCAAACAGTTCATTCATTTTTAATTTGTTTCATTCCTTTGTATGAGATTTTTTTTTTATATAACAGACTAATCTAGACATTACAATCTAGCATATAAACTTTCTCAGACAAGCTACCCATAATTGTAAAAATACTTCATTTATAAATTTCACACCGCAAATGGAATACACGATAGGTTCGACGTATGCTGCGTTACACGAGATCCTCATGCTGAAGTGTTATGTAATGAAAAAAATAAAAATTCATTCTCATATATAATTTATTTTTTTATTTTTAGTTTAAAATAAATTACTTTCGAAAAACTGGCTTTCTTTTTTTTTTGGGGGGGGGGGGGACCCTGTATATGAAAAGTATTAGAACTTAAAAACCTGTTAAGTCCAAGAGCCCCTCGTGTGGTACCCGGGATCTGCAAAGAATAGGACCACTGTACCCTACCATGCATGATCGTAAAAGGCGACTAAGGAGGGTTCAGCATAGGGCCAGCAACCCTATCTGGTAAAAAACTATCAGACTGCTACAGAAACAGAAGCAAGGGGAAAAAGCAAATGCAGGTGGAAGGAGAAATGCGTATCAGGAAACTGAGCCCATGAAGGTTGTGGATGAAAGCCAGCCACTGGAAGTCCCCAGCCCGACTGCAGACCTCCTGGAACCTAAACAAAAGATGCAAATAGGCAGCTGGAATGTAAGAACACTAAACCAGACTGGAAAACTAGCACAAACCATCAAGGAAATGCACAGATACAAACTAGACATACTAGGAATACAAGAAGCAAGATGGACAGGACAAGGCAGAAGGAAATTAACAACACAGCACACAGAAGATACAATAATATGGTCAGGTAAAGAAGATCTTCATGAAGGAGGAGTAGCATTGATTATAACAAAAGAAGCATCAAGAGCATTGCTGAAATGGACCCCAATAAATGAGAGATTATTATATGCACGGTTCAACTCAAGATTCACGAAGCTGTCTATTATAGTTTGTTATGCACCAACAGAAGCAGCTGAAGAGGAATTAAAAGAAGATTTTTACAACAGCCTCCAAGCCACAGTAGAAACAATACCCAAGCATGATATGCTACTCATCTTGGGCGACTTCAATGCAAAAGTAGGTGAAGGAAATGAAGATAGAAGAAGAATCATGGGAAGAGAAGGAATCGGAGAAATAAATGAAAATGGAGAAAGACTGTGCAGTTTCTGTGAAGAAAACATGATGACCATCGGAGGGACAATTTTCCAACACAAAAACATCCATAAGGTGACTTGGAGGTCACCAGATAAAACCACAGAAAACCAAATCGATCACATACTAATAAACAACAAGTGGAAACGGTCACTACAAGATGTGCGAGCAAGGAAAGGAGCAGATATAGGAAGTGATCACAACCTTCTGGTAGCAAAAATAAAACTAAAATTAAGGAAAGCCAGAATCGGAGAACACAGAAAGATACATTTTGATACAAGAAAACTGATAGACCAGCAAACAAGAAATGAATTCTCAATAATACTTAAGAACCGCTTCAGTGTCCTACAAGACGAAGCAGAAATGTCCATATTAGAGTTCAATAAAACACTACAGGAAACAGCAAAAGAGGTGCTGGGATATCGGAAAAGGAGAAAAGAGGAATGGATAAGTGAGACCACATGGGAAAAGATAGAGCAAAGAAAAGAAATCAAGAAAAAATTACTGAACACCAAATCACAACGGCTTAAAGAACGAGTTTTAAGTAATTATGCACAAAAAGACAAAGAAGTGAAGGAATCATGCCGTCAAGATAAACGTCAGTATTATGACAACTTAGCAGAGACAGCAGAGAAAGCAGCATATACAAATGACATGAAAACCATATATAAAATCACAAAGCAGATGACAGGTAACTTCAATACAAGATGTGAAAGTGCAGTAAGAACACAAAATGGACAACTGGTCAGTGGAGAAAGAGAAAAAATTGAAAGATGGCGGGAACACTTTAACACCCTACTAAACAGAACACAAGCAGCACAAGCAATAGATATACCTGAAGCAAAAGCGGAACTAAACATCAATACAGGACCAATAACAATAAATGAAGTAAAGAGGCGATAAAGATGCTAAAATCAGACAGGGCACCAGGTGAAGATGAAGTGACTGCTGAGATGTTGAAAGCAGAAGAAACAGAAACACCAAAACAACTTTGCCGGATATTACAACAAATTTGGGATTTAGAAAAAGCCCCAGAGGAGTGGAAAACTGGTCTTATAGTAAAACTACCAAAGAAGGGTGACCTCAGAGATTGCGGGAACTGGAGAGGCATTACCCTACTGCCACTCACTAGTAAAGTATTTTGCAGAATAATCATCAACAGAATTGTACCAATACTTGAGGAAAAACTTCGGAAAGAGCAGGCAGGATTTAGGAAAGGAAGATCATGCATAGACCATATATTTGTACTTAGACAAATATTAGAACAGGCAAATGAGTGGCATAGCACAACATATGCATTATTCATAGATTTTGAGAAAGCCTTTGACAGTGTCAACAGAGATGCACTGTGGAAAATCCTAAGATGGCATGGCCTCCCCCATAAAATAGTTAATGTAATCAAAGCTCTATACGAGGGTTTTCAGTGCAAAGTTATCTGTGGAGAACATACCTCCAGCAGCTTTAGGGTACAAACAGGAGTGAAACAGGGATGTGTACTATCACCAACATTATTTATCTTGGCAGTAGACTGGTTAATGAAGGAGGCAACATCAGACAAACGCAGAGGATTACAATGGACCCTTAACACAGTGCTGGAGGACCTTGACTTTGCGGACGACATTTGTCTATTATCAAGCAGTCACAAAGATATGCAAGATAAAATAAACAAGTTAACCCAGAATGCAAACAACATAGGACTAAAGATCAACGTAGGAAAGACAAAATTAATGAAGCAAAATGTGAACAACAGAAATGTACTCAGAGTAGATAACAAGTTAGTGGAGGAGGTCAACGAATTTGTATACCTTGGCAGCAGAGTAGTAGAAAATGGAGACAGCACAGAGGACATCAACAGCAGACTTACTAGAGCAAACCAGGCTTTTGCAATGCTACAGAATATATGGAAATCAAATAAACTAAGCATAAATATGAAAATCAGGATATTTAAGAGTAATGTTCTAAGTGTACTACTCTATGGTAGTGAATGCTGGAAAATCACCAAAACCATAGAAAACAAGTTGAATTCTTTCCAGACTAAATGTTTACGTAGAATTAAAAAAATATTTTGGCCAAACACCATAAGAAATAACATCTTATTGGCAGAAATGCAGATGAAACCACTGACAACAATTATTGAGGAAAGACGCTGGCGATGGTTGGGACATGTGCTCCGAATGACTGACAACTCACTACCAAAAATAGCACTAAGATGGACACCACAGGGGAGCAGAAGTAAGGGTAGACCAAAAGAGACATGGAGAAGAACAACAGAAAGGATGTTGAGCAATAGAGGGCTCACCTGGGCAAGAGCAGAAAAAAAGGCGAAAGACAGGCATTTGTGGAAAACCCTTGCGGAAGCCCCATGTGCCCTGGGCACTTAAGGTTCAGAGAGAAGTCCAAGAGCATGGATGCCTAAACAGAGGGAACAAAACCAAAGTTTGGTCTTGGTCTATTACAATAGCACACTTCAGTTAGTTTATACATACTGAGAATATCCAGTACCCTCTCTGCTGCCTACCGATTCAGTCAGTCTTCACTGACAACGCTTAGCAGGAAGAAGTTTAACAGGAAGCCTTTCATTTATATCAAATGAGGAGATCAAATATGAATACTACAATGAAATGATAAGATATGAAGACTATAACGAAAGGATAGGATATGAAAACCATACTGAAACAATAAGATATGAACATGTCAATAAGCTGAATGCAACATTGATAGGATAAGATATAAAACTATAATCTTCTTCTTCTTCTTCATTCGCTTCCACCACCAAGACCGCCCTGTGATCCCACTGAATCTGTGGTCCTCGTTAAGTCCCGTGGTAAAAAATTATAATGAAATGATCAGATTAAAAAACAAAGACTAAAATGAAGAGATCAGAAACAAAAATTATAAGATTTAAAGATCACATATGAAGACTGCCTAAAAGATAACATACGAAGACTACAATGATAAGATCAGATATGAAGACTACACTCTGATAAAACATCAGCATACTTCACCAATCCACCTTCGGAGGAAAATGGTTGGATCAGTCAAAAACTGTGTGGCAGAAGTTGGTGCTCGAGGTGTGTTGGTGGATGTGGTCTGCAGAATTGATTCAGCTTTTTCCCTCTCTTGATGAAGAAGCTGAACTAAAAATTCCTGTGGGGGAAAAAAAAAAATATGGTCCTTTATTTATATCTATTTATAAACTGGCTTTGCCACACTGTTTGAGCGTCTCATGAAAAGATATTTGCCGTTAAAGGGAAATAACCATTACTAAATGTGTTCTTTCAACAAATAAATGGGTACTGTATTTTCTGATTACAAATTCACTCGCTGTTCTTTAAGTAATTCTCTTTTCTTTCATTAACTTTATATTTTGACGCTCAAGAATGAATTATGAGTTGTGTGAGGCACTTTATGCAGTGGCAAGAGTCTGCATACAGCAAGTGAAAGTTTATATATGTTCAAATCCAGGCAGGGATATTTTTTTTTTTTGTACTAGCTGTAAATAAAGCTGTAGTTTTAAATAAAAATCATAGTTTTATTTCTCTTATTATTTTGATGGGTTACAGCCAATCAGATCATAAAAGAAATCCAAGAATGAAAAAAAAAAAAAAAAACAGTGTTACAGTCTCAATATTCTAAATAAAAACCAAAGATTTCAAGTCGTTCTCAAAATCTTTTTTGATGAGCTCTATGATGAAAATGATAACATCAAAAAATAGATGGCAACATCTGATACTGCCAAGAAATTGCTCAAATCCTTATTAGTGTAAAAAATAAAATGAGATGGAAAGATGACCTGCCATTTTGCTGCAACATCCAACTTCTTGGAATGCTTCATCACAACCAGAACCAAAAGGTTAAGGGAATGTGCTGATTAATCTAAAAAAAAAAATTTTTAAATTGATATTTAACAACACAGTGTTGATATACAACATGGCAGGTAAGCCTAACTTCAAATGATGCTTACAATAAATGAGACTGTGGTGATGCCATGGCCAGGATAACGAGTTATGGCACTGGACTTTGGTGAGAAGCACGAATATTAGATACATTCAAGGAAATAAAGAAAGTCTTGCGGTCTATTTCTTATAAGATGTGATAATCAGTATTACAAGACTTACATTAACAACAACAACAAAAAAAACATTTGGATAAACTTCCACATAGTATTAGGCCAAAAGAAAAAAGCTCACAAGTACATGTAGATGAATCAATAACCAGATCTTAAATGGAACCAGTTGCTCAAATTCATGCAAAGTTCAACATCTAAAGTATGAACTCCCCCAAATCCAGTTCCCTGAAGTGGAAAAGTGTTAGAGCCTAGAAAACAAAGTCAATTCAGGTCAATCCTACATCACAGCCTTCACGATATTTGAGCAAGACTAGTCTGGTCAATCAAAGCCTATAAGATTACAGCTGTCTTAGCAAGGTAAAGGAAGCATGAGGTACTCGGTCAGAAAGCACACTGAACAATCAGTGACACTACGTAATACCACAGATGAGATGAAGAATCATTAATATAAAATACACACTTACCTTTGGGTTGACCTGAGCATTGATGGGAGCAATGTGCTTCAGGTGGTCATGCAGTTTCTGGTCTTGCTCTTGCAGTCTCATCATCACCTGCTCGGCTATGGCAAATACATGTGGCCATGTTGGAAAACAGCTGCAGTTAAGCATGTCCAAGTACATAGCCAACTCCAAGACATGCTCTCCTGAATTAGAAATGCAGTAAAATGAAACCACTTTCGTGAATGTGAAGGACATTTTTTTTTTCAAAATGCAAAATTTGTTTCATAACCCGCACTTCTTTACTCACTCCTCCTTTGTGAAACATTTTTCTCTTGATAACTAATCTGGAAGCATCTTCTCGTCTAGCCAAGAGGCCTGCTTTGCTTACTGTGTTTAGAGTGTCAGTGATGTTCTGGGCTCATCGGGTTTTTTTTTTTCAGCCAATGATATTCTTATTTCCCAGCAACTATACTCTCCATTAGGAGGGTGCTTCGCTGGTAAGCTTCTCTAACATAATTCACAGTTTCTTCGCTTGGCCCTGGACATCCCTGACGAGGAGCTGTGCATAGACACCCTGCATCCTGGAATTTCACACACCATTTCTTGATGCTGCTGAAAACAGGTGCTGCCTTCTGGAATTTCGCTCGAAATCATCACTGCAATCACAATGGACAAGGTTCTTGCATATTCCAAATTACAAAATGACTGCTCATGTTTACTGAACTCCATATTTGCTACTGCTGCCTCCTAGCGGCAAACCACAGGAGCTCTGTGTATGGGCTTTATTTTTTTTAAAACTTGAAGAGTTTCTCTCTCTCTCTCTTGGCTAAGAATAATCATGATCTGTTATGTAGCTTATTTGCTGTGAATTTTTTTGATGTTTCATAGACTTTTGAATAGCCCCGTATATGAGATGAGAAATACTATCACCACAGTGTTGAGTTCGGTTTGTCTGTCTCTGTACACTTCACTGTATGATCTTGATCAACTAAGCTTTCAAAATGTCTCCCAAGTCATTGCACCATAAAATTCTCTTCTGCTGTATGCATCTTCCTCAAACTGAATTTACTCTTCTCACTGACATGATGATCATCAAACAAACATCACCTATCAGAGTTTCAAAGTGTTGACATGATGCTACTTCTATTATGCAGAGTCATTAAAAAAAAAAGGTCAGCAATCATACCTTTATCATCAGACATGGCTTCTTTGTTCCTAAATGCCAGTTGCAAGGGAAACAACCAGTGAACAAGATATGGCTCGTAGCTTCTGTCATACACATACAGGACATTCAAGGCACGTACAGTTTCCCTCATATGCTCCATGTGCTTATATGATATCATGCTTGTGGTCTTGCTGTAAATCTATATAATGGGAAAGAGTGACATTAGCAGAACTGTTGCAAGTATATAAACATTATCACTTAGTTTTGACATAACAAAACTTCTAAACTTTGGATAAGCAAACTTTTCTTTCTTGTTTCCACATGTTGGCTGGGTGACTGATCTCATTAGAACTGCTAACTGAAGTTTGCAGTCGACGTGGTAAAGATTCTGGAGTGGGATAAGAAGTGGGATCTAAGATGCTGTAATTTCAGTAGTGGATACAAGGCCCTGACTCCAGCACACAAAAATGCACATTAATCCCTGCCCAGCTGGTTGTGCTGAAGTGACACAACAGTCAGCTTTCAAGGGCATCCTGGGAAGACAGCACAGATCATTTAGCTCTGATATGCTGGCCATGACATCTGTGCTGTTCATAATGTTGTCACTTCTGTCACATGATGTTTGCTAAGACCATTGCCCGTCTTTCCTCTATGACAGCTAGTTGATCAACTGCTCTGCTCTTTATGACATGTCAGACACCTGCATGACCTGGTACAAAAATAAATGTCAGTCGGTAGACCTGTGACATCAGCAGGGATTCAAGCCACCGCTGCCTTAGAGAGCCAGCCTGAAGTTTCTTCAGCATGTTCGTCTTTGTACCAGGTCATGCAGGTGTCAGAGGAAATGAAAGATAAGCTGGCTGACCCAGTTGTCTTGGAGGAAGGCCTGGCAATGAATTGAGCAGACATTGTTCTTATATGAGTTAACAGAGATGCTAACAACTACCAGCACAGAGTCATGTTCAGTCTGTCACATCTTTGTACACATCGCTGCATGATCTAGATCAACTAAGCTATAAAAGGTAAAGATAGTCCCATAGCAAATGCCGTAGGGGATGAAGTGTTAGAGACCTCATTATGCTGGGCCATCAGTGTATGAGGTAGGGTGGCCAAATCCTTTCCTCGCTGCCTTTCCTTCTCAAGTTTTCTCTGGTACCCATTTTATGAGGCTGGGTCGACTTCGGGGCCATACTGGTCAGAAAAAAAAAAAAAAAAATCCCATTCAGCTGGGGATTCAAACCCTCAACCACTCAGTTGCTAGACGAGTGCTCTATCCACTATGCTAGCCAGTCCCCAACTAAGCTATATCCAAGCTATAAGATAAGCTGCTTGAACAAAGAACTTTGTTGACAACTGTGAATCAGTGTCAATGTCAAGAATGAAGGAGTTGGGGGCGAAACTTGGTCAGTCAGTCAATCAGTCATTTGCATGTCCCCTGCGGAACTTTGCCTCCCTAACAGCTCTCCTGTAGGCATCTCAGTTGTAAGCAAGATGCCCTGCTGCTGATGCATCCATTTGCAGATCATCAACGATAATCTTGGACTGGTGAAAAATAAACAATTCACCAAGACCTCTCAGAGGACAGTCAACCAACAACAAATGAGTGTCATCAGTTAGTGTATGCTGAAGGAGATACTGAAGAGAAGATCACAGAACCTACTTGGGTGCTTCAGAAAAGTTGGTGGTGTTTTTGGGGCATATGATTTTGCTATAATTATGAGACTTTCAATTCTGTGTACATTACCTCAATAACGGCATTCTGAATTAGGCCATTAATTGGAGACTGTGTGGGCTTCTTGATTCTAAGCTCAGTCAGTCCTCGAGACACAGCCAAGGCAAATCTTTCACGCATTATCTTTTCCACATATCTGGAATATAAACAAAAAATGTTTTATTTCATTATATCATTCTTGTCAGAACCTACCTATGATGTGTCATCCATATCTGTTGTTAGTTTACTTCTGTGCTTCATAAGTTGTTTAGGATTATATACAGAAAGATGTGTTTCTTGCTTCACGATATTTTATTTTAGTAGTGTTTCTACCTTAGTTTTCAAATTATACCTAAAAGTGGTAATTTTATCAATGATGAAAGATCACTTGTAGGTATGAAATAAACTTCTGGCAGCCAATGCCATGGTAAAGAAGTTCTCCTCAAATGCGAGTATGTATGGCATGATTATATACTGAATTCTCCTACTGCATGGTCATCACCATCATCATCATTACCTTTCACTTCCTTGAGAGCATAGGCCATGGATAAAGGCTCTCCAGTTATTCCTGTTCTTGGAATTATTCTCTGCTTCCTTCCATGTGCATCCCTTGTTTCTGAACACTGCCATAATTTCTCTTCTCCAAGTAAGTCTAGGTCTTCCTCGTTTTCTATTTCCTTGAGGATTCCATGTCAGTGCCTGTCTTGCTAAGTTGGTGTTGGGTTTCTTCAGAGTGTGGCCAATTCACCTCCACTTCCTTGACATGATTTGTGGGTTCATAGGTTCTTGTCCTGCCCTTTCCCAGACCTCCTCATTCCTGATCTTGTCATGCCATTCAATGTTTAAAATCTACTTCATGGTAGTCTGGTAGATATTTATTAATGTGCAGAGCTGTGAAAGTAACTTTACTGCATGTATTGAGCTTGTGGGTAAGAGTGAAATGTAACAGGTTTGTCATTTGTACTTTGTTATTTCAGTTTTGTTATCTCATTTTTAATCATGCTTGCTTCATGCATAGGACATCTGTACTATGTGATGTATTCTGTCTGGGATAAGGAGACAGTTGTACAATAAAGGGCAGAGCGTCATACATGCCTGCATGTCCAATTCTTCACTCTTTGCAATAAAGTTCAATCAGTCAATCAATGCTGTGGTAGCTTCCTTTTCTGATGAAAATTTAAGAAGGCAGCCTCTCTTTTTGTTGAAACATCATGGAGAAAATTTCTAATTCCTGCCTACTGTATCACAAATGAACATTACATGAAGTCACAAATGAACATTACATGAAGTAACTCTTCACCAAATTCTCTGATATGAGTGTCATCTGTTTTCTGGACCATTTATCAGGGGCATGACTTTTCTGGACCACATATCAGGGGCATGACCTTTCTGGACCATATACCAGAGGCATGACCTTTCTGGACCACATATTAGGGGCATGACCTTTCTGGACCATATATCAGGGGCATGGCCTTTCTGGACCATATATCAGGGGCATGACCTGTCTGGACCATATATCAGGGGCATGACCCTTCTGGACCACATTTCAGGGGCATGACTTTTCTGGACTGATATCAGGGGCATGACTTTTCTGGACCATATATCAGGGGCATGACTTTTCTGGACTGATATCAGGGGCATGACTTTTCTGGACTGATATCAGGGGCATGACTTTTCTGGACCATATATCAGGGGCATGACTTTTCTGGACTGATATCAGGGGCATGACCCTTCTGGACCACATATCAGGGGTATGACTTTTCTGGACCATATATCAGGGGCATGACTTCACTGGGTCATATATCTGGGTCGGTCACAAACTAACAAAACTTTACTGTGTCACGAGACAAATAAACTTACACTTCCTTCATCTTCTTCCTCTCAGCCTTAAACAGCACATCGGCCCAAATGTAAGATCGTAAAGATCCAGGCAACTGCCGGCCATGTAGGCGCCCTACCACCACATCAAACTTTCGGGGGTCTCGCTGAAGCAGAGAAACAACGGCTGATCCTAACAGATCGCTCTGAGGCCCCCAGAGAGGAGGTGGGTCACTTGCTGTATGACCTACAGCTGAACAGAGGTACAAAACAAGCAATGTAAGCCAATACATTTATTCTTTTTATACTCCCTGGGCAGCAAAAATAACTAATGAAGAATGTATGAGAAGAGCTGGAGAGACACAAAATCTTGTTAAAAAAAATAAGAGAGAGACAATGTACTTTCATAGGACATGCAATGAGAAGATGGGGGCATTGAAAATATTATGACAACAGGAAAAACAGAAGGAAGAAGATCATGAGGAAGACCAAGAGAAATGATACTGGACAGTCTGACGAGACGGTGTGAGAGGGGATCACCAACTGAGCTAATGGCCTGCACGAAGGATCGTGTACTCTGAAGAAGCATAATAGCCAGCGCCAGTCAGCACGGCACCTGATGATGATGATGATACTTTTATTCTAACAGAAACAAATCAATATTGTGATGTAAAAAAAAAAAAGGAATACAAAAATCTTACATAAATTAAAGAATCAAAGTGACAACATTAAGTCACTCATCAAAAAATGACATGGAAAATATAAGCACATACTGGATGTGTTCGTCAAACATGAAAAGTGAAGAAATGAAAATAAAATTTTTACTTAAAATGTATGCAAGCATTACTAAACAATAACATTTCTCTATCCCACTTCTTGTAAAGTAGTCCACAAAATAGTAAGTGACAGTGAACTTTGCATATGACATAGATCGAGTGACAACTTCAAAGAAGTAAAAATCAGCATGCTTCTCTTGTGTCATATGTTTCATCTAAAAAATGGAATGATACATTTTTTTCACTATGTGCAGTTTTGTCATATCACATCAAGGAATCTGCTGCCCTTTTCCAATAACACTTACAAGTGTAATGCAGTACCACTTTTATTAAATGCTTTCCAACCTTCTGTGGAGCACAGCCATCAACCAATGATCTACAAGTCATCCTAGATCAAATCTTCAGTTGACTGCCCTTAAGTCTTCTCCATGTCTTCTTTTTCTTTATTTACTGACTAATTCTCTCTTTTTTCATTATTTTCTACAGATTCCTGAGCAAAGTCCATGCTGGAAGATCTTCCACCCACAGTGGCTGACTTGGGTTGTACTGCAGGCCAAGCTGAGTGGTTGACTTGATTTTAGTTAGCCATTTTTTTTCTCTTCTTCTGTTTAAACTAAATACAAATTTCCAAAATGTCGAAATAATAACGAAACAATTATATTTTTCATTCATTAAACTATTTCATGCTTTTCTGTAGCTACTTGAATCTTGCTCTCTCTCTCCCTCTCAAAGGCTATTTCTACTGAAGTGAAGACTTACAATTCTGCTGGACTGCTGAAAGTTTAGCTGCTGCCTGAGAGCTTCCAGAACTTGTATACATTGGTTTTAACCTGCTTGGAGCAGGGACTTTGTAAATATCAGACGGACCTGCCTTTTTTTTTAGTCTCACTTCCTCTGCTTTAACCTTCTGTGAAAGAAAACAAGTTTCAAAATTTGTCTTCAATGTCTGCCCCCAAAAGGCTATCAGCTGTAAAAAAAGAGACATTTAAACACTCCCAACATGCTACCACACGCACTCCTGAACGCAGCTTCTCACAAGTCACAGCTAAGTGCTCCATTTATTCTTATTTTTTTTTTTCTACTTGTTGTATACCATTCATGTCAATCTATATTTTTATCTTCTTTCTGTATTTCTTTGTACTGTATGTTTCTGTATGATTAAGATTCAAGCTGAAATATCACAACTGTGTACTTGTTAATTAACTCTTTGTATCTTCTGTGATGCGTCCTGCGTGGTTTTTTACCCCTTAGAAGGCAATTTACCGCTCAGTGCAATGACAGTTTGCAGCTCTCCATTTTTCAAGATAATCAAAGTATACTTAAAACCAGCAGTTGGACTTCCTTCTGGAATTCATTTGTTGACATGAGGCACGTGTTTCAGCTGAATTCTGAGCGGTTCTGTGTTAATTTAACGATTTTATTGTCGAAGTTTATCGTCGTTAGGTTTTTGTTTATCAACAAATATGGCTTCCAGTGGTAGTTTATTTCATCCAGAGCAGCGTATTTCTGCGTTACAAGTTCAAAATTTAATTTAAAAATGTCTAGACTGCGGTGAAGAGAATGCAGTAGTAGAGATTTTGAATTTTTTTGATCAACGTGGTGCTGATTCAAAGGATGAGGATGTTTTTTTTCTTGGTCCAGCAGCAAAATGTGCCAGAAGGGTAGCTGGTGATACTACTTCTCAGCTTTTTGCTAGTACGAGCTGTAATATCACAGTAAGTAATGCTGGAGACTGGGTAATTTAAAAAAAATTAAATGTTACAGAATGCTTCAAATTAAAAAAAAACACAATGGCCTGTTTTCTGGTAAATATTAGTCACCGCCCACCAACTTGTTTTCATGTAAATATTACCTACCCACTTGGCGTTTTTAGTTTACTGTAAATGCATAATTAGTGTATGTTTTCATGTAAATTTTTTAGGATATGTGAAGAAAAGGTGTTTGTTTACACTGTGATTCATTTTGGAAATATTGGACTAACTACAGTGGATTAACTTGATGGGTAAGTGAAAAAAACATTGTTCTAATTTCTTCATTTTCCATTCTTTCTTCTCAGTTCTTAGTTATTTTTTCTGTTGTATTCTTATATAACATACTAAAAATGTTATTAGAAAAACAAAATACATTTTTTCTTCTTTAAACTAATGTATAATATCTCATACTACAAATCAGATTATGCCTTTGTCATTCTTTTAAATGTGACAAACATCCCATTCCATATTGTGAAATTTACCCCCCTTGGTATTTGAGGGAAAAAACCCCCAGTATACAAAGAGTTAATAAAGCTGTTCCTACATTTTTTTTCTTAAATAGTTTTAACATTTTGTTATCACAGCTTTACTACAATGACTTCATGTATATTAATATCTCTCTTATCTCTCTCTCTCTCCCTCTCAAATAAAGATCAATCAATCACTCAATCAATCTCTCTGAATCAAAAGTGCCCAAGGCACATGGGCCTGTCCTTTGCCTTTTTTTCCCCACTCTTGCCCAAGAGAGCCCTCTATTGCTCAACATCCTCTCTGTTGTTCTTCTCCATGTCTCTTTTGGTCTGCCCTTACTTCTGTTCCGCTGTGGTGTTCATCTCAGCACTGTTTTTGGTAGCAAGTCGTCAGTCATCCAAAGCACATGTCCTAAACATCACCAGCGTCTATTAATATATTAATATACTTAGTTTTCTATACTTATACACTAATTATTAGCATGTAAAAACCAGTTCAGTGTACAAAGTGCTATGATCACACTTACTTCAGCGAAACAAAAAAAACATGATGCATTTAGAAAAACAAAGTTATATTTACTGGAAGCCTTTCCTCTTGAAGGTACAGCTCCCTGTCCAACCCAACAGTGAATACAGAAAACGTGTCACGTAAAAAATCAGCATATACTCCAACAGGAGGAGGTTCTCTGCGAGAGGAAAAAAAAAAAAAAAGACTGTAATTTCAAATGGAAACAATTCAAGTTCAAAGTGACAAAACAAGAATGGTAAAAAAAAAAAAAAAAAAGCATAATGAAACTGTTATTAAGTGACACATTGACAGGAGGAAAAAAAAAATGATCACACTTCTCTATTTTGTGTGAACTTTGAAGTCTGTAATCAGAACTGTTTACCTTCTTCTGCCTTTACTTCTGTCCTGAACTGTCTCTTTATGCATGATAGTCTGTTGCTTGTCAATAAATAATGAAGTTATAAACCAAAAAAAAAAAAAAAAGAACTTAAGAAAGATTGCACTGAAGAAAGTATAAATAGTATGAAATAAGCACAGAATTAGAAGCATAAGACTTCACAAACTGTTAGAGACATTTGCCCAGTTCCTACATGATCTTGGGGTTAGCAGTCCACCTTGGATGTTGGAGGTCATCGGTATGTATCCCACCAGAAATGGCAGTGATTTTTTGTTCATGAATCCTCAAGCAATAAATTTCCCTGAGACTGAACATCCACGTGCATTATCGACGACACTAATAATCCCTGGGCAGTTGGTAAATGCAAAGAGAGTAGGCCAGATGGCTGCTGCCCAAGCAAAATTCTAGGGAAAATCTACCGTGGAAACTGTCACTGGCGCTTGCAGTGCTATCCTGCCTTTGACTCCCATTCTGAGAACAGGCAGCTGAATAGACATGGGAATGTCCTGAATGCAGTGAGGCCATTTCCAAACAAAGAAGCCCAGGTGGAATTAGACGAGACAGAAAAGGAAAATCAAAAATGTTTCAAAAAGACAAAAATGAAAACGAAACTAACTGAAGAAAGAATACTGACAAGGTGAAAGACTAGAATGAGACTAAGAGCCAAAGGGAAAATAAAATCAGAAAGAACTGATAAAACATCCAAAAGAGAATAAGAAAATGAGAGAGACTATCAGACAACTGAAGAGAGAATACATTAAACATCTGTATGTAGAGTACTGAACATAAGCTATATAAGACAGGATGATCAGAAAACATTTCTCAGAGAAAGCTGTCACAGACACAAGAGTATCACAGGGCACAGGAGATAGATTTAAAAAAAAAACTAAAATGAACTGTGGGGAAAAAACTGACTGCAGGAAACCACAAACAATACCAACCCTGGGCCGATGCCTGTCAACAGATATCCATGGCCTGTTTGCCTCACAGCTTTGTACATCTGAACATTTAGCCAATTCTCGGCATCAGTCTGTAAACGCTTTCTCTCGTCAGAACTCATGTGCCGCACATCCTGTGAGCCGCAAAAAAAAAAAAAATGCCACAATTTAGAAACTTTGACAAGAAATATCTACACATTCAAGTTTCCCCTGTTTATAAATACAAAGTTGAAAGTCTGTAGATTTAGGAGGAATGTTTTCTTTTGGACTCATTCATATTCTCTGTCTTCATTCATAAACCTCATCTTCTGTAATCATTAGTATCAAGTTCACACAAAACAGTTTATCGATTAAAAGATAATTTAATTATTTACCCAAGCTTAAAAAAAGTGGCTTTTTATGACAGATGCGACACATACCCAGACAGGCAATGAAAATCTTGCTATAAACCCATTGTGATCACACTCATGATGATAATACAGGGTTTTAAAACTTGATTTACCCCCCCCCCCAATAAATATCATATATATATATATATCATGCTTGGGTATTGTTTCTACTGTTGTAAAACTATTTTAATTCCTTTTCAGCTGCTTCTGTTGGTCATAACAAACTATAATAGACAGCTTCATGAATCTTGAGTTGAAGTGTGCATATAACAATCTCTCATTTATACCTCTCGATGCTATGCTTGTTTTGCCATAATCAATGCAACTCTTCCTTTGTGATTATCTTCTTTACCTGACCATATTATTGTATCTTCTGTGTGTTGTGTTGTTAACTTTCTTCTGCCTTGTCCTGTCCATTTTGCCTCTTGTATTCCTAATATATCAAGTTTGTATCTGTGCATTTCTTTGATGGTTTGTGCTAGTTTTCCAGTTTGATTAAGTGTTCTTACATTCCAGCTGCCTGTTTGCATCTTGTGTTTAGGTTCCAGGAGGTCTGCAGTCGGGCTGGAGACTTCCAGTGGCTGGCTTTCATCCACAACCTTTATGGGCTCACTTTCTTGATATGTGTTTCTCCTTCCATCTGCATTTGTTTTTTTTTTTCCTTTGTTTCCGTAGCAGTCAGATGTTTTGTTTTTTTAACCAGACAGGGTTGTTGGCCCTATGCCAAACCCTCCTTAGTCACATTTTACAATCTTACATGGTAGTATATGGTGGTCCTATTCTTTGCTTCCCAGGCATTTGCCCAGGTCCCGGGTACCACAGGGGGTTTCCACCCACAGAGGGAGCTTAATCTTCCCTCACCCTGTCTCACTCCAGTTCCTTCAATCTGCTGACGTAGGGTTAATTTCAAACTCCAGCACTTGATCCCTGCCAAACTTGTACCAACTGTGTTTCTGGAAAAATCAAACAGGTGATCTTACCAGCAACTCTGGATTGTGTTGCACATGAGACAGATACTTTTCCACAAAGTGGTTTCCTAGGACCTCCAACAACATCTCTTTACGCTGTGGGTGACCAAACTGCTTCTCAACCTTCTGGGCCAGACTATGGGAGATCTCATCCTCAAGCTGAGATATACAACAATACAAAAGTTAGTAACCTCTGCCTACAGAAAGTAGTCCTGCTGAACAACTCTGTCATTAAGCACATTTGGCACAATGTTAGTCCTGATGTGTACAGAAAGGCAATGAAGTATTATGGACATTTGATTAGAAATGAGGCAAGATCAAGCAGCTGCATGTACTTATAACAGAATAGAAGCAGCCATGATGAACTAAAAGGAATGGCTCAGGAAGAGTTAAAATAAGAGAACTGTAGAGGTTGTACATAATTCACTACAAACTGTTTGTGTTCTCTTCCTCAAGAGTTCAATCACTTCAATTTCCCATGGACATGTTACTTCTTCGAGCCAACGAGGCTCATTGATGCAGATAAGACGCATCTCTACTCCTCTCTGTTCTCGATATTTTCTTGCCAAGTGTCAATTCCAGGAGCATGTATCTTCTAGGTTGTCTCACCATTGCTGTCTAGGTCTACCTCTTGGTCTATCCCCCTTCATCACTTCATCGTAGGCCATCTTTGTTTGTCTATCCTCCTCCATTCTGTCTAAATGCTCCTAATCACCTCAGTTTGCTGGTTTTCATGATGGCTGTTATAAGTGCGCAGATTTCTCTGCTAATTCAGCAAAGTATAATAAGATAATTTTGTACCTCTCAACTTGGAAGCAAAAATGGCTTAAACCGTAAACCTTTCCCATTCTGAATAATTCTGGTTTACTCAAAGCTTTGTTTATCTACTTTTTAAAATTTAGATGCAAAATTTCCCAGTTTAATGATGTTAAAGTTAAATTTATGAAAAGAATTTACTCATGAACACGAGCTAACTTGAATAAATTACATTATTTGTATTTAATCAATAACAAATTTTGTGTATGATGTAGAATGCTTGTCTAATACATTTTTTATAAAGGATAGGAAAGGGTTAACCAAGTTATAATTAACACTTTTTGAGAGACAATAACATGACTGTGCAAAATGTGCCAAAACATTCTGAAGTTCAGAAATAAGAACATGCTAAAATTACCATACACTATCCCAGTGTTTCCCAACCTTTTTTTTTTGGATCATGCACACATCATAATAATCAACCAAGTTCTGAAAAAAAGTAAAATATATATTCTAACTGCTTCCCCAACAAAAAAGAAATCAAAGTCCACTGTTTTCCATTCTGTCCAGAACTAAACCAGACAGAAGAGAATTCATAAGCCAATGTTACTAAGTTGCCAATCAATGGCTCAGTCATAAATCATTCACAAATCATTATTCAAACATGGTTTACAATCCATTCATACTTTAACTACTTTAACAACTAAAGAACACATAGTTCTATAAATAGCTGAGGACATACCTTATGCCAGGGTGCATATGGCAAAAGTGTCTGTTGATAGCAAGAGTTTATCCACAGCTGGTTAAATGGACGAGCTTCCGTGTAATGTCCTCCAGAATTATCACCAACCGCCGCCATCCTGCTCTTTTTCGACATTTTCTCTACAGTTCAAACACACTACTATAGTTTATAAAAACTTGCTTTTTTTTTGTTCCACTTTTTCTTTATTCCATGTTTTATAAATACTTTACTTCATATAATTATTACAATTATAAAAAAAAAACAGTAATACTGCTGCCAAAGAACCGGACTGAATTCAAGGTAACGCCAGTGAAAGTACAGTCATCTTCTCACCAACACAGGTAAATTATAAATAGATTTTTCAATTTCAAAATTAAACTGTTCTCAATCACACTCTTATTAGTAAATAAAACTCATCTACAAAAACTTAAACTTGAGCCTTATATTCAAATGTATAATGATAAGAATGAATGAGATGAATATCACAGCTATGCTTGTAAGTTCTATCTTCTTGTTACTCAACCCATTTAGGATGGTTTTTTGTTTCTTATCTCAGTTATATGATTCCTAGCTTTGCATAAGTCAGTGTTTCTGGCACTGTTTTTTTTAACTCCCAGTCACTTGCAAATCTGGTGGCTTGTCTCCGTAACAGAATTTTGCATCAGAGTCTCTGTATGAATTCTCGTGCTGTACACTCTGAAATGAAAAATGAAAATGAGGACAATGATATAGAAAATCAGCATTGCTGAAATACAGGAAGTATGTTGCTAAGTCTGAGCTTGTGTAATGCAGATCAAGTGTCCCATTCTGTCTTATGGAAGTCTGAGCTTGTGTAATGCAGATCAAATGTCCCATTCTGTCTTATGGAAGTCTGTGCTTGTGTAATGCAGATCAAGTGTCCCATTCTGTCTTATGGAAGTCTGAGTTCATGTAATGCAGATCAAGTGTCCCATTCTGTCTTATGGAAGTCTGAGCTTGTGTAATGCAGATCAAATGTCCCATTCTGTCTTATGGAAGTCTGAGTTCATGTAATGCAGATCAAGTGTCCCATTCTGTCTTATGGAAGTCTGAGTTCATGTAATGCAGATCAAATGTCCCATTCTGTCTTATGGAAGTCTGTGCTTGTGTAATGCAGATCAAGTGTCCCATTCTGTCTTATGGAAGTCTGAGCTTGTGTAATGCAGATCAAGTGTCCCATTCTGTCTTATGGAAGTCTGAGTTCATGTAATGCAGATCAAGTGTCCCACTCTGGCTTATAGAATTCTGAGCTTATGTAATGCAGATCAAGTGTCCCACTCTGGCTTACAGAAGTCTGAGCTTGTGCTATGCTGACCTAGTGTCCCACCCTGGCTTACAGAAGCCTGAGCTTGTGCTATGCAGATCAAGTGTTCCACCCTGGCTTACAGAAGCCTGAGCTTGTGCTATGCTGACCTAGTGTCCCACCCTGGCTTACAGAAGTCTGAGCTTGTGTTATGCTGACCTAGTGTTCCACTGTCATACTAAACCCAAAGCTCTCATGTCTGAATGCCCTAGCTTCAAGATCATCAGATTTTAAAGAACTTAAATTCATGGTTCTAAGGACATGCTACAACAAACAACTTTGACAAAAAAAAAAAAACAGACTTCAAAATATCTGATATTTACACTTACAGCTCTTACTCTGATGAAATAAATTTCCTCGATGACAACATGAAATTCTAAAATCAAAGGAATTTTACAAGAAAATTATGGAATGACAGCTTCTGACACTCAAATTCTGACCTAGCTTATACAGAAAAAAAAAGGAATGAAAGTTCTCACCAAAGATGAAGTTCTGCATTTCGCTAGACACAGATCAAAGATGTTCTCCACTTCACTGATGAACAAATTGTACGGGGCCTCCAGATTCTCCTTCAGGATCTTAGTCAACAAGTCATGCTGTAGAAGACATCATAAAACATAGAGGTCAAATACATGACCAACCAACCAAACACTGCTAGAACTGACATAGAAACAAAATCTGAGAATAATTCATACAAAGCTAATCTGATAAAAATCATGTGCAAAAAAAAAGATTCTACACTACATTCATTTTCTGACATTCTTGTTCTCACTTTCATCTCCTTGATACTTCAAATCTCTTGTCCTCGGCATTCATCATGTCTTAGGTCATCTATCTATATATTTTCAGGCAAAGCTCTATAATCCACTCTCCTAAATGATAAATTACCTGTGCTTGGAGATTACTCCCACACATCACAGCACACAAATCTCTATAATCCACTCTCCTAAATGATAAATTACCTGTGCTTGGAGATTACTTCACACATCACAGCACTGGCTGCAAAGAGTGATAGTTCACAATTCCAGGAGGTTCAGAAGATAACGTCTCAGTCTGATTTTTAACAGGACAGAGTCCTTAAATCCTGTCTTGGATTCTCATTAGCTTAATATACTCTATAAATGTTCCTATTCCTTGCTCATGAATTTTTTAGTTTTGAGATTCTATGCAGGAATAAATGGGGTTATTGTCTTAGAGAAAGCTACTGGCTTACAGAGAGAGCCGCTGGCTAGGAGAGAGAGCTGCTGGCTAAGAGACTGTGGTCTAGGGCCACAGGGAGACTGACATCAGAGCACTCTAATCTTTGGTCTAGAGCCACAGAGAGACTGACATCACAGCACTCTAATCTTTGGTCTATGGTCATATGGAGCGACATAAATGAGACTTACATTGGCTGGCTGCAGGCAACAGGAAACACAAAACTCATAAACACCACAGCAACCACTGGGATGACAAGTGTCACAGGTCTGATGTTTTGTCAGTGGGTGCTTTGGATCACAGCAGTTGTTGCTGCCAATATGCTCTCTACTGCAGACAAAGCCTAAAACATCAGAAGAAAAACTCCACAGACATATGACATAATGAGGGAAGAAAACAAGAAATGTTCTTTCATCAACTTTAGAAACTCTCTCAATTATGTTATTACATAAATATTTTGGACATATTAAACATCATTAGAATTTAGAGAAGACAGTCTTGGAAGGGTATGTAACAGGAAAAGGAAAGAGAGAAAACCAAGGTGAAGACATCATTGACGATCTGCAAATGGCTGCATTAGCAGCAAGGCATCTTGCTTACAACCGACAGGCCTGTTAGGGAGGCAAAGTTTCGCAAGGGACATGCAAATGACTGAATGTTATCACATAATACAAGGAAAAAGAGCAAGAGGAAGACAGAGATGTAGATGGGAAAATAACATATGAGAATGGACAGGATACAGTCTGACTGGGTGCACCATCAAAGCAGGGGAACTGGAGATTTATTACCACCAACCTTCATTTTAGAGAAGACACATGATGATGATGATATCACAAACCTTGTGGAGTATAAGCATGTGGAAGGACTACCGTACATGGAAAGGTAATTATGTAAGGTAAAAATACTGGACAGACTAACAATGATATGCATGAAGAAGTAACTGCTAGGTGAAAATATTAGGTAAACAAGGATATACAGGTACAATAACTATGTAAGGTGAAAGTACAGGATAAGAAACATAAGTATATATGGAGAAGTAATTATATTAGGTGAAAACATTGGATAGACTAACAAGAGTATGCACGGAGATGTGATTATGAAGGTGAAAATATTGGATAAGAAACAAGGATATGTATGGAGAAAGACTTATTTAAGGTGAAAATATTGGATAAGAAACAAGGATATGTATGGAGAAAGACTTATGTATGGTGAAAATACTGGATAAGAAACAAGGATATGTACGGAGAAAGACTTAAATAAGGTAAAAATATTGGATAAGAAACAAGGATATGTATGGAGAAAGACTTATGTAAGGTGAAAATATTGGATAAGAAACAGGAGTACATATTAAGAAGCAATTAAATACAGTGAAAATATTCATAAGAAACAAGGGTATATATATATATATGACTCAAAAAAAAAAAAAGGTAAAATTTCCGTTTCCATGTCACTAAGGCATACTGGGTTAAACGGTGTTAGGCTCGTATTTTCCATGTCCCTCGGCAAATGAAAGTGTGATGTGGTCAGTATCATGCCTGGCCACTTTACCTTCCCAGATTTCTCTGGTACCCATTTTTAGAGTCTGGGTCAACCCCGGGGCCTTTTTGATGTGTACCAGAAAAAAATCCCACAAGATTAGCAAACTGAGTGCCTAACAACGTAGCTAACAAGACCGCCATATATATAAATGACTTATGTAAGGTGAAAATAATGAAATAAGAAACAAGAGTATACATGGTGAAGTAATTGTGCAAGGTGAATATACTGAATGGAATAACAACAGCATATATGGATGAGAAATTATGGTGACAAAAAAAGTTAATTTCTTTAAAATCTTCTGACCAGATTTACTTTAAAAATCAGAAACTACTTCCAAGTAATTTTTAAAAAAAAGGAATCATTTTTCTGGCTTTCTTTGTAGATTTATAACAAAAAAATGATCTGATAAAACCTTCATACATGAAAGCAGTTCACTCCCCTTATATGATGATATGGACATACAAATAATATAACTAATGTGATTTATACATTACAAGTAGATGTTATACTGCTTATATAAAATCCAATAATGACATATATAATACCTCTCTGATCAACAATCAACCAGCGACCTTGTCTCGAGTTTCTACACTTGCTCGTCTCAGTATCATTGGCTTCCTCAGAAGGTTGCCACTGGAATGGTTGGCGCAAGTTCCTTTTTGATTCGTACTCCGTTAAAATATAATCAGACGGCTGAAATATCAGAGTAACATTTTCTGTAATCTGCTAAATCAAAGCAACATAAATATTTACTTTTCATTGGTCTTTTTTCCTTCTTCATATCTTTTTTTCAGTTAAGTTCTATTTAGCTGCCATTTATTTTATAAAGTACACAACATGTTTATGGTATGCTTTATATGTAAGCAAGATTACTGAGATGAATTTTGTGAGATGGGATAAAAATGTTCTGGATCCCTTACCCTATGTCATATTTTGCTTCTGGGATTTTTGACTCCCTCTTCTTCCTCTGGTCTCGTTAGTCTTCCTAGCCTCCTTCGCCGGAGTGATGAAACAGTTGCACTCGGCTTCCCCCCCCCCCCAACTCCACCCACGCCCAACCCCCACACGTATTTTCAGTGATTATAGCGTGTATGTTTAATTCTCTTATCATGAAGTTACCTGGATTCACCTAAGAATGATTATGCAATTTCTGTTGTATAATGCTGTTCGTGTTACGAGTTCTACAATGGTACGAATTAAACTGGTAAAACTGAGGTTTGTTGTTCAAATGTTATTTTTTTCGGAATTATCAATGGCACGAAATCTTCGCGTCGTTATAAAGCAACAGATGTGTCTGATCACAACCCAAACAGCAGAAAACAATAAATTACAAAAATCAATATCTAGAATTGGTAACAATTGATGGATTAATCTAACGAATACTTAATTACTAACCTTTGAAAGTGTTGCTGACAAAAAGTACACAAGTGAACAAATAAAAACTACAGCCAAAACCCAGCGTTTCCTCAAAACGCGAGGGTGCAACATTGGTCTCCTTGATCAGCGTCCGCCATGTAAACATTTACTGTATGCCAGATTTTTGCGCTATGGATGTTAAAACATTGCGGAGAGATGTCGAAATATGGTCAGTACTTTAACAGTTTATGTCCATAAATTATACACGAAAAAGAACATAACTGTCACATTTTTATAACAAGTATGTAAAACTAAATATATAAATACGTATGTGTTATAAATCATACATGTAAAATCTGCCTTATATGTTGTGGTGTAAGCCAATGCTGTGCAACATTTGGACAAGTTGGAACGAACATGATCCATAGCAATGGAGACGCGGGCGACATACGAACATACGTAGTAGATGTTTGTTAAAACTCCCGTTGCTCAGTAATGGATAACACGGGACAGCATTTAACGAATTCAGTAATTATCAAGAAAAAAAGCATTTGATGATCTTACATTCATTATAATATATTAATGATAACACTTTGCCCATTACAGTAATTGCATAACTAGTTAAGGGAAAGTTTGGTGTGTGAACAGGCTACTGATTATGTGAGTTTGTCAGAAATGATCTGCGGTTGTTTTCTGTTGTTTAACAGCTGATACAGGTATTCTAGTGACGCACTGAACACGTTATTTTGTCACTGTATTAATGGTATACAATTGTTTTTTTTACCTAAGTATTTATGTGTAAGTTTAAGTAAAATACTCGGCATCAAGTGGAACGAATTCAAGAACAATGCAGAGATAAGACAGATGACTGAACAACAACCAGTCTCATGGTGATCAGGAAAAGGAGATGGACATATGTTGGTCACTTGATGAGAAGAAATGATCAGAGAATCCCAAAACAAGCTATCAAGTGGAACACAACAGGCCAAAGAAAAAGAGGCAGACCGCGTGAAACTCTGAAGAGGACATTATTAAGAGAGGCCAAATTAACAGGCATAAAATCCTTTGATGAGGTTGAAAGACTCGCTGAAGACAGGAAAAATTGGCGAACTACTTTGCGAGCCCTATGTGACGTTTAACGGCACGGGAAGGATATAAGATATAAGATAAGAAGTAAGTCAATGATTGCTTATCGATACCATTTAAACTCAAAGTCAGGAATGATAGTGATACCAAACAACTACAGATCGCCCACTTTGATGGCTGAGATTGTGACACCTTTATTTTCTGATCGTTCAGTGTACACAGATTTTGTTTCACGCACAAAAATTATTAAAGATATTTTATAAAATAACCGTATACACTTTTTTTTGCATCCGTATGTTGCCATGAGAATATGTAAGTTTAACAATCAGTCAGTCATTTGCATGTCCCTTGCGGAACTTTGCCTTCCTAACAGCTCTCTTGTAGGCCTCTCGGTTGTGAGCAAGATGCCCTGCTGCTGATGCATCCAATCGCAGATCATCAACGATGTCTTGCAGCCATCTTCGTCTTGGTCTTTTTCTTTTTCTCATTATGTACTCTTCCAAGATGGTCTTCTCTAAATTCTCATGACGTTTAATATGTCCAAAATATTTAAGTTTTTCTCTGTTTAAACTTTTTTTACTAGCCAACCTTCTTCATATTAAGTTCTTGTAGTATGGATATAGTTAGTCGTGAAAAATATTGCGCAAAACAATTTAGATGTCAAAGAAAGAAAAAAAAATCCTGAGACAATAAGCGCAATACGAACCAAGGACTCCGACATGGCGAGCAACCACATAACAGCGCTAGGAGGAGGAGCACTTGCTCTGTCAGAGCATCTGAAATTTGGTAAGTTTGTACAAGGCTCAACCATCACTCCCATCTCCACCCCCTGCTTAAATCCATCCATCCAGTGCTGTACTTACTGCCGCTGTAACTCTCCACTACTCTCTGTTTTGTGCCTGTATGAGTTGTTCTAGTGTTCTCTTTCCATGACATCTTGCCAGCCCATCCAATTACTGGCCCCGGAAAAATGCACCTGGTGGACAAACCTCAACCCCCCCCCCCCCCCCGATGTGGATTATACATACCTCTTTCTCATGTTCATTCATTTGCATGTCCCTTGCGGAACTTTGCCTCCCAAAACAGCACTCCTATAGGCCTCTCGGTTGTGAGCAAGATGACCTGCCGCTGCTGCATCCATTTGCAGACCGCCAACTATGTCTTGCAGCCATCTTCGCCTTGGTTTTCCTCTCTTTCTTTTTTCCCATTATGTATCCTTCCAATACGGTCTTCTCTAAATTATCATGACGTTTAATGTGTCCAAAATATTTAAGTTTTCTCTCTTTAATCTTCTTTACTAGCCAGCCTTCTTCAATATTAGGCTCTTATATTTGTTCTTTTTTGTGTCCACGATATTTGAAGAACTCTTCTGTAGCATTTACATTCAAAGGCATTTATGTGTTTCTCATCTGTTTTGTTAAGTGTCCAGGTCTCTCATGTACGCGGGTAAATTTTGTCCGTTTTTTTTAAAATTATTATTATACATACCTCTTTCTCCGGTAAAGTTAATTTTGTCTGTTGGTTTGGATTATACATATCTCTTTCTCCTGAGGGCAAGTAAATTTTGTTTGTTGAACTATACACATCTCTTTCTCTGGTGGGCAAATAAACGTATTTTGTCTGTTGGTAAATCTTATCTATTGGTGTGGGTTACACATACCTCTTTCTCCTGTAGGCAGGTACATTTTAGAGACTTCAAATCTTAAATAAGAATTCAGCTAAACTGGGACTATATATTAACAGACCAAAAAAAAAAAATAATGAAAAGTAAAATAGTGCAAGCAATAGCCTCATGGTAATTGAGGGAGTGCCAATGAGGAAGTAGAGTATTTCACATATTTAGGCAGCAAAGTGGATAAATACGGGGGAACGGAATGTTAACGATAGAATAACCAAAGCAATGACAGTATTTATCCAACTTAACAAAATATGGTTATCTAAGAACATCAAAACAATAACCATCGTATGCTTTTCAGTTCAAACGTAAAGACTGTCCTGCTATATGGTCCAGAGACAAGGGTTATGACCAGGACAATACAACAGAGGGTACAAACATTCATGAACCACTGCTTGAGGATTTTAAACATTAAATGGCAGGACAAGATCAGAAACAAGGAGGTCTGGGAAAGGGCGGGACAATAACCTATGAGCATACAAAGCATGTATACGAAGTGGAGGTGGATTGGCCACACTCTGAGGAAACCCAACACCAGCATAGCAAGGCAGGCACTGACATGGAATCCTCAAAAAAAAAATAGATAACAAGAAAGACTTAGACTTAGTTGGAGAAGAGAAATTATGACAGTGCTCAGAGACAATGGATACACATGGAGGGAAGCAGAGAATAATTCCAAGAACAGGGATGACTTTATCCGTGGCCTATGCTCTCAAGGGAGTGAAAGGCGATGATGATGATGATGAGGTACATTTTGTCTGTTGGTTGGGTTATATACACCTATTTTTCCTGCAATGAAGTAAATCAGAGACTGGCATTCCCATATGTGCTCCGCCTTCCATTCCAACATCCACTGAAGTGTGCGGTGCTGATGGAGCCAGTCATTCACTGGTTGTGGATAATGCACTCTAAACCACTTCGTTCAGAAAGACGTCCACTCCCCCCCCCCCAACTCGATCATCCTCCTGATGTGATTGTTGTCACTCAACCCAATATTGTCATCCATACGCAGCCTCTTCAAGGTGGCTCTTGCAATCTTCTCCTTGTCCATTGTTAGGGCGCCCTGAATTGATGCCTACCAGCTTGTCCGATTGTTCACTGCCTTTAACTCCCGCATGACCCGGGCAGTGGATCACGTCAAACTAGATAACAGAGAGCACAGTAGAAGCTGGTCCCATTCCATACGGAAGAAAAATGTCTGTCGATTCTCTGTAACATATTTTGGGAATCTTAAAATGACGCCAAGTGAGTCGTCCTGCTCCAGGAGATTGCTTCTGATGCAGACTGCATCACCATTCTCATGCTCGAAGTGCTGGGTGCATGGGCTCCTAATTTACCAGTGTGCCGCTGTGGTAGACAACATAGCCCCATCCACTTTTTAGGCCTCGTGCCACTGATCCCTCGTGTCTGCGAGGATCACGTGGTCATGTGGTGAAGCTGAATCTGTTCCTGTGCCTGAGCTTCTGTTTTACCCTGAGCCCAAGCACTCGCGGACCAAGCTGGATCACAACCTTCATTAGATTCTCCATATTTGGCACTTTAGTCCATTCTGTTTCTATGGGGATCTGCTTTTGGTTGCAGACTACTGATAGTGTCTTCTCTGCCACCCATGATCTCCCGAGTTCAGCTCTGGTAGATGGGGGTGGTTTGCCTTGTCGGCAGTCCTGAGGTACGTCTTCACTCGCGCACATTGCCACGGAGTAGACCCGCTTTGAGCTTTGCATTTGTCATGTACAAGGGTATAGGCATTTTTCGCAGCGATCCCATCTGTGGACGTCATGGATAGCGGGAACTGTTGTAATCTTCCGCGTTGGCCACATAAGACTCCGGTCGGCGCCACGGAGTGCATGCTGCATAGCCGATTTATCACTGCTACCCTTTAGCTGGTCTTTGCATCAAATAATCAAATAAATGATAAGTTTTAATGACCATTACTTGTAAAGATTTGGTCAAGACCATGAAAGGAGAATTCAATGGTTTTTGCTACCTGTTGTGTGATACCTTTTGTTCTAAAAACTCTGATACAGCAAGTAATGCTGTGGATGATTAAAGCTTTCATAATTAAAATGTTGGTTGAAAGCTGAGATGTGTTCATTTGAGACGTGTGTGTGTGTGTGTGTGTGGAGATAATGCCATTTATATGAGGTGTCCCTTCACAGTATGTGGTCCAAGGCATCCACCATGTTTGCAACGCTCCCTCCCCTCCCCCCGGAAACAGCCCTGCTCGACCAAGTAGACCTAGCGATTTATCATCAGCCTGCTGTGGTGGAGCTCACAAAGAAGACTGATATTGCAGGTTACCCGCTAAACAATGATCCGGTCTTCTATATATGGCTGTTTGAAAACAAAACCTTGATAACAGAGACAATGAAAAAATAAAAAAAAAACACAAAGTACAGGGTGGACGGAGACAGCATTTTTCATGTTGAAAATAACTCAAATCTATGAACATTATTTACATTTGTTTACTCAAAGCATTTGCTTTCTCTTCTTTAGTCTTTGCTTCCATGTTTAAAGAAGACAAGATCTGAAATATTAAACTGTTCTGTTACTGGCTGAAATTTGTCCCACACTTCCTGACTACTGAAAAGTATGAACCCCCCCCCCCCCCCCCAAAAAAAAAAAAAAAAACAAAACAATTGATCAGATGCTTCTCTTGATGGAGGCCTGACTTGAGATAGCCAACACTGAGCAGAACCCAAACTGTGAGTGATGGCAGAAACAAATATAATAACATCACAGCACAGAATGTTGCCTGCAAGGGTGTCCAGCATGTTTCACGCTAACACTGTCTGTAAATTCTTCAATACTTTTTTTTTTAATGTATGACAAGAAATTATTTGATTTTTCAATCAAAAACAGAGCATCCATTGGTTGCAGTCATTACCACACATGAATGAGTACATAATTTCTCTCTCATCAATGCAATGACACCAATCCAATATGGTAACACATTTCACATGCAGCTTTCAAGATGTCTATTTCTGAAAATGAAACTCCCAATAATAAAAGCAGCATCGATCTTCAAGAATCTTCAGAAAATTTGGCATTCAAAAGTTATAAGCACGAAAACCAAACGTAATATCCACTCTCATTTATGTATGCGAAAGATGGAAAACAACTAAAGAAACAGACAAGAAATTATAGACTCTTTTGAAAACAAATGCCTAAGGAAAATACTCGGCATCAAGTGGAACAAATTCAGAATAATACGGAGATAAGACAGATGAGGGAACAACAATCAGTCTCATGGGTGATCAGGAAAAGGAGATGGACTATGTTTGTCATGTGATGAGAAGAAATGATCAGAGGATTCCAAAACAAGCTATCAAGTGGTACACAACAGGCCGAAGAAAAAGAGGCCAACCATGGGAAACTCTAAAGAGGACATTGTTAAGAGAGGCCAAATTAATAGGCATGAAATTTCTTGAGGTTGAAAAGCTCGCCGAAAACAGGATAAATTGGCGAACTACCTTGCGAGCCCTATGTGACGTTTAACGGCACAGGAAGGATATAAGATAAGAATAACAAATGTAAAAAATGGACCAATTTCTGTGGAAAAATATAAAAAGTACCCCATACTGTTAGCCTTACCAAAGCAACAGGGCATGGTTATAACATTTTGAGCATGAAAGTCTTTATCAGTGAACAAGTGGCATAACAAAAAGGGGGAAAAAATAAAGACAGTGATATGGTTGATTTTGCATGTATATAAAGAGACTGATAGGGTTAATTTTGTTGTATACCGAGATCCTGATAGGGTTAATTTTGGATGTATACAGAGAGCCTGAAAGAGTTAATTTTGCATGTATACAAAGAGACTGATAGCACTCAAGCTCTAAGATATTACAACTCCTGAATGGTGTAATCTGTTAGATGTGGCCAGCATGATCTCAGGCAGCTAAGGACATTGGCCAAGTCCTTGAGAAGCATGCATGTCTTGCTTTGTCTTGTCCTCTATGTCCCTGGAGCTGTGAACTGGTGTTCTTTGCAGCCAGTGTTGTGATGGTACTGAGGCACATCACTGTATTGGTGTGGGAGTGAGTTATGGCGGCTAAAAAGTAGGGGGTGTGCAGTACTTCTTTAGCAGACTCCACCACCACAGGGACTATGATGATCCCTGCCCTATCAGCCAGTGAAGTAGTGGGAGAGGTGAGACAGGGTCTTGGTCAGCTGTGATTCGCTAACCCTGATTCTAGCATGTCAGTTTTAGGTCAATGATTGCCAAAATGGACAGCGAGAAGCCAGCATAAAGCAACTTAAATATTAAGTCACCTCATAATATAGAAAAGCTGCAAAATTATCAGCCATATACAACCTGCTATGACAGCTCAGACTAAAATGATCTGACCTTGTAAGTCAAATGGATGATAGCCACATCTTATTTCTGTGGACAACAACGTGACAAAATAAAAGCTGGTCCACAACCATGGTTCAAAAATGTGTGCAAAAGATATATAAAGATGATGAAGACAGACATAGTTGGCCATTCAAGCATTCTGTGGCCCACCTTCATTCAAGACAAGAGTCTGAGAGAGATAAAAAGTGGTTTGTGCATATGCAGGAAACTCTCTACTGTAGAGAGCAGAACAACACAACTCCTTCAGATCATCAGAGGAAGTACCACCCCCCACCCCCCAAGACAAGTGCTTCAGCCCTATTAAACTTCTGACACTCTAACTAAGGAGGGTGGGCCCCTCTGGGTCATGGCTCCCAGAGGTCTTGTTAGTTGTTGCTTTTTTTTGTCCCAGGATTGAACCCATGATCTTCCAGTTGGCATTGCACTTTGAAGTGTGTCTTTAGCGATTTAGCTATGGAGGACTGGTATTGGTTGTGACAAACAAAATTATTGATGTTCTCAATGCTTGTTTCCCATACTCCATAACCTTTCTGCTGTTTCTGAAAGGGTTTTCAATGCCCTTGCTCTTGTTTGTCCCTTTATGCCCAGTTGCTTACATAGGTCATATGCTGATGTTGTTATGAATCCTCTCGCTCCCATTTCTACAGCTATCACTTTTGCCCTGACTCCTGCCCCCTGCCTCAGTTGCTTGACCAGATCATTGTACTCCTCTATTCTTGTTTCGTACAGAACCATAAGCTCATTATTAGTTCATATTTTTCTATGGAGTACACTACAATGTCCTGTTGCATTCCTGTGTTCTTGATGGCTGTCGGGTATTCTCTTCTTCTTGGTAGGTCCACTATCACATCCCAGTCATTTCCACCATTTAGCAGTGATAGTAAAGGAATATCCCTGATTTCAATATTTGATGTTGTACCAGCACCTATGAAGTATTTAGGTGAGACCTCAACTCTTTTGCTGTCATTTGCTTTATCTTTTTGCCCTGTCTACAATGGCTACTAGTTCCTGCAGCAATCTGTTGTGCTGCCAGGTGTAGCGTCCTTGACCTTATGATACTCTGCATGCTGATAGCACATGTTCCAATGTTTGCCTTTCGTTGGAGAGAGGGTACTTTGTGTCTTCTGATAAACCCCATTTGTATAGGTTGGAGCCTGTAGGCAGAAGGTCATAAGTAGCTCTGAAGCTGAGTCTCAAGGGTGCCATTTTCCAGGTGTCATTCCATGTTAGTGATCTCTGCAGGGCTTCTTCCCATGTTGTCCACTGACCTTGCTGTGCCTGTTGGACTGCCTTCTGGACCTGCCTGTCATCCTCTGAATTCCTTACTTCACTGATGATCATATCCCTTCTTTCCTTACAGGAGGCCTTTGACCACCATAACCAAATCCCCTGCTGTTGGTCTGGGTGTACCCTATTACTTCTTTCAGCTCCTGTGTTTCCCTGGCTGTGGTCACTTCCTCGTTTACTTTCCATTTTTGTCCAGTTTTAAGTGTTGGCTGCATTTCTCATACCACTGGATCTGTAGATTCTTGTAGCATCATTGCAAGCCATCTTTCCTATCTTCTATTCTTCGACCACAGATTTGAATAGTAGCTGTATTTTGCTCTTCTTGCAGTACAGTGCTATATCAGGTAATCCTGGTGGTACGCCCAGCCACTTTCTTATGGATTTATTTATCTTTCTTTCGACTGCCTCTACTGTGCTGGTACTTACTTCGTAAATGAGTAGCGGCCACATCAATTTTGGAATCAGCATGAACTAGAGACATGTTTTGAACTTCCCCGGTAGCTTGTATTCAGTCTATGATGCTCAGTCCATTCTGTGCCATTTTTATGACCTGCTTCACCATGTTTGAGTCTTTCATGGAAGCATCATATACTCTGCCAAGGCTCTTCACTGAAGAGCCTGAGAGAGATAAAAAGTGGTTTGTGTGTTTATTTTCTTCTCCTTGATAAAAGTATCCTGCTGAAATATTGGTTACATTTCATTATCTTGTATAATTTTCACTTTTTTAAAAATTAAAAAAAAATATTTGTAAACACCTCCAGTAGAAAAAAAAATCCTGAGCTATCAACTCTAAAAGAGTGAAGTGCACCAAATACAATGGGTGGTAACGTTGGACTATTTTAACAATAATTCTGAGAGTAATTTATTTCAGAAGTAGACAATTTAATGACTATTCTAACAATAATACCGAGAACAATTTATTTCAGAGGCAGTTTTTGGCTATAAAATAATATTATGTACACATGCAAACATATGGAAGGATTATTTAAGCATATGTTCTGCATCACAGGTCTTTGTTTTAATTCACCTTGTTTCTATTTTTTTTTTTTTTCAATGTTCAGATTTTGGAGCTGTGGGACTGGGACAAAGTCTGTGGTTTTCTCCAGTTCTTTCAGACTGCTTCCGTTTCATGAGCAATCCCTTCTGGCAAATCTGGTAACAGAGATCTATGAGAGATGGGAACTTTTCTTGTGTTCCTGAGGGTTGGTCTCCAATCCTACAACTTTACAGGACATTGTGACAAATCAGTACATTTTATTGAATTTCTCATCTTGTCTTCATTGTCAAAGACTAAATTAACAATCTTAAAAATGGCCAGACATGAACAACTGTTTTGGCAGCACAATATTTTAATATGGACATCTTTTTCAGTAGCACAATCAAATTTTCCAGGACATGACATCCAAATCTGAGTAAATCTTTACCTTAGGCTGCTGTGACTCGCATGAAACATTCTTTCAGTGTGACCGAAAGACAAGGTACAAGGCATTTTAAAGTAAATTAATATAAACTGGTATTTAGACCTGAAGAAAGCCTTTGATAAAGTATGGAAAAAAGGTCTGCTGTGAAAACTAAGAAACTGCAATGTGAATGGAAGACTGTACAACTGGATAAAGTCTTACTTACACAACAGAAGAGCTAGAGTAGTAATAGATGGACGCAAAAGCCAGAAAGTACTGCTGCGACATGGTGTACCAAAAAGAGGAGTCCTTTCGCCTACACTATTCATGGTATTCATTAATGACCTGGTCAAGGAAGTTCCCTATGGAATCAAAGCGGCACTATGCAGATGATTTGGTCATGTAGTGTACAAATGAATATCGCAACAGTTGCTATACAGAGACTCCGAAGTCCAGCAGACATCTGGACATCATGGACAAACAAATGGTGTGTAAGTATCAACACAGACAAATCAAGTACCACTCTGTTCACTCTCTTATCTAAACAAAAAGCAGGTAAGATCTTTGTAAATGAAATATCCTTAAGGATGGACAACCAACCCACTTACTTAGGAGTGACTCTTCACTCAAAACTGACCTAGAACCAAAACATCAGCAGTGCAGAAGCAAAAGCCAGAAGAAAACTAGCCATATTAAGAAAATTGAGTGGAACCACATGGGGAGCTAGTGAAAGAATCCTCAAGAATGTATATCAGCAAAGTATTCTACCACAATTTGAATATGGCTCAACATCTTGGTGCACAGCATAAAACACTACGCTGCATATTCTAGACAAGGTACAAAATCAGTCACTACGGATTATCAAAGGTGCCATGACGTCCACACTAGTAGTAGAAATGCAGAAAATGGTGTTCAAGCGCTAAAAGAACGTAGAGACACAAAAGTCATGACCTTGGGAGAGAAATTCCTCAGCTCTGTAAGCCATCCCCTGAAGGACATATTCAATAACTTGGCACTAAGACAGCTTAAAAGAAGCAGCTTCATTCATCAAGCCAAGCGTATGCATAAGCTAATATCCGACCTTCCAACTGTAGTCGCTCCATTATTATCTGTACCAGAGCATGCACCATGGAAAGAAGCAGATTATACACAAATAACTATTCAGACTGAAGTGAAAGGTGTGCAGAATGGTGAGATGCAAAGCAGTCTTGTAAGATCAACAGCCACACTTAGTGTTCTAGATGTTAATATCCATGTGACACTTGGAGAATGGAGGGACAGGAGAACATATTGAATATCCAAACAACACCACTGACAAGATTTCCATACCCACTGGAAAATACTGCAACAACTATGATGCAGAAGTTAGGGCAATTATTGCTGCAGTTGAAAAACTATCAGTCTCCAGAAATGATACATGCCCCGTAGTAATTCTCACAGATGCAAGATCAGTACTGGAAGCTCTTCAGTGCAACAAACTACCAGACCTTAAGGATGCCTTGTCAAAAATTGACTTACAACACGGAGTCAGCTTGCAGTGGATTCCTTCCCACTGTGGGATACCAGGCAATGAGAAAGCTGACCATCTGGCCAAAGAGAGCGCTGAAATGGAGCAACCAGACATACCAATCACCTATAATTAGAAGAAAAGCATGATAAAAACCTACAGGAAGCCACAAACACCACCACATGATGACTATCACATACTAAACAGAAAGGAACAAGTCACCATTTTCCGTCTCCAAACAGGACACAACCAACTCCAAAGTCATATGTATACAAAGTTTAAGGCTGGTACTACTAATCTTTGTACAAATGCCCAGGTGCCCCAAACTGTGGAACATATCCTCCAAAACTGCACCAATTACAAGACACTGAGAAATAATTACTGGCCCAGCAAAACTACTAAAGAAGTTAAGCTCTACAGTTCCATACATGAATTACAAAAAATGGTGAAATTTATCCAAGAGACAGGACTGCAGATATAGACAGACAATGTGTATGAAGAAGAAGAAGAAAAAACTGGTATTAACAAACACTAGGCCTCTGTCTCTAGCTCATGTATGTTAAATGAAAAGGAATGAGCTGGTGTAAAGCCTCAGTTTGTAGTGACAGAAACAATACTACATAAGCTGTATATTAACACTTTACTATCTTGAATAATTTTTGCTCATTTACAGCCTTCTTAACCTATTATATTTCAACTGTATGTGAAACTTCCCATTTTAATGACTTCTTCTTTTTCGTTAACTTCTACCACAAAGACCGCCTCGTGATCCTACTGAATTTACTCCTGTGGTCATCGATAGGTCCTGTAGTCCCAAAAAAGGACCACACGATCCCTGAGAGGACTACAAGACGTTCAGAGTATTGCAGGGCTTGAGCCTGTATTCTTGGTGGGTCTCAGAAGTGGGACTGTGTGACACTGTGATTTTCGTTGCACCGGTTTAATCTAAAGTTGGACTTTCTCACAGGAGAACCTCGACGTGTTTTGGACATTAGCATATCCCCGCTGGGTGAGAGGTGATTGCCCATCCAGTCCAGCATTGGACTTTCTCACCAGAAAAACTCAGCGTGATTAGGATACGTATACATCTCCGTTGGGTGAGAGGTGGTTGCCTATCTAGACTGCACTGGTCCAGTGTCTCTGACGTCAGCAGTTTACTGACTTCATATTTAAGAATAGAATTTACTGATGAACATGTCAAATGACTTGAATAACTTATACCGTTTCTATTTAATCAGGAATAAAATTTGTGTGCGCTGCTGAGCACTTGTCTAATAAACCTCTGACAAAGGACAGGAAAAGGTTACATTTTTATTGATGTGACAAGCAGTCTTAAAACATTCATCAGCATTTATCTCAGGTTCAACACAAACATCTGAGGCATTCTGTACCAGGCAGGCTAATACACCAAAATGTGGACAAATTAAACTGATCATATATGAAGTAACTGCTGGCTACAGAGAAAGAGATATGACATGCACGGAGTAACTGTTGGCTACAGAGACATCTCTTTAGATATAACATGCATGCAATAACTGATGACTACAGAGAAACAGAACTAGATATGACATGCACAGAGTAACTGATGGCTATAGAGAATAGAATTAAGATAGACATCATCATCATCATGTGCCGTGCCACTGGCGTTGGCTATTATGCTTCTCCAGAGTACCCGATCTTTCATGTAGGCCATCAGTTCAGTTAGTGATCTCCTCTCACACCATCCCGTCAGACTGTTCAGTATCATTTCTCTTGGTCTTCCTCTTGATCTTCTTCCTTCTATTTTTCCTGTTGTTATAATATTTTCAATGCCCCTTCTTCTCATTGCATTTCCTATGAAAGTACATTGTTTCTCTCTTATCTTTTTGACAAGGTTTTTTGTCTCTCCAGCTCTTCTCATACATTCTTCATTAGTTATTTTTGCTGTCCAGTGGATTTGCAACATTCTTCTAATAAACCACATTTCTGGTGCTTCCAATGATTTTTGTGCAGACTTGCCTATTGTCCATAATTCACTTCTATATAACAAGACAGGTTCAATACAGCATTTTAGGACTCGTTTTCTAACATTCATTGATAAAGATGTGTTAGCTAATGTTTCTCATTCTCTGAGACATAAGATAGACATAAATGGAATAAATGATGACTACAGAGATAGACATGACATGCATGGAGTAAATGGTGGCTACAGAGATAGATATGACATGCATGGAGTAACTGATAGCTACAGAGAATAGAATTAAGATAGACATGCATGGAATAAAAGATGACTACAGAGATAGATATGACATGCATGGAATAAATGATGACTACAGAGATAGATATGACATGCATGGAATAAATGATGACTACAGAGATAGATAGACATGCATGGAATAAATGATGACTACAGAGATAGATATGACATGCATGGAATAAATGATGACTACAGAGATAGATATGACATGCATGGAATAAATGATGACTACAGAGATAGATAGACATGCATGGAATAAATGATGACTACAGAGATAGATATGACATGCATGGAGTAAATGATAGCTACAGAGAATAGAATTAAGATAGACATGCATGGAATAAATGATGACTACAGAGAAACAGAACTAGATATGACATACATGGAGTAACTGATGGCTACAGAGAAACAGATATAACATAGTAAATGATGACTAGAGAAACATAATTAGATGTGACACATATGGAGTGACTGATGACTAGAGAGAAGTAGAATTAGATCTGATATAATCAGTTCAGTGATACCCACATAAGCTGTGACCAGAAGATGAAAGTGCGGAAAATTATCAAAAAAAAAAAAACAAAACAAAGGATACAACAGCCCCATTAAAAAAAAAAAGGATACAACTGCCCCATGAGACTAAATAAACAAAAATAAAAAAGGTTTGTGCTGGTCAATGGTTTTTTTTTAATTCAAAAATAAAATGCACTGGTGTTGATTATTTCTGTCAAAAACTGAAAGAACTAAGTCACATCAAAATAAGAAAATTAAAGTAAAAAGAAATTTTTTTTTTCTTCAAAAGCTTATTAAAAATTCTGACTTCCATTTTGTCATCTGCTTTATTCCATTTACTTATCACATGTTGGTTAGATTTATTGTAATACATGATTGTATAAGGCATAAGTCTTCTTAAAACACAATATCAATTAAACACATTCTCTTCTTTTTCTTATTATTATTATCATCAGCACACACTATGGAAGTGAAAGATATATTTAGCGAGGGTGTTGCTTGATCTCACCTTTTGGGGTCAGGTTCATGCACACCTAAATGTATATAAAGTTAGTGTATGTATGTATGTGTTAGGTCACATAATAGATATGAATTATAATGAAAAGTAATCATTACAAAAAAAAAACCACAGCATGGCTTAAACATGAATTTCACCAGCTACTTTGCTGTCTTCAAACCACACATCTAATACTGGATTTGTTAGATGACTGTATATGTGGATGTCCTTCAGTGCAGAAATCTGACACTTCTGAATGTCGTCATCATCATCTTGTGCTGTTTTCACAGTTGTGGTTGGCTGCATGGTGTCTACACTTCATACACTGCTGGTGTATCTTGGAAAAACAGATTCCCATCCTATTCTTGGCACTGTCCACCTATATATATATCCATGCTAACCTACAGCTCTGCTTTTATGCTCTACACTCTCTGCTTCAATACTGATATTTTTCAACATTATGTCTCTCAACATTATGCCCAGAACATCTGATCTGTCTAGTTCTGATATTTATGATGACAACTTTTTCCTCTCATAATTTAAAGAGCACTTCAGTATATATTTCTCTTCCCATGAAAAAAAGCCATGACCTATTGGTCTCACCTTGTGCATAAACAATCATAAATTTACTGAAATATAAGGTTTTTGAGAGCTAAGTATATAATCCAGAACCTTTATGACATGAAAAGAACCAATTCTGTGAATTTTTGATCTATTTAAAAGGTTTTATTCATCATCGTCTTCTTCGTCTGTGTTCTCAATTCTGTCTCCTCCACTGGAAAGAGCAATTAAACTTTTATGCTCGACTCTTATCATCTGTTCATGATTCTTGCAATCTGCTGACACACAGGAGTCTGACATTCTTCAGTCACCATGAAACATAAACTGAAAAGAATCCTTGAACCTGCCACAATTTATCCTTAATGCTGATACTTTCAGACAAGTCTTAAAATCTTTGCTATCTCACAGACTCTGGCCAGGGACCTGAACAGACAGTTTGGGGGTCATAGTCAAGATCTGCTGTTTCATTAAATGCAGTCACACAATTCTTCATGTCTGATCATACCCTGGCACTTTACTCTTGCTATCCCACAGAAACAATCTCTTAGAAAGATTCTAACTTGCAGATTCTCATGCTATGTCCACACCCACTGCCCCAATCAGATGGTGACAGGGCAGAGCTCTTCAGACACTAGATACACAAAAGTTGCTGTTTATTGTGAAATGAACCACAAAAGGGGTAACTTAACTGGCTTCTTCCTCAGTATTTCTCACATTATGAAAGTCACTTTCTCAAAAAACAATTTCACCCTTCCGTATCAGACTGAAGACCACCCAAATCCCACTCTGTCAGACAAAATGGTCTCCAGACTCCGGAGCTTATCCTGCACTCTCTATGGGAACTTTAAAAGAGTTCAAACCTCAAGCAAAGAGAACAGATGGAAATCTGGGAGGTGCACAATAAGATCTTTTGCTGATGATGGTATTCACAGAGCTCATCTATTTGTCTATCTAGATGGCTGAGCATATGTAGTTGAAAAGAAAAAGAAAAAATACCACTTTGCTGCAGCCGATCATGTGATCCCCTCAAGGTTGGATCTAGCTTAGCCACAGTATCCTATGGTTTCCCAGTCAATGATCTTTAAATTGTAGTAAAGAAACTTTGACTATCTGACCTCCACCCCCCCTTTTTTTTCTCTCTTATTTCATTGTTAACAGGCTTGCCAGCAGTATTTCTTAATGTCAGCACTTTTACCGAAACAATCAACAGAACACAAATGTCAAATCAGCAAATCTTAATACTAGCAACATTCAAAAAGTCACATCAGAATACCAGCTTCTAAAATAGAAAGAAACAAATGATGAAATTATTTTTAGTACGGTAATGGTAAAGATAGTCCCATAGTAAATGCTGTAGGGGATGAAGTGTTAGAGACCTCATTATGCTGGACCATCAGCGTATGAAGTAGGGCGGCCAGTTCCTTTCTTCGCTGCTTTTCTTTCCAAGATTTTCTCTGGTACCCATTTTACAAGGCTGGGTCGACCTCGGGGCCATATTAGTCAGAAAAAAAAATCCAGCACAGCTAGGGATTCCAACCCTTGACCATTCGGTTGCTAGATGAGTGCTCTAACCACTACACTAACTGGTCCCCTTAGCACAGTACAAATTTAAATATCTGACAGTAAATGTTCAGACTTTAATCAATTTTCATGTACTGACTTTTATTTTGCATCTTTATGAACTAAAAGGAGACTCTAAGAAAAAGAAAAATGACTGGGTGCAGGCACAACCAATCACAAACGTCTAGAACACTCGGACTACTCTCTGTAAAACAGTATTAAATATGTTCTCATGTGCTTGGATTTTATAAGAATCTTTATAAACATTTTGCACTGAAGACCTTCATCTTTCTATATTCTTTATATCTTTACAAATGAAGAGTGATGTATCTATTAATTCTTAAATATCATTGCAGAACCTCCATAACGTTCAGAATTGCTTAATTATGAAAGCCATCAATTTCTGCGTGTGTCCCCCCCCCCCATAGATGCATGTTGTCAGATCTATAAAAATAATAATCATGCATTATATGGTCTCACTCAATATTATACATATATATTCATGTAAACAGAAAAAAATATTATATGACGTAAAACTACTTCATACACAAAGGTTTATATAATCTAGCAAGTATGGACAACCATTTTGACCATATATCACAGAAATGAAGTTGTCTTTGCTAAACAGGCCATGTGGGGGTAAGGGGTCATCGTTTCTGAAACACAAATAGAAGATATGTTTTACAAATAAGTTCTCACTCTTTGGTTGTTCTGATAAATGTGAAAACTATCTGCATAAAATGTGATTTGATGGAATGGAAGATGGGAACACATGTCCTAGGACATCAGTTTGTTCTCCTATAACCCTACTTGCTCTTGTGCCCTGGGAAAAGATACTGGTCTCACTTTCTGTTTTATCATCCAATAGACAGAAATAACTGACAAAGGCAACCTGAGATATGGCATACAGAAAAAAAAGAAAATGATGGGAAAAGAAATAAAAACATGATTTTAGCTGTGATGATTCATATGATATCAAAGATCTTACTTTTTCATAAAAAAAAAAAAAAAATCAAAACAATGCACTTGTTAATCCTCTTTGACAGATACTGACTGTCTGACAAAAATCTCATTAAAAAAAAAAAAAAAAGGGTAAGTTTTGTTATCACACTGGCACTGGGCATTTTATGACTTCATTCACAGCATGATCTTGAGCTGAATAACTTGACAAACACTCACTTCTTCTTGATAATGAATACTGCTGTCCCACATAGTCATAACTATGTCATGTAATAACTATGTTTTGTCTAAATGTCATGTAATAACTATGTTTTGTCTAAATGTCATGCAATAACTATGTTTTGTCCAAATGTCATGTAAAAACTATGTCCTGCCACAAATATGACATGTAATAACTATAAGCTGTCACAGCTATGTCATGCAATAACTATGTCCTGCTCACTTTTTTAAAATTTTCTACTAAACGAGTCAAGTCAGGTATACCTACTACTGTATGAGACTACTATGTGTGGTGCTATGTGTGGCTGTCAAACTCACAAATATGTGAGAGGCTTAGAAGGGTCAAAGTCAAGGAAAGCAAACCTGGAAAGAACAGTAAGTCTATGGTGGTTAATAACGAGTCCACCGTTCACTCATTTTCAGACATCCTATGCAACTCTGCAAGACTTCCCGACTTATGGATCTTATCCTTTCATTAAAAGGACTGATAATCAAGAGAGCGTGTGCAAAACTGGAAAAGCACATGCTTCATTTCACCACCCAGGCAAATCAAGAAATGTACTATGCAAAGTATGTTCAGCATTTTCCACAAACATATACATCGACTTGCTTTCAAATGATCTTCTATGATTAAAAAGAACAATTCTATACACCAGATCATACACAGCTAAAACAATCACGACCATCAACTCATGGCTGCAGATTACCTGTCTTTAGCAACTGCTTACCTTAGGAGGAGGATTATGCTCTGGTTTCAGTCGCAGTTCAGGACTAAATACACCCTCAGCTCGTCTGTTTCGAGGTAATGGAACCTGACTGCTACCGGCTGCATCCAGCGTATTGTGAGACGGAGTTTTCCTACCATAAGTGAGGAGTGAATAAATAAATCAGTCAAGCTAAAAACAAAAACTGAAAATAACACAAAACTATGATATAAAGCTATGGTGAAACATTCACACAGAAAAAAAAACTTCATATGACTGAAAGCTGCTTCATGCAAACAGACTACTTATAATACTAATATATAATACTACCTATAATACTAATATACTTCCAAGCATTTGAAGTCTTAACTCAAAGTTTCTGATTATAAATGACTGAAAGTAGCCAGGTTTTGAAACAGTGACTATGAATAACCACAATCCACATGCAACCAAAGCCCCTGTCTGAACTTCACTCAAATGCATTACATTAAAAAGTTCTTCTGTCAATACTCATACAAGATTCCAGACTTTTTTTCTTCCACTTCTTTCTTTATTTCATTCTTTCAGTCCACACACCTTCCCTGTGTTGGTGTTGATCTGGTCTCTTCCATTCGCCTCAATACAGTTCGACTATCCACTTTATGTTTCCTCTCTCTTCGCTCTGATTTGCAAAATAAAGATAATCAAATAGTCAAATAAAAAACTGGGAAAAGTAAAGTTACTTAAAAAAAGGAATGTTATTTGAAATAAGGAATGTTACTTAAAAAGAAAGTGGCACTCTCCTGAAGCAATGGCAAATTTTGTCATGACTGACAAAACCAAAACCAGTGAAGATTCTGCTCAAAACAAGGCCTTTAATATTAAAACAGAAAAGAAGTTTGGCTGTTCCTCATCCATCCTCATTACTTCAAAAGACTATCTCTTTCTCTGAACCTTAAGTGCCCAAGGCACATGGGGTTTCCGCAAGGGTTCTCCGCAAATGCCTGTCCTTTGCCTTTTTTTCCCACTCTTGCCCAGCTGAGCCCTCAATTGCTCAACATCCTCTCTGCTATTTTTCTCCGTGTCTCTTTTGGTCTACCCTTACTTCTGTCCCCCTGTGGTGTCCATCTTAGTGCTATTTTTGGTGGTGAGTTGTCAGTCACTCGGAGCACATGTCTTTCCTCAATAATTGCTGTCAGTGACTTCATCTGCATTTCTGCCAACAAGATGCTATTTTTCAAAAGACTAAGGGGAAAGAAAAAAATGAACAGCAGATAATATGATGGTCCACCAAATGACAACATAAAATAGTGTCCTAGTTCAACTACATAACTGTATGGATAAATAACTGTTAGGAAGATGAAAAAAAAAAAAGAATATCATGGACATTGTGTGTGAATGAAAACTGAATACAGATTGTGAAAGACTGAAATAAAATTTGAAAAAGAATACTGAAAAAAAAGTAAAAAAAAAAAAAAACACGCTAAGAATCGCTTTTCATTTATAGACAGGTGGTATTTAACTATTTCCGGGTTTAACGCCAGTATACTGCCACTTCCAGTATAGCATTCTGAGCTGAGTGCCAGCTCATGCTGTTTCATTAAAAACTGGTTTAACTTTTTACTGTAAATGTTTTATTTGTGCATGTCCACTGACCCTTTTCGTCCTCATCAAAGTGTGGTTTTACTATGTGTGTGAAATTTGACATTTCGATCAAGGATTTTCAATTTTTTGTGATGTAAATAGGCATACAGACATGCCCTATGACCAGACCATTATTCTTGAATGAACCCCAAGTAGATCTAGACCTACTGGACTGGAGAAGTAGTTAGAAGGTTATTTCAGACATTATTTTAATGAGCATGCCACATATTATCACAAGATGAGAACATATAGATCTAGTTCTAGACTTAGCCGATGGTAAGTAGAACACAATCATCATGTTTTTTGTTGCTGGCAGTGATAAAAATCTTCTCCTATTTTCGCACCACTTCTTTTTTCCTAAAAAAAACTCTGCATTTATAGAATCTTCATACATTTACAGTTATTTTGATGCATAATAAGTATACTTCTAACGTGGAAAAACTTTGTTACATTCACTTTTACAACTGTACCCATTATGCATATCAAGACCCGCGCTTTTAATCTTGCACAACTGGAACTTTCATGTTTTTGCCTTCAGCCTGGAAAGAGTTCAGATTTTAGCGCTGAGAAATTGCTACAGCTTACCTGCTCTGTGATTCCTCTGACTTCCTGAGGGAGCCGGAGGCTTTCTGATGTTGCTGACGCTAGCTGGTTCACCGTCTAGGTCTTCCTACAAGGAAATTTCATGAATGATTCAGTAACACATTACAGGATGTGAGAAAGTAAGTGATCAGAAGACAGGAGCAGAAACATGCAAGATTCCCTTATCTCTGATGTGAATACGACATGCTCTGTAGCATATACTCTTACAGCGTACATCCTTCTCATGCTATTAAACATCACATAGGGCTCGCATGGTAGTTTGCTAACTTTTCCTGTTTCTGGGGAGTTTTTCAACCTCATCAAGGGATTTTATGCCTACTAATTTGGCCTCTCTTAACAATGTCTTCTTTAGAGTTTCACATGGTCGACCTCTTTTTCTTCGGCCTGTTGTGTTCCACTTGATAGCTCATTTTGGAATTCTCTGTTTCTTCTCATCATGTGACTGACAAATGTTCATCTCTTTCTTCTGATCACCCGTGAGACAGGTTGTTCAATCATCTGCCTTATCTCTATGTTACTCTTGAATTAGCTCCACTTTATGCAGAGCATTTTCCTTAGCCATTTGTTTTGAAAGGAGTCTAATTTGTTGTTTATTTCTTTAGTTATTTTCCAGTTTTCACATGCGTAGATAAGAGTGGATATTACTTCTGAACTGTATAATCTTAGCTTGGTTTTTTTTTTGTGCTTGTAACTTTTGAGTGCCATATGATCTCAAGATTCTTGAAGGTCAATGCTGCTTTGCAATTCTAACTTACTTCAGGTGTCACTGTCCTGATCTATGTCGCTATCGAGGTAGCAAATTGGTTTACTTCTTCAACAGCTGTTCCTTCTATGTACATTTTTCCTTCTTGATTAATGGGAAGTTTCGTCATTTTTTTGTTTTTCTCCTTGTTATTTTCAAGTCCTATTTTGCTAGCTAGTGATGATAGTGTATCTGTTTCTTCTTGATTCGAATTCACATTGTCACTGATAAGAGTTATGTCATCTGCAAAATCAAAAACCCAATAAGTGACATGTGTGCATTCTTTCATTCTCTACTTCATTCTATTTCATAAATACTTTTCCAATAACAAACGTAACACAAATGAATTTTTAAGTGTACAACTCAAACACTTCTTCAGTAAACTTTAATATGTGCATACTCAGTATCATGTGGATTGGTGCAGGAAAGAAAAGACACTTGATCTGATAAAAGACACCACAGACTGAGATGAGACAATCTCCACAACTGTCAGAGCAGGGAAGCATAATCGGCAAGGCCACAAAAACAAATGTACTAGTGTGCATGTGAAGATGATTTTCAACTTTTGTCTATGTTCCTCCCAAGACACTAGTAATATCTGCAGATGTGTTGCACGCACTCTGTCTTTTTAATTTTGCTTCATCACATACTGATATCAGAATCACAAGAAACAGAGTCACAGATTCCCCGGACAGACAAAAATTTATGCTAGTTTTATAGAACAGGTTGGCTGAATGTTGAAAAATAAAAATTCTTTTGTGGACAGCCAAACAAGCATAATTTTAATAATACAGCTTAGTTTTGTAAGAACCTGCAAAAGTGAATTGAGCCGTGCTTGAGTCCTCTGTGCACTTTTACTCTCTCTCCTCGACTCCTGTCCGTTAAGATCACTCTGGTTATGCTTACGCACCGTTCGTTGAGGTGGACGTGTCACAGCTTCATCAAACCTGAGCAGAATGTGGAATAAATGCTAAAAGTTAATAAACTCCATTGATCCAAAGCGCACAAAAATATCCTGTCATTCCTGCAAAAAAAAAAAAATATATATATATACACACATATACATACATACAAATTTTTTTTTAAAAAAGAGAAAAAAAAACTTGATTCTGGCAAAAACCAGTTTGGATACATCTGTTCCATATCTGTTTAGCAATACAATGACCTACTGCAAATAGCATGAGATAAAATTATAACATCACAAACTGTCATCTTGCCTGGTGTATGCTGGGCTATACTTGTTGCTGCTGGATTCACCTATCACTTGAAAGCTGGCACTGCTTTCATCTCCAGGTAAAAATTCATCACTGTCATCTTGGCCCACAAAATCTATCAGGGCTGGGCTTGTGTGTCGTACTGGAGGTGACCTGATGGAAGGTTTGAAAGATATTCGGCTGGATGGTTGCTGAGATGTTTGGCTTCTATAACTTGTAGTTGGAGTTGTTGTCCTTGGGGTGGACAACCCTTCAGCTTGGCAGACGCTCTAAGACATCATTAAATAAAATAGAATAACTTATAAGCAGTCATAAATGATATATCAAAGCAATTACACAGGTCAGGAAAATGTTAAATATGAGGGTCATACCGAAAGTTGTGAGCAAAGATTTTTTAAAAATCGGACTTTATAGATTGAGAAAATATAAATATATCATCTTAATCTGCATCCTTTGCACATCATGTAGAAGTCACATGATGTCACCATCATGCATCATGTGACCAAGTGGAGCAGAAACAAAATGGCGGGTGCTAAAGTTTCGTTTCATCAACATGCTGTTAAAGAGGAAATCCCCAAGGCTGAAATTCACCAAAGAATTCAACTTGCTTATGAAGATGTTTGTATGGGTGCTAGCAGTGTTAGGAGGTGGGTGAAACATTTCAAAGATGGAAACACGAGCATCCAAGATATGCCTTGCAGTGGTCACCCTTGAACTGCTTCCACTGAATGCAATGTAGAAAGGGTTGACGACATCATAAAATAAGACAGACGTGTCACAGTACTGAAATCGCTGTAAATCTTGAAATAGGATACAATGCTGTACAGGAAATGATTGAAACCCTAGGCTATAGAAAATTTTGTGGCCGCTGGGTCACATGTTTGTTGACTGAAGATCACAAAGCTGTGAGAAAAACCGGACAACTGAGGAAATTCAGAAAACAGGTTGGGAAATTCTTCTACACTCTGCCTATAGCCCCGACCTGGCACCCAGCGATTACCATCTTTTTGGTTTTGTGAAAGAACAAATGTGAGGCTATCACTACGACAAAGGAGAGAACATCCAGAAAGCAGTGCGTCTCTGCCTTCAGTCAGCTGGAATGGAATTCTGCGGGGAAGGTATTTTCAAACTTGCAGAGCGATGGGAAAAATGCATGCAGAGGTGAAGAATCTATAAATTCTGATTTTTACAAAATATTTGCTCACGACTTTCGGCATGACCCTCATATTGTATGACAGATTTATCACAAAAATAACTAGGCATAATTCTGGACAATAAATGAGAACAATTCTCTAAAGCAGCTTCTGCCATGAAGGACACAGAAATGGCAAACATCAATATAAATCTGGCAAAGAAATCTTCTTGCTGTGGTCATGAAATATGTCACACAATTAGCTAAAACAAAACAAAATGATGGCAAGTAGTGTTTTAAAAACCCCACCAGTGGCCCATTTTATGGATCATTGCCTGTCCCAAGTCAGGAAAAAGGGGGAGGGTTGGCTTAAGGCCAGCAACCTTATCCTATAAAAAGAACTTTGCTACAGAAACGCCAAAAAGAGACTCAAGAGATATTTCGGCCCTGGGGGAGGACGGGCCTCCAGCTGGAGGACGCATGAAGCCGGACAGTGAAAGCCAGGGAAACCAGGAAGCTGTCAGACCGACAACCGCCATCTCCACCAGGACCACCATTATTATAGGATCATGGAACGTTAGAACTATGTTTGAAGCAGGGAAATCAATGCAGGTTGCAGCGGAAATGAGGAAATATAACATCAACATCCTGGGAATCAGTGAAACAAGATGGACTGGAACTGGGCAAACAAGGATTAGCACGGGAAAGCTTTTGTTGTACTCAGGACATGAGGAGGACACCGCACCACACACGTATGGAGTGGCCCTGATGCTGTCAAAGAAAGCTCAGGGAGCGCTTATTGGATGGGAGGCGCATGGCCCACGGATTATTATAGCCACCTTCAAAACCCAAAAGAGAAGGATAAATATGGATGTCATTCAATGTTATGCACCAACAAATGAAAGCAGCGATGGTACTAAGGAGGAATTCTATGAGAGATTGCTGGGTATTGTGCAGAGTCGTCCAGAGCGGAACATGGTTATCGTCATCGGTGATTTCAATGCCAAGATCGGAAGTGACAACAGGGGATATGAAGATATCATGGGGCAGCAAGGACTGGGGGTAATGAATGACAACGGAGAGAGCTTTGCTGACTTTTGTGCCATAAGCAATTTGGTCATTGGAGGGAGTTTCTTCCATCACAAAAGGATACATAAGGTTACACGGGTTTCTCCGGATCAGGTAACAGAGAATCAGATCGACCATATATGCATTGGGAAGAAATACAGAAGATCTCTTCAGGACGTGAGGGGCAAAAGAGGAGCCGATGTTGCATCAGATCACCATCTAATTGTGGCCAGATTGAAGTTAAAACTAAAGAGGACTGGGATAGGAGTCAACAGTAGACAACGCCAGAGATACAACACTACAGTTCTAAAAGATAGAACTAAGCAGGAAGAATTTAAGATCGCACTCGCCAATAAGTTTCAGATTCTACAAGATCTACCAGAAGAAGAGTCAATTGATAAGAGATGGCAAGGAGTGAAAGAAGCATTTACCTCATCATGTCAAGAAGTGCTTGACCCCAGGAAGCTGTGCCACAAGGAGTGGATCTCTGCAGAATCCATAAGGAGAATAGAGGAGAGAAAGATGAAAAAAGCAGCACTCAATAACAGCCGCACAAGAGCCAGTAAAATTATTGTACAAGAAGAGTATAGGGAAGCATGTAGGAAAACAAAGAGGAGCATCAGGACAGACAAAAGGAACTACATAGAAACACTGGCAACAGAGGCAGAAGGAGCTGCCCGGCAGGGAAATATACAGGATCTATACTCCACAATTAAGAAGATGACTGGAAATTATAGTGTGCCGATGAGGCCAGTGAAAGACAAGAACGGAAAAACAATACCCAATGACTGGGGACAGAGAGACAGATGGAGGCAGCACTTTGAAGAATTGTTGAATAGACCAGCCCCTCATAACCCACCGAATATTGAACCAGCTGATAGAGATCTACGAATAAATTGTGGTATACCTACAAAGGAAGAGATTTGTAAAGCCATAAAACAGCTGAAGCATGGCAAGGCAGCAGGACCTGATAACATCCCGGCAGAAGCACTGAAAACAGATATTGAGACCAGCGTAGACATTCTTCACCCCCTCTTCAGGAAGATCTTGGAAGAGGAGCAAGTGCCTATAGAGTGGAAAGAAGGTTACCTTGTCAAGATACCAAAGAAAGGTGACTTGAGCTCCTGCTCCAACTACGGAGGTATAACACTGCTATCAATACCAGGAAAGGTACTCAACCGAGTTCTTTTAAATAGGATAAAGGATGCGGTAGATCCACAACTCAGGGACCAACAAGCAGGATTCCGGAAGAACAGATCCTGTACAGACCAAATAGCAACATTACGTATCATCGTAGAACAATCACTGGAGTGGAACTCACCTCTCTATGTCAATTTTATTGACTATGAGAAGGCTTTCGACAGCGTGGACAGACAGACCCTATGGAAGTTGTTGAGACACTACGGAGTACCGGAGAAGATTATCACCATCATTAAAAACTCCTATGAAGGGATGACATGTAGGGTAATCCATGGACAACAACTAACAGATGCTTTTCAAGTTAACACCGGAGTGAGACAAGGATGCCTACTGTCACCATTTCTATTTATCCTGGCCATAGACTGGATTATGAGAAAATCAACAGAAAATAGGAGAAATGGTATTCAGTGGACGCTCTGGACTCAACTTGACGACCTAGACTTTGCTGACGACCTGGCACTTCTCTCTCAGACTAAGCAACAGATGCAAGAGAAAACCATATTAGTGGCAGAAAATTCTTCAAGACTAGGCCTTACCATCCACAAGGGAAAGAGTAAAGTTCTTAGAGTAAATGAGGTCAACGAAATGCCCATTATATTGGAAGGAGAGGAACTGGAAGAGGTTGAAAAGTTTACTTATCTGGGAAGTGTGATAGACAAGCAGGGAGGAACAGAAGCTGATGTAAAAGCAAGAATGGGCAAGGCAAGAGTAAAATTCCATCAGATGAAGAAAATATGGGGAACTTCAGCCTTATCAATTAAATTGAAGATCAGAGTATTTAACACCATGATAAAGCCCATTCTGCTATACGGTTCAGAAACGTGGAGAACTACTGTTATGATCATGAAACGAATCCAGACATTTATTAACGCATGCCTTAGAAGGATTCTACAAATACGATGGCCAGATACCATAAGTAACCAAGAACTGCAGCAGCGAACAGGCCAGCAACCAGTGGAAGACGACATCCTACGAAGAAGATGGGGATGGATCGGACACACCCTACGGAAATCCACATCCAGCACTACGAGGCAAGCTCTAACATGGAACCCACAGGGTAAAAGGAGGAGAGGGAGACCAAGGAACTCCTGGCGCCGAAGTCTGGACACGGACATCAAAATAATGAACCAGACATGGAGACAGTTGGAAAGAGTGGCCCAGGACCGAACTGCCTGGCGAGCTCTTGTTGGTGGCCTATGCTCCACGAGGGGTCAGAGGCATAGATAGATAGTGTTTAAAAAAGGGAAAAAAAAAAACAGTTCGAAAATTTGGCTCACTGGATATTTTGTAGGATACAAATTTGTAAAATGTAACAAACCTAATGACAAATGAAAGAACTCCATGTGTATATTTACTCAAAACTGGAACAGATACAAATAATATAACGAAGCAAAAATATGTACATCATAACTTCTCACAACAGTGAACTTCAAGCTCTTGGTAAATAATAAATATCTTGTAACATACAAGCAACAGACAAGATGGGAGTAAGCTACATCAGTTTTCTTTAACTCTTCACACCTGAATTATTTTCCACCTCAGTTAGCGACTTTCTATCACACCATCACATTAGATCATCCATACTTATCTCTCTTGACCTTCCTCTGCCTCTCTTCCCATTTATATTTCTTGCTGTAGTGATGTTTTAAAGTCATCTCCTCCTATGTTCAGTGAATGCTGCTAATTTTTTCCTCCAGTTTTAAATAGATTCCTTTTTTTCACTGGCATTTGTTAAACACTGCTGTAGATGTTAGGTTACGATCCAGGACCAAGAATAATAATTAACAGAAAGAAATATGGAAAAACTATAATTTATTATAAAGTATTCAAATAAATAATTATCTACTAAAGAAAAAAATTACACAGAGAGCTCAGAAATGAAGGAAAGAAATCCTGCAGGTACAAACCTGATGCTGAATAATCATGTCTGATGGAAAGGTCTCCTCACAAAACTCACACGGCAGCATGACATTTTCATCTTCTATATATGTGGAGCTTCTGGCGAAACAGAAGTGAGCTACAGAAATTACTCAGTCACACTTGTTAAATGCAAAAAATAAGACAATGTGTCTAGATTATGCAGAAAAATGATGAAACTTACTAGAGTTTTGTACTTAAAAATGTGACAAAATAATTCACATCTGGAAGAACTGACAATGTATTTTAAAATAAATCTACCTGCCAACTTACAATACATCATAACTAAGAAAATATTTCCCCTGTGATTGTGTAATTATCTCTTTATCTCTCTCTCTGTAACCAAGGGGCTTCCTTTGCATGGGTTTTCCACAAACGCCTGTGTCTGGCTTCTTTTCTTTTTTCCTGCTCTTGCCCAGGTGAGCCTTCTCTTGCTCAGTATCCTCTATGTTGTTCTTCTCCATGTCTCCTTTGGTCTACTTACTATTGTTCCCCTGTGGTGTCCATTTCAGTGCTATATTTGGTAGTGAGTCGTCAGTCATCCAAAGCACACTTCCCGACCATCGCCAGCATCTTTCTTCAATAACTACTGTCAATCTTACTTCTCACTGATATTTTTTGGTTAAAAATGAAAAATATTCCCCCCTGTGATGGTAATGACTGAAAGTCCAGAAACTATATTCTATCTGTGTCTGAATTAAGTAACGGTAAAGTGTTTGAACATGAGTACAAAATCGTAAGACTGAATTTCCAAAAACAAGGATAATTTTTTTTTTTCAATTTTAAGTTGAAATTACATTTTCATATATATATATATAAATTTTTTTTTTCTCCCATGGAGTTATAGCTAGTAATAATGAAAAAAATGCATCAGAATGTAGACTTAACATACTCTGGTAATATGTTCGAGGTCTGAAGATTGTTTATAACTGGAATCGAGGCTTTGCTGGTGACATGCTGGACACGAACTTGCTCGTTATTGAGGTCTGAAGCTTGTCTCTGAGGTGCCTGAGGGCACGATTCCTGTAAATAAAAAAGTGATCCAGATATCATAAAATCAGCAATGGTTCTCAAAACTTTTACTCCAGGAACCTGTAACATTGGGAGAAAGACAGGATTTTGTCATCTTTCAAAAGAAGAACTGAATTCTTTTTCTCATACTCGTGAAACTGATAACCGTTCACAGAGACAAATATGATGAATGAATGAACAAACTATACTGTTCAAAAACGAAACGCAACAAATACGATGGTACGATTTAAATCAACGTTTGCTGATCAGACAAGGGCAAATTGCCTGAAATGTTCACCTCGACACCACTGTTGACCTGAATTGTACTCAGCAGATGATTCATGAACACAGAAAAGCGACACTAGCCAAAACAGCATTTTTGACAATAACTCATGACAGGTTCACAAGAATCCTGTGAAACTTACTGAACACAAAACTCACTGACCATGTTATTGACTGCCTATAAAAGATTGACACTCCTTGAATCAATTCATTTGAAAATTCAATGCGCAAGTATGGCTCTTCTCACTACAGAACGACTCATCATCACTGGACATTTTCAGATTGGACAGTCACAAAGTGTAGTGGTCAGATAATTTAATGTGGTTTGTAGTCACCTTTGGAGATGAATTCAAGACACTGACTCAGTTGCGAAAACCATCTTGGAAGAGTATATAATGGGAAAAAGAGAGAGAGGAAGACCAAGGTGATGATGGCTGCAAGACATCATTGATGATCTGCAAATGGATGCATCAGCAGCAGGCCATCTTGCTCACAACTGAGAGGCCTACAGGAGTACTGTTAGGGAGGCAAAGTTCCGCAAGGGACATGCAAACGAATGAATAAAGGAAATGGGCATGCAGGTTGTCTAACATTCTATCTTCCGTTGCTCAAGTTTCACTCTAATGTAGTCAGTCAATATCAATTTAGTATTAGTATTATCAGTGATCACATTAACTGGCAGTTATTAGTAAATTACTGATTAAAAATGAGAAAAACTGAAACTCATCCATACATTTGACAATATATAAACAAAACATACAACAGAGCTATTTTTTTTATTCTCACACATTAATTACAGTCAAACTGGTAGACAAATTGATCTGCATAACAGAATTATTTCAGTTACTCTGCAGGCATACAACAATAGCTAGGACAGTAATGCTACGAGAGGAAAGTAGATGACTTAAGGGGGAGGTAATTGGGGTAAACATACTACTTTAAAAAAAAAAGCATACAATTTTGACAGAAGGAATATTACTTATTAGTTTTAACTGAGATGGCAGGTATTCTAGAAGTGTAACAGAATAGCCATTCTGTTCAGAGAGTTTTTGTGTATTGCTAATAATTGTGTTGCGTAGACTACGTCTTTAGGAAAGTACGTGTGCAAAGATGTCGTTAAAAAGGCCCGTGTGAAAAAGCCGGTCGTTAGGCAGTCTATTGTGGAACATTGAGCTGGAAGGACGTGTTTGGGCGAACGAGAATGGGGTAGAGCGAGTCTTGTTGTCAGAATTAGTTTAGTTTGTTTTTTTCTGTGTGGCTGCAGTCCTTGGTAAGCCTGTAAGTATGGTTTTTGGTATGAATAAATCATTGTAAGGTTTTCCTTGCCCATGTGGCGTAGATATTTCACGCCGGGCATTTGTTGCTGTGAATTTCTGTAATAAATGTGTGTTGTCTGATGATAAACTACAACAAATCGGCTTTGTGGAAATTCTCATTGTTGACCAGTTTGTTTTGGTCGGAAGACTGCCAAGTTATGTTCAAGTTGTTGTATTCGTACTAATTTTGTGGAGTGGAAAGCCTGGGTGTCTTGTTGTATTTTCTTAGTGTATAATACAGAAAATTAGGTGATGGTTAGAACACCAGCAACAAGAAGAAACTTATAAGTTGAAACTGTACTCCACAAGAGGATTCGATCAATCCAGTAGTCTCCTTGTAAGGGGAATCCTGCTTCAGTGGCGCCGTGATTCTGTTTCAGTGGCGCAGTGATTCTGCTTCAGTGGTGCCGTATCAGGCCACTTGTCACGTCCAGTGTGTTTGTTTACATGTTTAACAGTTCATGCACGTTTTTTCTAGCCCACAGTTGTGTGTTGCTAGTATGTTTCGTCAGTGGTTTTCAAGTTTTGGTTAGGGAATAGTATTTTTGTTAGTGTCAGAGACAGTTATCGTAGAAGTTATTCAAAGCGGCGATGATGTCCGGCCTACCCAAAAGAAAGTTTGTGTCACATCTAGTCCTGGGTCCTAGGCAGTGCAGCTACTGACGCTTACCTGTGCCTGCAATCAAGTCCAGTGAGACTGAACATGAACTACTATCCGGTGAGGAATCAGAGCGGTTTGTTCCAAGCGACATGTACTTCTCAACCAGCTCCATCCAGACCGGGGAGGTAACATGTTGACAAAATTAACGGTTTTCCACAATTTCGGCAGATAGACAGGAGTGGACATTGATACATGGACAGTTTGGATTGTGCTCTTTATGTGTGGTGTAGGATTTCAGACATTGTAGATTCACTTATATTTGGAATAGACATTGTAGGACATTCTTCTCCAGTGTTATTAGCGGGACTTTATTGAACATTGACTTTAGTGGTGATATTCGGAACAGTACATAGACTTCTTGTGGCTTTTCATTTAACTTAGGACTTCAGTGTAGTTAGTTAGTGCGTGGTATGGTATTTAATTGATTTTCTTTTCTATGGTTATTAGTTGGATGGCATTAGTGCATGATAATGAATAATTGATAGGCCATTGTTTTGAATAATTGTTGACATTACTGTATATGGTGGCATTGTATTGATTTCAGTGGTATATACTAACAATAAGTAGAGTGCACTACGGATAGACGCACAATGGCTTCAGCTCCATCCACGTCAGATTTGCTGGGGTTATTACAAGATACCCTGTCCCAAGTCAGCAATGACTTGAGGTTTTCCCACGTCATGTCAGCTGTAGCAAAGTTCGACGGGGACCCAGCAAAATTGAAACCATGGCTGGATGAGATTAATAAGATTATGGACATGCGGAATGCTGATGTGCCCAGTAAGAAGAACTTGGTGTATTTACGCACCACAGGTTCCCTGGCAGAGTTCGTCAAACAGCGACTCCAGATTCAAGAGACATGGGAGGAGTTCGTATCTGTTTTATTAGCACGATATGGGGTGCTGCAGACTCCTCAGGAGGCCTGGCATACGCTAGCCTCTACTCGACAGTCTCCTGGAGAGCCCATTCAAGCGCTGGCTGATCGCATCAGTGAGGCAGCCAGAGTTGCTTACTCTGAGGCGGAATTGGTAACTCCGCTGGCGCAGAGGCAAATGGTGCAGTCGTTTGTAGATGCACTACTTTCTCGCGCATTGAAATCAAAATTATTAAGAGATAAACCTGTTCTGTTTTCACAGGCGGTGGACTTAGCCTTACAAGAAAATGACCTCATGAAGTCGGTGAATCTTAGTTGTAGTTCCCGACAGGCTTTCATTGCAGGTTCTCGACCGTCCGGTGAGGTGACGACACACAGAGAGTCTCCTTGTGTGGATTCGCAGAGAGTACAGTTAGTCTCTCATCAGGAGAACTCTCGACGGACGTCTTCACACTTCGAAGCGGGTAGGATAGACCACCAGAGATCGAATACCAGGAAGGCTAAACCTGCGAGCACACTACCACAAGAAACTAGATCTTGTTATAACTGTGGAAGGAGAGGTCACATAGCCCGATTTTGTAAGCAGAGTGAAAGGAAGGATCGTGTACATTTAAACTGACGAGTCGGCGCATGAATAGCTCCCATGTGTCCGACCGTATCTTTACACCATCTAGATCTGCCAAACACTCTGTCTCATTTTCGCATGCGACACCACTACACTCGGTGGCTGCGAATCCCCCGACTCCTACTTCTGTCCTTGTTTCTGTTGATACTTTTCGAATTCGAGCATTGTTAGACACAGGAGCTAGTGTCTGTCTTATCAAGGATTCTGTATATAGATCCTTACGTTCTGCTCCTAAACTCTTGCCCGCTAGAATCACTCTGCAGACTGTTACTGCAGCTTCCATGAGAGTAATTGGCAGAGTTTACCTACCTATTTCTATTGCTGGTGTCACTGTTTCTCATTGCTTTTATGTGGTTCGCAACATGAACCGTTCCGCCATTCTGGGGCGTGATTTTTTGTCTCGTTCTGGTGCTGTCATCGATTACAATTCTAATACACTAAACATACATAACAAGATGATTCCTTTAGAGTTAGATGCACACATTGCTTCTATTCTTCGTGTCCAGCGTTCTTCTCTTCTTTCTCCACGTTCCGTCAATCTTATTCCTCTTAAACTGAAAGCCCAACCATATTTTCCATCTGGCAATTCTTATATGGTTCAGGGTCTTGAGACACCATTCTTACTGTCCCAGCCGGAGATAGAGTTGGTAGACTCAGTATGTGAGCTCCACACTAATCGCTATCCCGTGTTGACAGTAATTAATCATTCTAGTAAACACATCGAGCTCAGACGTGGATGTGTTTTGGAAAATTGACACCATTCACGGAGTCAGTTGACTCTATCCAGCAAGCTTCTGGTACTGAGGAGACAACACCTGACAGTCGTTCTGAGACTATCGTTCGACAGGTTCAGTGCCCTGAAGTGCACAAGGACATAATATCCAGGTTGTTGACACAGAACAAGGATGTCTTTGCCTTGACTGATTCCGAGATATCACATACCTCGACAGTGCAGATGGAGATTGATACAGGCGATCATCCGCCAATCTCCAGGAAACCCTACCGCACTCCGTTGGCGAGTAGAGAGGTGATAGAGAGGGCCGTCGAGAATATGTTGCGTGACGGAATAATTTCTCGCACGATCTCAGAGTGGTCATCACCAGTTGTCTTGGTGACTAAGAAAGATGGTACCCATCGTTTCTGCTGCGACTACCGTGCACTCAATGCGGTGACCCGTTCATTGTCATATCCATTGCCACGCATTGAGGACATCCTGAGCACGATCGGAAAAGCCAAATTTTTTAGCACTTTGGATGCTCGTTGTGGCTTTTGGTGTATTCCCTTGTCCAAGGACGCTCAGCAGAAGTCAGCTTTTAGCTGTCATCTTGGTTCTTTCTGTTTTAATTACATGAGCTTTGGTTTAAAAGGGGCACCATCTACCTTTGTCGCACTCATGGACACAGTATTACAGGGCTTAGGCAAGTTTGCACAAGCCTATATTGACGATATACTGGTGTTCACTGATGGAACGATCGAAGACCATGTTCGCGATCTTCAGGCGGTATTCGACCGATTGCGCGAGCACCAGGTCAAGCTCAAACCATCCAAATGTCACTTTGCGGCCTCTGAGACAAAGTATCTCGGGTATGTCATCAGCCAGTCAGGCATATCTCCTGATCCTGAGAAGGTCAGAGCCATTGCCGACATGCCGTCTCCTTTGAATGTGAAGGAGGTGCGCTCCTTTTTGGGGACGTGCAGTTACTATCGACGGTTCATTCCCCACTTTTCGGAGATTGTGGCTCCCATAGTGGACCTCACCAAGAAGGGTCATCGGTTCAAATGGTCTCCAGTCTGTCAAATGGCGTTCGAGTCTTTGAAGGATCGCCTTGCGAAAGTACCGCTTCTCTCGCATCCTGACTTGCATAAGCCACTTACATTGTATACAGATGCTTCCAATGTTGCGGTTGGAGCCTGTTTGGTGCAGACAGCTTCCTCTTCTGATGGACTCTCAGTTGAAGAGCCCTTATATTTTCTTTCGCAGAAGCTGTCGCGCTCGCAGACTAAGTGGTCTACTTTCGAGAGAGAAGCGTATGCCGTCCATTACGCCACGCAGAAGTTGAGATATTTTCTGGCGAATAGACACTTCGCTGTGAAGACTGGCCATAGGTCCTTGGTGGATACATTCCTCAGTCGGCAGGAGATGTCAGACGTCAAGTTGCAGAGGTGGTTTGCTAACCTCCGCACCCTGGACCTTCAGATGTTCTTTCATCCAGGTGCGCGGGAGACAACTTTGGCAAGTTTCGATCGTGCCACTTCTGTACCAGTACCAGTTCACGTTCTTGATGGGGACGTCCCTCAGTCACAAGGATCTGAGACATATGTCGTAAAGTCAGTGAGCGTTGTGGAGGCCTATTCACAGGCAGAGCCCCCGCTTGTAGTAGATTGCTCTGTGCAGACTGACTTGCCGTGTCCCTGTCAGCAGAAAGAGAGAGTAGAGAGGGCGACTAATACATTGTGGCCTATGGTTCAGGACGTCGCCATTAATGTATCGTTGCCTGGTGGGACCTTTCAGAGGCAATATCAGCAAGATCGTTGTAGATCTTACTTGCCGCGTCCCATTAGACAGAGATTTTCTCTTCCGCCGCCTCCTCGTTTTGTTCCCAGGCTCCCACCGTGGTACCTGAAGGAAACCCAGCAGAGAGTGGTCCCTAGAGCTCCTCCCTCAGACCACTATATGGAGGTGGATGCTTCCGCCTCAGCAGTTCCTATGTCGGTGGATGACTTGCGACCTCGGCATAGGCGGAAGAAACGGAAGAGAGCCGATATCTGCCATCAGTCTCAGAAGGAACACTGTCCTCACAGTGAAGATTATTTCCCTGAAGAGACTTCACCTAGTGCCGACTGCGATACGGAGATTGATCAGTTGTACGTCTCCGATCGTAAGCTCGTTGTGGCAATAGGGCAGATAATGGATACCGTGGACTTAGAAACGTTCACGATGAAAGATCTCCATAAAGCACTTATGGAAAAGTTCCCACTATTGGAACTAGATGGTAGGAAGCAGTTCATAGAACGTGTTGTGATCAACATATTAACTGCGATTCCTTCTACTGAATAGTTTGAAATCTATAGGGATTTCTAAAGAAAAGCACAATAGACACTAGTTGGGTAGTGTTCTTCGAAAAAGGAGTTCATCCTTTGCTTCTATCCTATTTCTATGGCAGTAGAAATAGATGGTGTAGTTCACAGAACTCAGTATTAAAAATGTTGTAAAAATATGTATATTTATGTTTGCACCACAAATGTTTAACGTACTTAATTTGTACAAATTGTGGGTGCATGAAATTTTTTTTGTAGCTGCATATTCAGCTTTAAATTCATTGTTATCGCTCACAGTTCGTGAGAGTTTTCTGTGCAAGTTCGCAATTTTTTTTTTTGTTTGTTTGAAGATATTTGATGGCCAAATATCTACCTTTAGGGGGTGGGGAGATATTCTGTAACAGAATAGCCATTCTGTTCAGAGAGTTTTTGTGTATTGCTAATAATTGTGTTGCGTAGACTACGTCTTTAGGAAAGTACGTGTGCAAAGAAGTCGTTAAAAAGGCCCGTGTGAAAAAGCCGGTCGTTAGGCAGTCTATTGTGGAACGTTGAGCTGGAAGGACGTGTTTGGGCGAACGAGAATGGGGTAGAGCGAGTCTTGTTGTCAGAATTAGTTTAGTTTGTTTTTTTCTGTGTGGCTGCAGTCCTTGGTAAGCCTGTAAGTATGGTTTTTGGTATGAATAAATCATTGTAAGGTTTTCCTTGCCCATGTGGCGTAGATATTTCACGCCGGGCATTTGTTGCTGTGAATTTCTGTAATAAATGTGTGTTGTCTGATGATAAACTACAACAAATCGGCTTTGTGGAAATTCTCATTGTTGACCAGTTTGTTTTGGTCGGAAGACTGCCAAGTTATGTTCAAGTTGTTGTATTCGTACTAATTTTGTGGAGTGGAAAGCCTGGGTGTCTTGTTGTATTTTCTTAGTGTATAATACAGAAAATTAGGTGATGGTTAGAACACCAGCAACAAGAAGAAACTTATAAGTTGAAACTGTACTCCACAAGAGGATTCGATCAATCCAGTAGTCTCCTTGTAAGGGGAATCCTGTTTCAGAAGTAAGCACAGGAACTAAGCTGGATAGCATGTGGTTCTCAGCTGCTTGCTTTATGTCCTTTTGTTCCAAGTTTCTTAGCAGAAGGTATTTTAAAGCTTGCCTGACAGTTTCCCTGTATGTTCTCACTGTATAGTTTTAATCTATTTAAAAGTATAATAGACAGTAAATGAAGGTGGATGTTACATTTGAATTGAATAATCTTAGCTTGGTTTTTTTGTGCTTATAACTTTTGAGTGCCATATGTTCTCAAGATTCTTGAAGATCAATGCTGCTTTTGCAGTTCTAACTTCCTTTCTGGCGTCACCATCCTGGCCTATGTGGCTGCCAAGGTATGCAAAATGGTTTACTTCTTCAACAGCTGTTCCTTCTACGTATATTTTTCCTTTGTGATTAATGAGAAGTTTCATTATTTTTGTTTTTTTCCTTGTTAATTTCAAGTCCTATTTTACTAGCCGGTGAAAACAAACTATAAACAGGCAGTAATGATATTCCTCTGTAGTTTTCACACTTGCTCTTACTGCCTTTTTTTTAAAAACTGGTATCAGTAATGATTCTCTCCACTCACTAGGGAGTTTTTCTTTTCTCCATATTTGTTGTATTAGTGCACATATTAGAGCACTACATCTTGCTAATATGAGCATCAATTAAAAGGTCTGGTCTGCTAGCACTGATAACTGATGTCCATCCCTCTAGCAACCTTTCAAAATAAATTCTTAAATCTTGATCATTCTGAAGTTGATTAGGCTTAGGATTCAAGAGATTCAAAACTGTCATGTTTTAATTATTTTTAAATTGATGATAGAGAACCTTCAGCGCTGCCAATCATATTTCTGCATCCTGTGAAAGCCCAAATGTGTCTAGCTTTGTCAGTCCACATATTCCTCTTTCTTTTTCTTCCCCTGTATTTTCCAATCATTTTAAGTTCTTCAACTTCTTGCAAAACTACAAAAGCTGTAAATATTTTTAAGAAATTTAAAATATGAAATGTCCCTGTGGCTCATTCAAGAATTGTTCTTCATCTCTCTCTTGGCGTCCTCATGCTCATGGAAGGATATGATTACATATCACAAGTGCATACATCATCGACACTTACCGTATGTGCAATATAAATGCTCATGGGAACCTTGACATCACAGAACTCACAAGGAATACTCATGTCATCATCTACAGTGATAGAAAGTAGGTAATTTATCAGAAATGTTTAAAAAATGGCTCCTAAAGCTACCACTTAAATTCTTCTGCCTGTTTTTATACAGTAATCTGTCATTAATGGATGGTTTTTTCCATATCTCTTCTCAGACTGTTGAACACCTCCTCCAAAACTGCAGCAACAACTATGAAAGACTGAGACATACCTACTATGAAAGACTGAGACATACCTACTATGAAAGACTGAGACATACCTACTATGAAAGACTGAGATACCCCTACTAGCCCAATGAAACAATCTAACAATCAAACAGGATACTGCTGTAGCTTTGCGGCTGGAAGATCTTGACACAAGGGTGTTCAATATTAATGGTCTCTTTTAGTCCTTGGGAAGAACCTAAGATGCAAGTTGTGCAGGCTTCAGCCAATAGAGATCACGTCAGTGGAAGCTGGACATCTCCAAAACTAATGCAATTACTGCATCTAGCTATTGTTCTCACAGTGTGTAGCATAACACAGCATCGCAGCTATATTTAGCTTGACCTGTCTGTTGAATCTGCTGTTCAAGCAGCCTCTCATGATAACTGATAACTAGGTCAGCCATTGTTTATAAGAAAGAAACAAAACTCAGGTATAACAATCTGAAAGAGCATTTGCATATAACTAGTAAGTTAATTCAGGGAGAACATTGTATGTGCAGCAAGCCAGCGCAAGATAATTCGTGGAGAACACAAAAGGGGTTAAAAAAGATGATCTACTAATGTCTTCTTCAAACATTCTCAGACATCAAGCTGGATATCCTAAAATAATGCACCAGTCTACTTTACGATTCAACACCCACTATACAGATTGCTACTGGTGATTGCCATAAATGACTCATATGCATAAAATTCTAGAACATGCATCTTATATAAATTATTTCTCTTAATTTTTAAACTGAGAAAAAATGTCTATTATTATCAATATTTTCATTTCATTTGTTTACACTTCACAGGTTAAAGTAATCTAATAGTCTTGTCTACGGTCACCAGCTACACAAGACTATTATTTTACTATCTTAGCATGTAGACTATAAGCAGAAGAAACAAAAACTGTACATGGCAGAATAATCTCTTGGAGAAACATGCAACAAACATTCTGGCATGACAGAAAAACAAAGCTGTGGAACAGCACTTGGTAATGTACATCATTTTTTTAGGTTTTTTTAAAGATTTGAAACTGAAAAGTGAAAGTGACTTTCTGTAGCACAAAAAAACAAATAAACAAACAAGGCATTAACAAATAATATGAGGGGTGATAGATACGTTCTCGGATTATTTGTGGACAACTTTTTTTGCTTATTTCTCAACATAGTCCCCTTGCAACTTTATGCACTTAGTCCAGTGATCCTGGAGCATACGGATCACTTCTTTGTAAAAGTCAGCATCTTGTGCCAGTAGAAAGTGGTCTACAGCATGAATGACAGAATAAGGAGGATGTTCAAGAAGCTGGATGTCGCATTCATGAATGGCAGCCATTGCTACTGCCGACTTGTGAACTGGAGCATTGTCTTGATGAAAGATGACTCCTCTCGTCAATTTCTCTCGACACTTTTCCTTCATTTTGACCTGCAGTCGCTTCACAAGATTGCCGTAATAGGCCCCAGTGACCATTCTGCCCTTTTGAAAGTCTACCAATAGCACACCTTTTGAATCCCAAAAGATGGAAGCCATCACTTTGCCTGCAGACAGAACCATCCTTGCTTTCTTTGGAGGTGGGAGTTTCCAATGCTTTGACCATTCTTTGGCTTCTGGTTGAAAATCATGAACCCAAGTCTCATCCACAGTCACAACTTGCTGAAAAAACTTTTCAGGAACTACAGAAAAATGGCCAAGATTGTCTCTTGACATGTTGAGACGCTGTCATTTGTGATCAGCTCCAAGAAGTTTCGGGACTCATCGAGCAGAGACCTTTGTCATTTGAAGATTATTATGAATAATGGCATGAACATGTTCCTGGAAAATGCTCAACTCAATAGCAATGTACCGCTCAGTTAGTTGTCGTTCCTCCACTATCATATCGTGGATTCTGCTGGTGGTTTCATTGGTGGTTACCGTTCTTGGTCTTCCTGGACGGGGATCATCTTCCAGACTCTCCCTTTCATGTTTGAATTGAGCTGGCCATTTCTTCACTGTGCTGTAAGAAGGAGCACTCTCCCCTAGAGTCCCTATAATATCCTAATGGATCTCCTTGATGATAAGTCCTTGATGCAGAGGTAGTGAATGACTGCTCGAAGAGAAATTTTATCAATTTTATCAATTTCTGCCACCCCTTACCACTTCAGTAGCCTGTTAAAAAAAAAAAACTGGTTGCAATTAATTACTTGAAACTTGGTGTTACATTAACCTGATCTACAAATGCACCTAATATCAACTGCGTGTTTAAGTATTTGTACCTTATGCCAAGAACTTATCAATCACCCCTTGTAGAATGTGTCCATAAGTGAGAAAAAAAAAACAGAGTTCTACAATATAATGATGAGCAAGTAAAACTTTATATTTGTGAAATCTGGAGACAAACACACTGATGACAGATAAATAAGAGCAAAAGAAATGTAGCTTTGGAGAAAGGTGCAAACAAAGATAATGGAAGTAGAGAAGAACAAATAAGAAGCTGTAGAATATCACATAAATAGCACTAAGATGGACACCACAGGGGAACAGAAGTAAGGGTAGACCAAAAGAGACATGGAGAAGAACAACAGAAAGGATGCTGAGCAATAGAGGGCTCACCTGGGCAAGAGCAGAAAAAAAGGCGAAGGACAGGCATTTGTGGAAAACCCTTACGGAAGCCCCATGTGCCCTGGGCACTTAAGGTTCAGAGAGAGCGAGAGAGAGAGAATATCACAAACTCATTTAAAACCATGAAGTAAAAACAATCAAAATTCTTTGTACATGTAAAGAAAATGAATTTAAAAACAACCAATAGAAGGAGACAAACAGAGAAATAAATACATAGGTAGAATGACTGAGCGCATTAGAAAAACTCCAGACATTAAAAATTAGATGCATTAAAGACTGTCACTGAGGTCTCCATTATGGCCTAAAAATGCCAGGTGTATCTGCCTTCGACACTTCATGGTACATGAGGAAAGGTAAAGTAAACTAGGTAAGCAAGTAATGACAATGAAAGACAAAGACAACAGATCTGATTAGAGACACTAGATACAACATAAGTTAAAGACAATAGATCTGATTAGAGGCACTAAAGACAACATAAGTAAAAGACAATAGATCTGATTAGAGGCACTAAAGACAACATAAGTTAAAGACAATAGATCTGATTAGAGACACTAAAGACAACATAAGTTAAAGACAACAGATCTGATTAGAGACACTAAAGATAGAAAATAAAGATAGCAGATCTGATTAGAGACACTAAAGTTAACAGAAAATAAAGACAACAGATCTGATTAGAGACACTAAAGACAACATAAGTTAAAGACAACAGATCTGATTAGAGACACTAAAGACAGAAAATAAAGATAGCAGATCTGACTAGAGACACTAAAGTTAACAGAAAATAAAGACAACAAATCTAATTAGAGACACTAAAGACAGAAAATAAAGTTAGCAGATCTGACTAGAGACACTAAAGACAACATAACTTAAAGACAATAGATCTGATTAGAGACACTAGATACAACATAGGTTAAAGACAATAGATCTGATTAGAGACACTAAAGACAACATAAGTTAAAGACAATAGATCTGATTAGAGACACTAAAGATAGAAAATAAAGATGCAGATCTGACTAGAGGCACTAAAGTTAACAGAAAATAAAGTTAACAGATCTGATTAGAGACACTAAAGACAATAGATCTGACTAGAGACACTAAAGTTAACAGAAAATAAAGACAACAGATACTAGAGACATTAAAGACTACAGAAAGTAAAGACACACACTGAAGACAACAGAAAATAAAGACAACATACATAATTAGGCACATTTTCTACAGACAGAAAATAAAAACAACAGAAACTGGCAAAGTATGATCATCTACTCCTGTCCCACAGCTCCAGATAATGATAATGATCAAAATGGACTCCTCGCTACCTTCGCCATGCACAGCTGAGTTCACTGCTGGAGTTCCAAGCTGCACCACCGAAGACCAATTCTCAACTCCATTGCTGAGAAAACTGTTGAAATCTTCAAACTCTACACTGCTGTCTCCAAGATATGGCGGTACATTGCCCAAACTGTCACTATCTGTTCCAATATGGTCATCCTGTTAAACAAGTGATATGATACAAATTTGCATGATAGCCTAAAGAAGACTTTACAGCTCCTGTTAAAAGACACACATTTCTCATTTCTGAACAGGCTTTTTTTAAAAGACCGGAGTCACTCACTATCTCAACAAGACATGAAATTTCACCCCAGTTTTACCTAAAACATGCTCATGTTTATGTGTGCAGCACATTCTAGTATTTTTTCATTTTCAAAGTTTCAAGAGATGGTTGGTGTTTTTTTTTTTTGGCAATGAGAAGACAGTTTATTACCACTGTACTACTTCTACACTCCTAAAATAGTGGCACTAAAATTATATTCTGAATGAAAAATGTAACAAAAAAAATTTGTTTTAATCTGTCCAAAAATAAACAAAGGGAATAAACTAAAAATGACTACTCATAAATATGTCAACTTCAGTCTTCTTTGTTCTGTGACTTGATTTTTCTTTCTTCTTGTTTTCTTGCAATGTTCAATCCTAGACAGAAGCTACTTGGGTCTGACGGCTGTTGTGTCGGTTAGATAAAGCGAGTCCGCGGTGAAGCTGGTGACTCAGGCTGAATGAGACAGCAGTCAGTGATCCATTATCTGACTCCTTGAGTCAGGGTTGGTGAACCACAGCCAACAAAGACTTTATTCCACCTTCCAGTGTCATCCCTGTAAACAGTCAGTGGTCTGGCCAAGAAAGCAGGGTTTGCAATGAACCTATTATAAAAACACAAGCTAGCTATTCAGTGAGTATGTGTGTGTATATGTGTAAAAACATGGCACAATTCTGTGAATATTCACAAGTACAGTGTAAAATTGTGAGTTTTGTGGTAACAGCACTGAGGCACAGCTCATGAATAGCTTCGAAATATAGAGACAATGGGGAATTAATAACACTGATATTTCTTGGGAGGTTTTCTACTTGTCTGTAGCAACACTCTTCAAGTATTGTTTGGGTTCCTTAAAAATTATAATTATTACAGATAATAGGCATCTATAAAACTACTTTCTCCTGCACTCGTTTATGTACTCATAGTTAAGGGAGCTTCATTTTGATATGACCATCTTTAAACTGACATATTTTAGTTTATCTCACACTTGAATAGTTCTAAGTAAAATTATTTTTATTTCTTTCCCATCATTTTTGATGGGTTACAGATGATGTTTACATAAAAGTTCAAATCACATGTCACATGAATGTGAAAATTCTAAAACACTTTCAAAATCAATGGAAATGAACACAAGCATAACTGTAACTGAGTCAGTTAACTATCTGATCCTACCAGCTGCCAATCCTCATGAGCCAACTGAAGTGCTAGCATTGTGTCATAGTCTATATCAGGTGGTATTGAATCTATGCCATCATCTTTTATCTCCGATGTCAGGTCTAGCAGACAGAAAATTTTAATGACAAATATATTTTGTAGCGGCAATATTAATCCTATAACAACTTCATTAGACATATTAATATTTTCACTGATTAAGATATCTTAAGATGCTCTAAAATCACTGTCCTAAATCTGGGCGATGAATCTGTCATATGATCATCATGTGATCTGTGCCTGTGATGTGAAGGACTAGTTAAGACATTCATTTAGTTTTTAACTAGTCTCTGCTTTAGACTCAAACTGCATATATTCACAGACTTATTTTTACCATTCGAAGATATCAATACTTTCATGCAATAGTATGTAGCATGAGTTAAATGACATAACAATTTACAGAAAAATCATGATCAATGGAAAACTTCCTCCAAAATGTCTCTGCTTCTACATTTAATTTCTGGTAAATTTTCATTGTTTAGACAACGCAGGATTTCAAAAAGGGAGAAGCTGTCTCGACCAGATCTTTACTCTAAGAATAATACTTGAAGAATATATCGACAAACAAAAACCATTAATCCTGAACTTCATAAACTTTAAAAAGGCATTTGACAGCATACATAGAGATTCACTGTGGAGAATTTTAAGAATATATAGAATACCATATAAGATTGTCAACATCATTAAGGATCTCCACAATGGATATGTTTGTGCAGTCAACACAAAAGAAGGAATGAGTGAATGGTTCCAGATTGAAACAGGCATGAAACAAAGATGTATATTATCTCCCTTGCTTTTTGAGATGCCATAGACTTCATAATGAAAAAACGCTGCATAGGTAAAACAGCACTGAATGGGTATATAAGACCCAACTAGAAGATCTTGATTGTGCAGATGATGTAATTCAGTGACAATGTGAAATCGATGCAAGAAGAAGCAGATACCCTGTCTTCAATGGAAATAGGACTTGAAATTAACAAGGAAAAACAAAAATAATGAAACCTCATTAATCAAGAAGGAAAAATATACGTAGAAGGAACAGCTGTTGAAGAAGTAAACCATTTTGCATACCTTGGCAGCTACATAGACCAGGATGGTGATACCAGAAAGGAAGTTAGAATTGCAAAAGCAGCACTGATCTTCAAGAATCTTGAGAACATATGGCACTCAAAAGTTATAAGCACAAAAACCAAGTTAAGGTTATTCAATTCAAATGTAATATCCACCTTCATTTATGCATGCCAAAGGTGGAAAACAACTTGAAAACAAATGCCCAGGAAAATACTCAGTATAAAATGGAACAAATTCAAGAACAAGGCAGAGATAAGACAGATGAGTAAACAATAACCCATCTCATAGGTGATTAGAAAAAGATGGACATATGTAGGCCCTTTGATGGGAAGAAGCAGTCAGAGAATACCAAAACAAGCTATCAAGTGGAGCACAACAGGCCAAAGAAAAAGAGGTCGATCACATGAAACTCTAAAGAGGACAGTGTTGTGGACATAACATCCCTTGATGAAGTAAAAAAGCTTGCCGAAAACAGGAAAACTTGGCGAACTACCACGCGAGCCCTATGTGATGTTTAACAGCACGAGAAGGATGTAAGAAGACAAAGACACCCAGCTGCCTTCATGAAATCCATCATCAGCAGGAGTTCTTCAAGACTGTCCCACAATTTCCTATCAAATCTCCTTTCTTGAGCCAGGTCTTGGCTCTTGGATCTCTGCAGAAAGTGTTGGTTTGCAGAAAGTCTTCTATATCCAAATATACATAAAATATCCATGTGTCTACACAGTTACATGAAAAACAATGAAAGCAAAGATCTGACACAAACCTTCATTACAACGCCAACAAGAAATTACACTTTGCAATTTATTTGAAACACTTTTTTTGTAACCTATTACCCTGAAACACTGTTCCTGTTTTCATTAATTTTGCTGAATTTGAATTCTGGCAACAACGAGAATGTTACGGCCCTCAGGTCAAGGCTGTTAGGATCCCTTACTCATCTCATAACTTTTTTTTCTGAGAGCAATCTCTCTCTCTCTCTGAACCTTAAATGCCCAGGGCACATGGGGCTTCCGCAAGGGTTTTCGACAAATGCTTGTCCTTTGAATTTTTTCTGCTCTTGCCCAGGTGAGCCCTCTATTGCTCAACATCCTTTCTGTTGTTCTTCTCCATGTCTCTTTTGGTCTACCCTTACTTCTGTTCCCCTGTGGTGTCCATCTTAGTGCTATTTTTGGTGGTGAGTTGTCAGTCATTCGGAGCACATGTCCCAACCATCGCCAGCGTCTTTCCTCAATAATTGCTGTCAGTGGCTTCATCAAGAGCAAGCTAGCATCTTCTATAATAATTTGATATTTTCAAAAGAATTCCAGTTTTTTACATTGTTTTTTTTTCCACACATGCATGTCACAATAAAGGTACTTCTCATGAAAAAATGAACATGTTTTCTGGATTAATGTGCACACAACAGACACATCATCATCTTCACCAGCTTGTGTTTTAGGTATGCAAGGCACACATCCTTTCCATCAATTCAATCATGTGGTTCATTTTCTTAATTTCTATTTTTAACTTTCATTTTGCAAGTTCTAAACTGTCTCTGTATACCTATGAGAATGTCTTATCTTCTTTCTTCTTGTGGAGTCTAATTCAAAGCTTATCTTGGTCCAATTCAAAGCTTATCTCGATCATCTGCTTTTTTTTCATGCACAACACATACTTAGCATATCTCCACCTCCATTGAAGAAAGAAAGAAAGAAAGAAAGAAAGAACGAAAGAAAGAAAGAAAGAAAGACGTACTCTTGGCTCTTCGTGCATTCAGTTCAGATTTTCTGTTGGTGGTTGCTTTCCCCTTTCTGCTGCTGGCACCTGTTGCATTCTGGACTCCGAGAATCGCATTTGCTAGGAAAATTAAAACAAATACATTGGATTTTATAACAAGGAGAGTAAAAATCAGTATGCTAAAGGGAAGTCATGGTCCACTGCTAGCCATGCTCCATACAACACTCTTTCACAGTCCTCATAGCAACATACTGGTATGCTCTGGTTTACTGTCTAGGGAATAACATGATTCCCATGGAGATGAAGTCTGGCTAAAAGCCTAGTTCTTAGGTCACCACTGGGTCTTCAGAAATGCTACCACTTTCCACTTTCATATGATGTGGTGCTTGTGCCTTAACTGAACCATGGTGCAGACAAGGAAAGAAACATGTTTTCTAACTCCAGAGAAATAAGCACCAATGTAAGTTTATAATAATAAATAAAAGGTTTTTTTTTTAAAAAACCTTTAGCAGCTACGGATGTGTTTTGATGTTTTGCTGTATCACTGCTAACTGTCATCTTATGTTCTAAGGTTTCCACGCTTCTGGTGCTAATGAAGTGTTAACATGTGCTACCTTTACTAGCCACTGCTATAAACCATTACAGTCAGTCAGTCAGTCAGTCATTTGCATGTTCCTTGCAGAACTTTGCCTCCCTAACAGTTCTCCTGTAGGCCTCTCGGTTGTAATCAAGATACCTTGCTGCTGATGCATCCATTTGCAGATAATCAATGATGTCTTGCAGCCATCTTCGTTTTGGTCTTCCTCTCTTCCTTTTTCCCATTATGTACCCTTTCAAGATGGTTTTCTCTAGATTATCATAACATTTAATGCGTCCAAAATATTTAAGTTTTCTCTCTTTAATGCCCTTTACTAGCCAGCCTTCTTCAATATTAAGTTCTTGTATTATGGATATATTTGTTCTTTTTTGTGTCCATGAAGAACTCTTCTGTAGCATTTACATTCAAAGGCATTTATGTGTTTCTCAGCTGTTTTGTTAAGTGTCCAGGTCTCACAGGCATATGTTGCAATGGGAAAGATGCATGCCCTTAAAAATCTTATTTTTGTAGTTCTGTCTGTTCCTCTCTACAGCTTCTTTTGTTGGTTTAGTTTCTGAAGAGCGATGGATGTCCTCTTTTTAATTTCCCTCATTGTATTTCCATTATTAGTAATGATCCAAGATATTTATAATTCTCCACCTCTTCCAATTTTTCCTCACTGATATATATTTCAGCTACATTATCTGTTTTGTCAGTTGTCATTAGTTTAGTTTTCTTTGCATTAAGATTGAGGTTTTGCTATTCACTGTTCTTATGGACTGACATAATTAGTTTTTCCCATTCCTTTTTGTGTTGTGGACAGTAATACTGTGTCATCAGCATATCTAATCTCTGGTATTTCGTAACCTCCAATTGTTATGGCATCATAATATTTTTTGTCTACATCTTCTCTAACAGTCCTCATTATATTTTCAGTATACATGTTAAATAAGTAAGGCGACAGTATACACCCGACAGATCCCTTGTCTTATAACAAACCAAGTTGTTGTTTCACCATTTATTCTTACTGCCACCTATTGGTCTAGATACAGCAGTGGTATTAATTGTATCAAATGTGCTGGAAATCCCATTTTTTTTTTTTAGTCATTCAACAAAGTGGAAATCACAGGAGCTAGTGTTTGCTGTATGTGGCCCAGTCTCAGCAAGCAGGACTTGTCAAAGAATCAGTACCAATGTTTTATTTCTGACTCATGAGATAGGAGGGGTTATCAGTCATGTACAAGCGTTTGTTACAAAGTAGCATTCAGCTTTATATTATGCACTACACTGGTATTGCCTGGTCATTTAGTATACTCTAAAACATTTCTTATATCATAGCCTGAAAATGAATTTCTTATAACAGGCGAAAGTGAAGACAAAATTCAAATACGTAGTTCTGACACTGAACAAGATAATCAAAATGCTTATGCCCAGCCATGAACAACAGTTGGATAGCAAGAACAAAAAGTTGAAAAATGAATACTTGTTGAAAAATTCTTTGCTTCAATCACCTGAGTTTAGTGGAATTATGTCATGAGACTAGACAAATATTAGAACTGGCAAATGAGTGGCATAGCACAACATATGCATTATTCATAGATTTTGAGAAAGCCTTTGACAGTGTCAACAGAGATGCACTGTGGAAAATCCTAAGATGGCATGGCCTCCCCCATAAAATAGTTAATGTAATCAAAGGGTTTTCAGTGCAAAGTTATCTGTGGAGAACATACCTCCAGCAGCTTTAGGGTACAAACAGGAGTGAAACAGGGATGTGTACTATCACCAACATTATTTATCTTGGCAGTAGACTGGTTAATGAAGGAGGCAACATCAGACAAACGCAGAGGATTACAATGGACCCTTGACACAGTGCTGGAGGACCTTGACTTTGCGGACGATATTTGTCTATTATCAAGCAGTCACAAAGATATGCAAGATAAAATAAACAAGCTAACTCAGAATGCAAACAACATAGGACTAAAGATCAACATAGGAAAGACAAAGTTAATGAAGCAAAATGTGAACAACAGAAATGTACTCAGAGTAGATAACAAGTTAGTGGAGGAGGTCAACGAATTTGTATACCTTGGCAGCAGAGTAGTAGAAAATGGAGACAGCACGGAGGACATCAACAGCAGACTTACTAGAGCAAACCAGGCTTTTGCAATGCTGCAGAATATATGGAAATCCAAAAAACTAAGCATAAATATGAAAATCAGGATATTTAAGAGTAATGTTCTAAGTGTACTACTCTATGGAAGCGAATGCTGGAAAATCACCAAAACCATAGAAAACAAGTTGAATTCTTTCCAGACTAAATGTTCACGAAGAATTAGAAAAATATTTTGGCCAAACACCATAAGAAATAACATCTTATTAGCAGAAATGCAGATGAAACCACTGACAACAATTATTGAGGAAAGACGCTGGCGATGGTTGGGACATGTGCTCCGAATGACTGACAACTCACTACCAAAAATAGCACTAAGATGGACACCACAGGGGAGCAGAAGTAAGGGTAGATCAAAAGAGACATGGAGAAGAACAACAGAAAGGATGTTGAGCAATAGAGGGCTCACCTGGGCAAGAGCAGAAAAAAAGGCGAAGGACAGGCATTTGTGGAAAACCCTTGCGGAAGCCCCATGTGCCCTGGGCACTTAAGGTTCAGAGAGAGAGATGTCATGAGACAGCTTTTTATTACTTTTGAGAATGTTGCATTTCTCAGACAATGGTACCGATACTGACAAATTACTTTTCAGAGACAGAATCGTCAATGCTGAAGTAAAAGGACCCAGTGAGAAAGAATGTTGTGTGTACAGAAAAAGTAAAAACTACAGGAAATGAGACAGCTGTCAGAGGACTGCCATGTGATATTGTGTTTTTCGCCATGTTCTGGAACATTTCTCACACAAAAATATTCTTGAACAAAAATTCTGTTTCTTTCTTTTTTAAATTATGTAACAATTGTTCACTAAAGAAGTTAAGCCATCAAGACAATAAACAGTTATATGTTACATTCTTCTTCTTCTTCGTTCGCTTCTACCACCAAGATCGCCCTGTGATCCTACTGAATTTACGCCTGTGGTCCTCGATAGGTCCCCGTGTGGTCTCCAAAAGGACCATACGAGATCCATGAGAGGACCACAAGAAGTTCAGAGTATTGCAGGGCTTGAGCCTGTATTATCAGTGGGTTTCAGAAGCGGGATTGCGTGACACCGTGGTTTTCGTTGCATCAGTTTAATCTAGAGTTGAACTTTCTCAATGGAAAACCTCGACGTGTTTTGGATATCAGTATATCCTTGTTGGGTGAGAGGTGATTGCCCATCCAGCCCAGAGGTGGACTTTCTCACCGGAAAACCTCGACGTGTTTTGGGATACCCGTGTATCCCTGCCGGGTGAGAAGTAGTTGCCCATCCAGTCTAGCATTGGACTTTCTCACTGGAAAACCTCAGCATGATTAGGATATGCATACATCCCCATAAGGTGAGAGGTGGTTGCCTATCTAGACTGGACTGGTCCAGCATCTCCGACTTAAGCAGTTTGTGGTTGTGGCCGCTACTCTTCCTAGTTGTGACCAGGACAGAGCTTTTGTTCAGGAGGATGAACCTTCGCCACTAGTAAGTTTCACCCCTGGGTTAAGCTGGTTTAGGCGTATTATCCCAACATGGGCATGTTTAAGATGTGACTGACCTCTAGAGTGGAGGTATCGTGTCATGAGTATTCATCAAGTTTCACCCCTGGGTTAAGACGGTTCAGGCATATTTCACCAGTATGCGTGTATATTGGATGTGGCGGCCTCTAGCGCAGAGGTGCCGTGGTATGAGTAGCTCTCACCGCGAGATTACTGGACATACTGATTAAACTTCACTTTATCTTTTCCATCACCTTTTCATAGCGGTGCCGCCCGGCAACCCTAGTCGCATTTTCTTCTTTGGCTGGGAGGAGTTTCGCACCATGTGTGGCAACTGAAAAATCTTGCCAGCAATGTCTCAGTTTAACCCATGGGTTAAGCCGGTTTAGGCAATCTGCACCAGTATTTGTGTGTACAGCAGAGGTTCCATGATTTGAGTAGTCCTTGAGGCTACTGGTCAGTTCACTTAATCCCTCACCTTTTCCACAACGGTGGTGCGCAGCAACCTTAATTCTTCATTGGCTGTGATGAGTTTCACCCCACGCATGGCAGATAAAAATCTTGCCAGCAGCAGATGAGCTACCAAACATGACTCTCATCTACCCGAAACGTCTGGTTTTCAGGCACCAGATATGTCAGTCTGAACAGTTCTGCCACAAGAAGGCCAGGAGGTGGACGACTGTCAGAGGCTATTTGAGACGCACGCCTTGGAGACATTTAATTGGAGTGGAGAGTGTATCCCCCACTCCACCTCCGGTTATAACAGTCCTTAGAACCATATGTCACATGAAAAGGAAACAAAATAAGCACAAAGAGTTGGGATAAGTCTCAGATTTTCAGACAGTATAGAGAAGAATCTTACAGCTGGGGGAAAACCCACAAGCGGAAGTTTGTAGCACTGTAGGTCACAGTGCATGAGATGAAAGCGGTAACAAAAAGTTCAAATAAGTATTAATGAACTGCTGCATTTATGAGAGAGATTGGTGTTGATATCCGAGCAAATGATACAGAAGAAGAAGAAATAAGTATTATGGTGAATGTGTATATGTATATAAAGAATGAATACACAAAATCTTCTTTACAAGTAAATGTCCATAGGAGAGTGGATTTCAGATTCAAGAACATATGCTACAAAAGTGAAGTGCCCAGTTCCTTGCAAGCTGATTATACCAGACCACAGGAATTTGATCTGAGACAAAAAGTTACAGAAATGCCACAAGAACCTGGACAAAACTACAGACCTTTCCCCTGCAATGTTTCCTCATTTATTAAGACCTTGAACACATGTGCTAAAGAAGTTTTTGTACACAGATGACAGTTCTGGAGGAACAGCAATGTTGTCACAGGCTGCATATCAGAGATGGCCTAGACTTCAATCTACAGGGTCGGCCATAAAAACCGGCCTGAGTAACCTACCACTCAATACAGTGTGTGCTAACAAACACTCCCATCTATCATAGAATATGTGAAGTGGGCTGTTTTTTTTTTAATGGCCCAGCCTATACGCTCTGTGAGGGGTGAAGATGCCTGTCCAATGAGGCAATCAGCAACCCATAGCTGATATGCCAGTTAGTGTCAGGATTAGCAAACCATAGCTAACCAAGACCTTGTCCCACCTCTCTGTGGTACCTACAGTGACAGGCCTAGCATGGCTAATGGGGCAGGGATTGCCACAGTCACCACGGTGGTGGAGTCTGTTAAAGAAGCACTGCACACCCCTGTGCATTTTAGCTGTACTCAGGAACTGAAAAAAAATAGCTGCCATAACCTACCCCCACGCCGATACGATGCTGTGCCTGAACACCTCTACAGCATGGGCTGCGAAGAACAACAGCTCGCAGTTACAGGGAGACTGCACAAACAAAAACAATAAACTCTGTGATGGTCTTAAAATCAGGCTGTTGCATTCTATCTGTCTGGCTGTGTTCCCTATGACAGTCAAGTCGAGACTACCAAAAAGCTCATGGGTTCACCACAAAAGCTCAAGTTTCAATGCCCATCCACCAAAATCTTCATACAGCAAAACATTTATATTTATATAAAGATCTGTATACAAAACTGATATGACTTTAAAAAATCCAGCATTGTATGGGCACCTTCCCTAAAAATGATCTCTAACAGACAGCTGGTTATGAAAAGAAACACATCACAACTTCTTTATTACAAATATCCTTCCTACAAAAACACAAAAGTGTATGTTGACAGGTATGATAAGTTTGAATTACTCACTCATCAGCTGTTGTAGATCTCCCATGCAGAATGGATCTACCGACTGAGGTTTTGGCTCTGGGTATGTGCATCTAGAGTGCTCGTGTCTCAGTTTGTCTTTCTGCATGATATACTGTTTACACAGTGGACAGCACTCTGTGCGGCTCCCACAGTAATCCAAGTGTTCATCCAACTGGTTTTTGGGTAGCGAAAGTTCACAGTATTCACATTTCATCAGTTTTTTCACACACTCTTGTTCCTGTATGAGGACAATTAGAAATTAAACCAAGGACTCCTTAACTTTTTTCCTTGTGTTATTTTTTCAGCACTAAAACTAAATGTTTGTCTCTCCTACTAGAATTTTTCTTTCTCTTTTTCTCTGGGCCATAAAGCCAGAATGTTAGAAAGGCCTGCGCATCCCATTCTTCACCCTTTGAAAATAACATTCACATATTTTGTTATGTGGTCAGATTTTTGCTATGTCATCCTTTTTTTTTTCCTCTTTTCAATGTTATACCCTCCTAACGAAGTTGTTAAGCAGTATAAGGGGACAAAACATTCCCAAAAACACAAAAAACTAACCAGATGTTTGGCCATGTCCGACTTTGATATCATCTGCTGGCATTTCTCACAGGGCATTTTGGCATGGAGGTTACTGAAATGCTGCCCAACCTCTGAACGATGGACAGGCTCACCACAATGTTCACAGAGAACAATGTGGCGACGACAGTGCATCTCATGCATAACAAAATTTGCTGCCGAGATGTCCCGTTTGCTGAATACAAAATTCATACAGAAGAATAATACAAATCTCAAAAGGCATATATCAGTAACTTTTAAACATAGGTACTTAAGTATAGACAAACATGTTTCTTCAAAATATATATACTGTATATATGGGAAATTCCAAATAAACCTCTGTTTGCCGTGTAAAAATGTACTGATGGCTAAAGCAACTTGGTACATTTCTCATAGCAACCAGTAAAGTGTTATCTTGCTAATGCCAACCCACACTCCATTTTATTCAGATGTGCATGAGAAGTGACCAAGTAAACATGGCCTGTAATTCCCATTCCTACCAGTTGTCAATAATCAAACAGATTACATTTTAGTGCAAAGAGATAAAAAGTATAACATCAGCAAAAACTTTACCAGGTGCTGATTGTGACACGGACATGAATTATAAATAGCAGACATGAAGATAAAGATAAAAAAGACAGTTATGGGATCAATACCAGAACAATATGATATAGAAGTGAAGAACCATTTCGAAGTCCTGATGGCTGTACAGGAGGAGATAACACTAGATGAATTGGCTACGCAGGCCAGAGATATCTTAATAACAACAGCTAAAGATGTGGTTCCACTAAAGAAAACACAAAAGAATGGATAGATTACAGCACGCACACTAGAACTGATAAAACAATGTAGAGAAATGAAGACGCAATGGAAAGTGACAAGCAACAACAAAGAGGAATATAAATCTTTAACAAGAGAAGTACGAAGAAACATAAGAAAAGACAAAAAAACAATACATACAAGATTACTGTGAAAGAACAGAAGGACATCAGAAGTTTGGAAGAGGTAGTGAAATGTTTAAAGAAATGAAGACATTGATGAGAAATATCACACATAAGCTAAATGTAATTTGAGATGAGATGGGGAATACCTTGACAGAGACAGAGGAAATTCTAGAAAGATGGAAGGAATATTGCAAAGGAATGTATGAAACAACTGACTGTGAAAGCAGAAATCAACAGTGTGAATTATTATTGGAGGAGAAAGAACCTGAACCTACAATAGAAGAAGTTTTATGGGCAATAAAGAATCTGAAAAATGGTAAATCACCAGGATGTGATGAGATAACAGCTGAATTTATTAAAGCAGGAGGAAAGGAGTGTGCAACAATCTATCATGCACTATGTAAAAAGATATGGCATTCAGGTATTTGGCCAAAGGAATGGTAAATAACTGTATACATTCCACTGCCAAAAAAGGGTAACCTGAAATTATGCACAAACTACAGAACTGTTGCCCTGATTAGCCATGCCAGTAAAATTCTGTTAAAAATCATAATGGGGAGACTTCGTAAGAAAATAGAAGAAGGCAATATGGTCCAAGCTGGTTTCAGGTAAGAAAGAGGATAAAGAGATCATATATTCTTCTTCTTCTTCGTTCGCATTGTCTGTCTATATCTGCAGCCCTGTCTCTTGGATAAATTTCACTGTTTTTTGTAACTCATGTATGGAACCGTAGAGCTTATCTTCTTTAGTGGTTTCACTGGGCCAGTAATTATTTCTCAGTGTCTCGTAGTTGATGCAGTTCTGGAGGATATGTTCCACAGTTTGGGGCACCTGGGCACATGTACATAGATTAATAGTACCAACCTTAAACTTTGTATACATATGACTTTGGAGTCGGCTGTGTCCTGTTCGGAGACGGAAGATGGTGACTTGTTCCTTTCTGTTTAGCATGTGATAGTCATCATGTGGTGGTGTTTGTGACTTCCTGTAGGTTTTTATCATGCTTTTCTTCTGATTATAGGTGATTGGTATGTCTGGTTGCTCCATTTCAGTGCCCTCTTTGGCCAGATGGTCAGCTTTCTCACTGCCTGGTATCCCACAGTGGGAGGGAATCCATTGCAAAGTGACTCCATGTTGTAAGCCAATTTTTGACAAGGCATCCTTAAGGTCTAGTAGTTTGTTGCTCTGAAGAGCTTCCAGTACTGATCTTGCATCTGTGAGAATTACTACAGGACATGTATCAATTCTGGAGTCTGATAGTTTTTCAACTGCAGCAATAATTGCCCTAACTTCTGCATCAAAGTTGTTGCAGTATTTACCAGTGGGTATGGAAATCTTGTCAATAGTGTTGTTTGGATATTCAATATATGCTCCTGCCCCTCCATTCTTTATGGCATTATGTGCAGATCCATCTGTATACACACGTATCCAGGTGTCACATGGATATTTGTCATCTAGAACACTAAGTGTGGCTGTTGATCTTACAAGACTGCTCTGCATCTCACCATTCTGCACACCTTTCACTTCAGTTTGAATAGTTATTTGTGTATAATCTGCTTCTTTCCATGGTGTATGCTCTGGTACAGATGATAATGGAGCGACTACAGCTGGAAGGTCAGGTATCAGCTTACGCATATGCTTGGCCTGATGAATGAAGCTGCTTCTTTTAAGCCGTCCTAATGCCAAGTTATTGAATCTCTCCTTCAGGGGATGGCTTACAGAGCTAAGGAATTTTTCTCCCATGGTCATGACCTTTGTGTCTCTACGTTCCTTTAGCGGTTGAACACCAACTATTTTCTGCATTTCTACTATTGGTGTGGACCTCATGGCACCTGTGATAATCCGTAGTGACTGATTTTGAAATCATATATTCAATATAAGATTAATAACAGAGAAATGCAGAGAGTTTAATGTGAATCTATATTTATCTTTTATAGACTACTCAAAGGAATTTGACTGTGTACAACAACAGAAACTTTGGGAATAATGGAAAAAATAGGATTTCCAACACATTTGATACAATTAACATCATTGCTGTATCTAGACCAACAGGCAGCAGTAAGAATAAAAGGTGAAACAACAACTTGGTTTGACATAAAACAAGGGGTTTGTCAGGGATGCATATTGTCACCTTACTTATTTAACTTGTATACTGAAAATATAATGAGGAATGTTAGAGAAGATGTGGACAAAGAATATTACGATGCCATAACAATTGGAGGTTATGAAATACCAGAGATTATATACGCTGATGACACAGTATTACTGTCCACAACACAAAAAGGAATGGAAAAAATAATTATGTCAGTCCGTAAGAACAGCGAATAGCAAAATCTCTATCTTAATTCGAAGAAAACTAAACTGATGACAACTGACAAAACAAACAAGGCAGCTGAAATATGTATCAATGTGGAAAAATTGGAGAGTTTTGAATATCTTGGATCACTGCTAACTAATAATGGAGATACAATGAGGGAAATTAAAAAAGAGGACATCCATCGCTCTTCAGAAGTAAAATAACTAAAGAATCTGTGGAGAGGAACAGACAGAGCTACAAAAATAAGATTTTTAAGGGCATGCATCTTTCCCATTGCAACATATGCCTGTGAGACCTGGACACTTAACAAAACAGCTGAGAAACACATAAATGTCTTTGAATGTAAATGCTACAGAAGAGTTCTTCAAATATCATGGACAGAAAAAAAGAACAAATATATCCATACTACAAGAACTTACTATTGAAGAAGGCTGACTACTAAAGAGGATTAAAGAGAGAAAACTTAAATATTTTGGACACATCATGATAATCTAGGGAAGACCGTCTTGGAAGGGTACATAATGGGAAAAAGAAAGAGAGCAAGACCAAGGTGAAGATGGCTGCAAGATATTGTTGATGATCCGCAAATGGATGCATCAGTAGCAGGCCATCTTGCTCACGACTGAGAAGCCTACAGAAGTGCTGTTAGGGAGGCAAAGTTCTGCAAGAGACATGCAAATGAACGAATGAAACCAGCTGTGAGGTCTGTGGTGTTCTGTTTTCTGTAAGCAGAAGGGCACAGCACCACTGAGATTCACAATATCAGAGGTTGATCCAAAAGGTGCATGAATGCTCATCAAAAGCATCATTCTCCAGCATGACAATGCATGGCCCCACACTCTGAAACCAACAAGGAGTTCATGAACTGGTTGGATACTCTGGCAGAACCATTCTTTGATGAAGGACTGCAAAATTTGTGCTACAGTATAATGAATACTCGAATTCTGAGAGGCAACTACATGGAAAAGCAATGTATTTATATATGAAAGTTTGGTATGTAATAATTTTTTTTTTCTGTTTTTGACTTGTCTTTAGCAGCCAATCAGAAGCTGACTCCGGAATAACACTCATACATACATATCAAAGATGGTCAAACTGCAGCTTGCAAGTCCCATGCTTTGACATATAATCTGTGGCTCATGGAAATATGTTGTATATGCTTCTTTTTATATAAAAGTTAAAGAAAAATTTCAACTTTTATAGTTATTTACCAGTTGAGAGTCCACTAGTTTAAAAAAATAAGTTTAATGTTAATGGTAAGTAAAATACATTTAAGAATTTACATGTTAAGTCTGAGTGCCAGATTTGAGTCATCTTATCTCATATCTTATATCCTTCCCGTGCCGTTAAACGTCACATAGGGCTTGCAAAGTAGTTCGCCAATTTTTCCTGTCTTCAGCGAGTCTTTCAACCTCATCAAGGGATTTTATGCCTGTTAATTTGGCCTCTCTTAACAATGTCCTCTTCAGAGTTTCACGTGGTCTGCCTCTTTTTTTTTTTTTGAGTCATGGATTAAAGAAATTTCAGATCAGCAAAGACTATGAAGGAAGTGTGCTGGAGAATCAGTAATCACATTAAGATGGTTCTAACACTGAATAAATATTTCTACATACATGTTTTTCTTAACATGTGTATGTACATTATTTGTAACAAAAGCGTGCATGAAACAAAATACATGTGCAATATTTGTTCACGTCTTGTGACTCTCAAACATCCAAGTTTTGTCATATATGGCCCTCACATTACTCAAGTTTGGCCACCCCTGATATACATGACTATGAACAAAATTAAGATACACACAAAAGTTTTAATATGTTTAAAATCTACAAAAAAATAAACTGGTCAAACAGAAACTAGAAGCAACAGATATTACTCTGGAAAAAGATACAGCATATACTCTGGAAGGTCAGAAAAACAAAGTTCTCAGAAAAACTGCAGAACAAAAAAAAAAAAAAAAAAGTTAAAACCATACAGAAATAACAATTAAAGATACATCATGAGGAGCTAGAAGTTAGAAAACCTGACAGCCACTGGAAATCTCAAGAGGAAAAAAAGAGAGGTAGATCAAGAGAAAGAAAAATCTAATGGGCAGACCATTTGGCACAAGAAAGGACAGGCAAATATCTAATAAGGAGTATTAAGGTCTGAATAAGACTGAAAAGTATGGTAGTATTTACTGAGTTGGTATGTAATGAATTAAATAAGAACTGGTGATCAAATCAAAGCCAGACAAAATAATATGATCTATTCTCACCAGTTAGAGCACAGCTTTGTTTCATCAACCATTTTCTGACTTGTTTCAATATTTTCTTGTTACCTTTGTCTTGCCTGCAAGAGATCTGGAATTATATAACTGAATTAGAAAAAAAAAACTTTCCAAAAATAAAAGCCTAGGTATACTATCAAAACCACAGAAATGCTAGAGATATTCAATGATGTCACATTCAGAATAATGCCTACTGCAATATGTCATGCTCATAGTAACACCTACTGTCAGGATGTCATGCTTACAGTAATACTAAACCGCTATGATGTCATGCTCACAGTAATACGTACTGCCAGGATGTCATGCTCACAGTAATATCTCGACTGCCCAAACAACTCCTTTATGAGGAACTACTGAACGGAAAACGGAAAGCTGGAGAGCAAAGAAAGCGTTACAAGGATACGCCCAAAACCTCACTCAAAGCCTTCGGGATAGACATAAACTCTTGGGAGGCCATAGCACAAGTCCACCCATCATGGAGAGCTTTAACCACCCTGGGTGCTCAGAGAGCAGAGCGCTCAAGCGCACAATACGAAAAGCCAAGGCTGCACAAGCACCCACAACTGAATCTGGACATATATATTTCGTGTGTGGCAAAACTTTTAGAGCTCGTATAGGGCTAGTTGGTCCCGCACAGACACACCTCTCCTTACTTTGACTAAGATGAATCTGTGGTCATCATCGAAGATATGGATGAACTACATCAGCAACACCATCTATTTTCAGGATTTCATGCTCACAGTAATAGCTACTGCCAGGATGTCATGCTCACAGTAATACTAAACCGCTAGGATGTCATGCTCACAGTAATACCTATTGCCAAGATGTCATACTTATACCAACTGCCAGGATAAACTAAAAAATGTCATTATAATGGACTGAAAAACATGGCTGAAGGATAAGCTGATGGGGAAACAGCAAGTGGAGAATGCTGCTGCTGCTGACTGGACAAATCAAAACATGGACAAGAATAAGCTCAGCCAAGTTCATCATGAAAGATGGAGGTGAAGTGAGCCAGAGATCTACTGTAGCCAACCTTGAATTTGGAAATCTGTCTTTTCCCTATTTCTGTATGCAAGTAAATCATGCAATCTGACAGCAGAAGGGCAATTATTGATGCAAGCAAACATAAAGTTTTTAATAAGAATCATAAACATTATGTAACAAGTGAGGAAATTAGAACTGTCAGAAATAATCAGAATGAGTATAAAAGCCTGCTAAGATGAGTATGTGTGTTCACTCCCTTCACCCCCACCCCCTCCCGACCTGATAAGTTATATGAATGAAGTGATGATGATGATTACTCTTAATGGCTCTCTTTGTCTTACAAGACTTTTTTTCTGGAGCAGGCTCATTGTTAGTGGTACCTGCCAAGCATCATGTTACTGAGCAGTGTTGCTCATGGCTGGTTCTTTCAAATTTGACTGGCACTATCAATCACAGTAACAAACCATCTTCATGCTGAAACCCCAGTCTATTTACACCTGTATTTTCTGTTTTAGCCTTTGTTTCCTCATGTTATCATCATGTGGACTGGCAGCTACTGATCTAGCTTCTTCGTTCGGTTTCATATGCTCAGTTTTCTAAACGGGGAGCTGGGTCACCTTCATGAATCCTGCCGTCAGCAGGAGGTCTTCTCCAGAGTTTCTCCTCCATGTCTCTCTCTCAGAGCCATACCTGGATTCTGAGGTCTTTGTATATGGTACAGGTCTGTAGTACGTGTTCAAGAGTCTAGGGGCTGTTTTGGCACACAAAATAGGCTGTTGGTGCAGCTTTTATCTTGTGGAGATGAGTTACGAGGAATTATTGATAAGTTCTCGGCATAAGGTACAAATACTTGAAACACACAGTTGATATTAGGTGCATTTGTAGATCAGGTTAATGTAAGATCACCAAGTTTCAAGAAATTAACTGCAATCATTTTTTTTACAGGCTACTGAAGTGGTAAGGGGTGGCAGAAATTGAGAAAATGGATAAAATTTCTCATCGAGCAGTCATTCGCTACCTCTGCATCAAGGACTTATCATCAAAGGAGATCCATGAGGATATGGTAGAGACTTTAGGGAAGAGTGCCCCTTCTTACAGCACAATGAAAAAATGCCCAGCTCAATTCAAACATGGAAGGGGGAGTCTGGAAGATGATCCCCGTCCAGGAAGACCAAGAACAGTAACCACCAATTAAACCAACGGCAGAATCCATGACATGATAATGAAGGATCGACGACTAACTGAGCAGTACACTGACATTGAGTTGGACATCTCCCAGGAACATGTTCATGCCATTATTCACAATGATCTTCAAATGACAAAAGTCTCTGCTCGATGGGTCCCGAAACTTCTTGAAGCTGATCACAAACGACAGTGTCTCAACATGTCAAGAGACAATCTTGCCCATTTTTCTGTAGATCCTGAAAAGTTTATTCAGCAATTTGTGACTATGGATGAGACTTGGGTTCATCATTTTCAACCAGAAGCCAAAGAATGGTCAAAGCATTGGAAACTCCCACCTCCAAAGAAAGCAAGGATGGTTCTGTATGCAGCCAAATTGATGGCTTCCATCTTTTGGGATTCAGAAGGTGTGCTATTGGTAGACTATCTTCAAAAAGGCAGAATGGTCACTGGGGCCTATTACGGCAATCTTGTGAAGCAACTGCAGGTCAAACTGAAGGAAAAGCGTCGAGAGAAACTGATGAGAGGCATCATCTTTCAGCAAGACAGTGCTCAAGTTCACAAGTCGGCAGTGGCAATGGCTGCCATTCATGAATGCGGCTCCTAGCTTCTTGAACATCGTCATTCCCCAGATTTTGCCCCTTCGGACTATTACCTGTTCACCAAACTCAAAAAGGAGCTCAGTGGTTGCAAATTTGCTTCAGACGATGACATCATTCATGCTGTAAACAACTTTCTACTGGCACAAGATGCTGACTTTTACAAAGAAGGGATCTGTATGCTCTAGGATCACTGGACTACGTGCATAAAGTTGTAAGGGGACTATGTTGAGAAATAACCCAAAAAAGTTGTCCACAAATAATCAGTTGTACCTTATGCCAAGAACTTATCAATCACCTCTCATAAGTCTGCAGTGTCCAGTTCATAACATGAATATTGTGGTTTGTTTAATCTTAGTATGGGATCCTGTGGGTATCTCCTGTTTGTCTCCAGGCATTTTGATATTTCCTTCTAACTCATGTGTTTTTCAGCAGGGCATCTTGCTTACAACTGAGAGGCCTACAGGAGAGCTGTTAGGGAGGCAAAGTTCTGCAAGGGACATACAAATGAGTGAATGTGTTTCTGTGATATTTTGTGTCTGAATTGTTCTTTCTTTGTGCCTTCCTCTGCTAGTCTATTGGGTGTTTCATTTCTTGCAATGCCACAGTGTGCAGGGTTATACTGTAGTGCTACTCTGTTTGTTGTGGAAAGCTGAATTTAGTTTCTCCATTAAATCTCTTGTTAGGTGATCTCAAACATTTCAAGTTCTTTATATACTTTTTTTTAGGCTAACCTTACATACTTTACTGCTGAAAGCCTTACTGTTCCCTTTCTGTTAAATTTGTTCAACCCAGCAAAGTTCTCCACCATGTTATGCAGTCTTCCATCAATTTGTCCAAGTTCTTGAGAATTATAGGAAAATCTCTCATGGACGTCTTACAATTATCCTTATCTTTCAGATTTTAGTATACCTGACCTTCTTTCCTATAGATCACTTGCCATAAAATATTTTGGTGTCATCCATTCTTGCAACACGCACCAGCCAGGTATCTGTTACAAAAACACTGTAACTTTATACTCAAACATGTTTCTGGCACTTTCAACTTTAATGTAGTCTCAGAATGAATGAAATATTTATAGTAGTTATTACATCATGTTATTTTATAATTTCTAAAAACCCCTTTACGAGTCATCTTACAGCCTTCCCCTGGCGTTAAACGTGACGCTGGGTTCGCATGGCAGTTCGCCAAGTTTTCCTGTTTTCGGGGAGCTTTTCAATCTCATCAATGGATTTTATGCCTACATCTTAATAATGTCCTCTTTAGAGTTTCACGTGATCGACCTCTTTTTCTTCGGGCTGTTGTGTTCCACTGATAGCTTCTTTTGAGATTCTCTGACTTGTTTCTTATCACGTGGCCGATATATAACTGTATATATTTTTTTCTGATCACCCTGAGACAGGCTGTTGTTCACTCATCTGCCTTAACTCAGTTTGTTCTTGTATTCATTCTACTTTATACTGAGTATTTCCCTTAGGCATTTGTTTTAAAAAGAGTCTAATTTGTTGTTTTATTTCTGTAGTTATTTTTCCAGCTTTCGCATGTATAAATGAGGGTGGATATCACATTTGAACTGAATAATCTTAGCTTGATTTTTGTGCTTATAATTTTTGAGTGGCATATGTTCTCAAGATTCTTGAGAGCCATACGTCGACATAAAATTAATTATAGTATCAGAAAATTGCATCAACTGACCTCACTAAAAGGAATCGATAGGTGGTTTTCTTAAGTTAAAATAAGCGATCCAAAATGACACATCAAATTTCTGAGTATCTGTATCGAAAGTGATAATGAAAGAACTCATCTAGGCTCAAATTACAACCGATTAAAATCTAATTCAATTAAAATTATCTACATACCTTCCTACTATCTATCTCCACGGCCTATATTTAGCAGAGCGAAGCTTAATTTCGCTCAAAATGAAAGTGTACAGGTACATCTATCGAAAATATGTACACCTGGAGAATTTCTTGTGAACTATCTCATTGGTTGTGCGCAGACGACTTTGTTTACAACAGCACGGAGTTATTTGATTGGATAACGTTTAGATTCCCTGTGTTGTATGAGTTGTAATACTGTTTTCCCGTTGTTGAATTTGTCAGTTTTATATTTGTTGTAATACTTTCCACCGGTTTATTTCCCAGTTTTGTATTTGTTGTAATATATCCGCAGTGTATGGGGAAGTGTTTCCGTCTATTTGTTCCCCCGTTTGATATGATTTGTAAATCATCCCTTTGTATGCAAAGAAAAGTGCAAGACATCAATAAATATGCAAGTCACCGAGTTACTTTCTGTTAAACTATGGCTGATTATGGTTACGTGACATGAAATGAGTCAAAATAATCGCTGTGGCTATAATATATACGTCAAATATCAGTTTGCAACAAATGCCCCCCCCCCACCTTTTTGTTTCTTTTGTTTTGCTATACACTAAGAATACTCAATTTTTCAGTTTCCACACACGCTACATTTATCATGTTTGCAGTGCGGGCTTAAGTTTAGATTGATACTTTGGATATGTCTCATATGATTCAACTAAGATCACAAATTAGTGCTTTGACGATGAAATACATTGACATATCGAACTAATGAGCTACAGCAATGCAGCTCATTAGTCTAGTTCCTGTCTAAAAGGTCTGGCATCTGTTATTTCACGAGTCTTATATCTTATAATCCTTCCCGTGCCGTTAAACGTCACATAGGGCTCGCAAAGTAGTTCGCCAATTTTTCCTGTCTTCGGCGAGTCTTTCAACTTCATCAATGGATTTTATGCCTGTTAATCTGGCCTCTCTTAACAATGTCATCTTCAGAGTTCCACACGGTCTGCCTCTTTTTCTTTGGCCTGTTGTGTTCCAATTGATAGCTTGTTTTGGGATTCTCTGATCATTTCTTCTCATCAAGTGACCAACATATATCTATCTCCTTTTCCTGATCACCCATGAGACTGGTTGTTGTTCAGTTCTCTGTCTTATCTCTGCATTGTTCTTTAATTCGTTCCATTTGATGCCGAGTATTTTCCTTAGGCATTTGTTTTCAAAAGAGTCTAATTTCTTGTCTTTAGTTGTTTTCCAGCTTTCGCATGCATAAATGAGGGTGGATATTACATTTGAATTGAATATTCTTAACTTGGTTTTTGTGCTTATAACTTTTGAGTTCCATATGTTCTCAGGATTCTTGAAGATTGATGCTGCTTTTGCAATTCTGATTCTAACTTCCTTTCTGGTATCACTATCCTGGTCTATGTGGCTGCCAAGGTATGCAAATTGACTGACTTCTTCAATATCTGACCTTTCTATGTGTATTTTTCCATTTTGATTAAGGGGAATTTTCATTATTTTTGTTTTGTCCTTGTTAATTCCAAGTCCTATTTTGCTAGCCAGTGAAGACAGGCTATCTGTTTTTTCTTGCATGGAATTTCAGGATTAAATACATGTATTATTTTTTTTCTGAATCCCCCTTTCACACCCCCCCCCCCCGGAAGGGAGGCATAATTTAAAGCGACATATGTTAAATTATCCCAACTTAGGTAACTATAAGGTACATTTTAAAAGTAGGATTAAAGATATTAACTCTAAAATTTACGCCGTCCTGTACAAGAAAACTAGTGTTACAAAACGCTTCTCATAATTTGAAAAAAGTCCTCCCCATGACGAAGATAAGGGAGATCACCTTGGTAACTTCCTGCACGTGTGGTCCAACATTTGAGTGACATTGCTGATTACTCTCAGTAATTTGTGGCACATTCACGATGGCGCAGCCAGAACTAAGCGACGCAGCGCTAAAATTTGTGAATGAACTCGAAATGGAAATGATGGTTGATATGTATAATAGGTATGTTTTACTGAGGAGTGGTAGTGTGCTCAAGTTTGCAACCAGCTGCTTGCGAGCCATCATTGTCAGCGTAGGCCCAAGTACAGTATTAGGTATTTAACTGCATGCAGTATTATACATATCTTTATATAAATATAGGTTTCATTGTAAAGTCTCCACAGATGGAATTTGTCAAGATCTCAATTCTGCGCTCGATCACTTCTCACCTGAATTATCGGTGCCCTTGACAGTTGTAGTTTTTCTTCATTCATTTGCATGTCTCTTGCGGAACTTTGCCTCCCAAACAGCACTCCTGTAGGCCTCTCGGTTGTGAGCAAGATGGCCTGCCGCTGCTGCATCCATTTGCAGATCGTCAACGATGTCTTGCAGCCGTTTTCGTTGTGGTCTTCCTCTCTTTATTTTTCCCATTATGTATCCTTCCAATACAGTCTTCTCTAAATTATCATGACGTTTAATGTGTCCAAAATTATCTCTTTAATCCTCTTTACTAGCCCGCCTTCTTCAATAGTAAGTTCTTGTAGTATGGATATATTTGTTCTTTTTTTCTGTCCATGATATTTGAAGAACTCCTCTGTAGCATTTACATTCAAAGACGTGTTTCTCAGCTGTTTTGTTAAGTGTCCAGGTCTCGCAGGCATATGTTGCATTGGGAAAGATGCATGCCCTTAAAAATCTTATTTTTGTAGCTCTGTCTGTTCCTCTCCACAGATTCTTTATTTGTTTTACTTTCTGAAGGGTGATAGATGTCCTCCTGTTAATTTCCCCCATTGTATTCCATTATTAGTTAGTAGTGATCCAAGATATTCAAAACTCCAGTTTTTCCTCATTGATACATATTTCAGCTGCCTTGTTTGTTTTGTCAGTTGTCATCAATTTAGTTTTCTTTGAATTAAGATATAAATTTTGCTCTTCGCTGTTCTTACAGACTAACATAATTATTTTTTCCATTCCTTTTTGTGTTGTGGACAGTAACACTGTGTCATCAGCATATCTAATCTCTGGTATTTCATAACCTCCAATTGTTATGGCATCGTAATATTCTTTGTCTACATCTTCTCTAACATTCCTCATTATATTTTCAGTATACAAGTTAATAAGTAGGGTGACAATATGCACCCCTGACGGACCCCTTGTTGTAGTTTTGCTTAGATCTAGTTATTGATCTGCTGGTGATTATCTCATTTTCCTATCCTCACTCATTCCTGTCCTCACTCACATACACATATCGTCTAGATATAGCAAATGCCTATATGACGTGTGCAGCAAATGAGACAGCACAGTGATGTGAGTTGTGGCTTTTCTTGTTCCATAGGCCTAGTTGGGACAGTCCATATCTGGCAAGATCATAGAAACAAACTTTCACAGGGTGAAGAATTTGGCATGTCTGCCTGACCTTCATTCTGCCCTTAATATACTGCAAAGTCTGGGTTCTCAGCATGTGCTGTACAATGTTAGAAACCTTTCTTTAATTGCCTTTTACCTCATGATCAGGAGACAGAAGTTCTTTCTTCCTTAGAAGGAGACCTTGGCCCTTTAACAGACCAGGAATGACACACATCAACACTTAAGACTTTCTGTTGTTCAATACTGTGTGTCATTTTGTGTATTATGTTTCAGGAGGATATGAATTCAAATTAATTAGTGTATAAGTATACAACTATACATGAAGATTAGGGGACCGCATGCAAAAACATCTGTACGACATCGCCCAGCATGCTTCGAAACCAGTCCCAAATCATTTCAATGGCCCCAACCACAGAGGCAAATCTGATTTTCTGGTAACAGCCATTAAACAATGTCACGCAGATGACACAAGCCGCCTGGCACTTGAGAACTGCTGCATTCAAAATTATGGGACGCTGGAACCACATGGGTTAAACTCGCTGTTTAGTTACACGTAACATCATCTTCTTCAATCATTATAGTACCTCTCCACTAAATCCACCCCTTCTTACTTTTCAAACTTCCTCACAGCATCACTCTGCAACCCCGCTTACTTTTCAAACTTCCTCACAGCATCACTCTGCAACCCCGCTATTTTCTCTGCAACCCCTCTATTTTCTCTGCAACCCCTCTTCCCCAATCATGTGAATCTATACTTTATCTCCTCTCTCTATTTCTTCGTCCTGTATGTTTTTGTATGGTTAAGGCTCACGCCGAAACGTCACAACTTTGTAATCGTTAAGTAATAAAGCTGCTCCTACTTTTTTCCTATTTTATACATTATGAATTCAAATTGCCCAACAGTTAAACTAGCACTTGCTTTTACCAGATCCATCTTTTTAAAATTATTATTATTATTCATCATTGTTTAAGGAGTTCTTTTCTGTTTTGTGTGTTTAAACTGCTTGTAGAACTGTTGTGATACAGCTTCATAAAGTTAAAATTTAGTTTTAGGACAGCAGATTTGGAACTTACATTATGAAAATAGTAAATTTATTACCAGCTCTGTTTTGTTTTATTAGTAAATTACAACTAGTGGTGTTAGTATGTGCTTCTTTATTAGTCAGATATATGAACTGATGTGTCAGAACTTCATCCCTGATTCCTCTGTTTTTCAATGGTCTGACTCTGGGATCCTTAAAAATTTTACTTTTCTACAGTTGATAGCTCCCCCCCAAAAAAAAAAAATTGGTTCAGACTTGACTCTGTATCCTTCTACTCTTAAACACCTTCATAAACTATATCAGATTAATACATTGCAGTATTTATATTAAACCAGTTTCCTTCATAAATGGTAGTTTCCTATCAAATCCAGCTTCACCTCTGGTGATTCTAAATGTATCCAGATACCTATGACTCCACATCAGAGATCTTGTAGCAGAGTTTTCATGTTTAAGTTTCAGACTGCATTTGACTGCCATAAGTGTATATTTTTTCAGGATGACCCAGGCCTGCCAGAAAAAGTGTATACAAGCAAAATATAAAGATCCAGAGCTGAGCAAAGGTGAAGCAGTTTGTATAGACAGATGTGTGGCCAAATACCTGGAAGTACATGATCGTATTGGAAAGAAACTGACAGCTTTGTCACAGCAAGATGAAGCTACAATGAAAAAAATGCAGCAGCAAATGCAAGCGCAGGGAAAATAGTTTGTGTTGTTAGAAACGTTTGTGTGGTTAGAAACGTTTGTGATGTGCCCGTTAATGTCTAGAGTGCTGAGTGCAGACAGCAGAACCAGTGGTCAGCAAATATTTCGTTACAGTAGCTCGAGAAATTGACCTGAAGTGTTTCTTGTGAGTGCGTGAAATTTTCGGGCAAATTTAAGTGTTTTCTAGCTGAACATTTGTGCTAATACCACAGATTTGTTTTTGACCACTATCACTTTTAAGACCAACTCTGTGAATTGTTATAAATCATAAATATTTATAATCTTTTCCTCTGTTTTTTTGTGTGTCCGTGTGCTGTTGTTCTTTGAACCAAAACCATTTGTACGTTTTGCCTGGCATCTCTTTATTCACATTTTCTTCCACCTTTTTTTTTATGTATTTCACATCACCTTTCTTGTTAAGTGCTGTACATCACCTTTCTTGATTTGAGAGTTGGGCTGGTTTGTAGCATCGTCCTCACACAGCGTTGGTCTGTGTTCAGGGCTTTCATATTCAGTTTGCAAAAACCTCTGAACCACAGTTTGGGGCTCCATTTCTTCTATGCCAGTTGCTAGTTGTTGATGAGTGAAGAAATGCATTTATTTTCTAATTGGTGGACATAGCCAAGCCAGCACAACTGATGATATCTAAGTAGAGTTTATGAACTACATAGCCAAGCCAGCACAACTGATGATATCTAAGTAGAGTTTATGAACTACATAGCCAAGCCAGCACAACTGATGATATCTAAGTAGAGTTTATGAACTACATAGCCAAGCCAGCACAACTGATGATATCTAAGTAGAGTTTATGAACTACATAGCCAAGCCAGCACAACTGATGATATCTAAGTAGAGTTTATGAACTACATAGCCAAGCCAGCACAACTGGTGATATCTAAGTAGAGTTTGAGCTAGCATCCACTAATACCAGTGTTGTCTTTTTAGATGAAGGTATGCTAATCATAAACACTCATATAACTGTATACTATCTGTGCCAGGAAAGAGGGTAGTTTGTATCGGTTTTAGTTTCTCAGTGCAAGCTGTTTGGTATAAGCCTCATGGAACCGACCTGGGGGAATGATACAGCATTTTTTTTTTTCTGCTGTGTGTTTTGTCATCCCCACATTGGTATAATCTGTGTGGTTTTTTTTTTTTTTCATTTGTTAAATGGATGGTATTTGATTCTACACTAGAACAAGCTTTTATTGTGATTATTCTACAGTTTAATCAATGTATTGTCTTTTTCTTATGTCTAGTTGTGGTTTAAACAGCGGTAGATTCATTGTATTACGTGTGTGGGTGTGTATAAGCAGACCTGTACAGTTTGTGTGCCAGACCTTTGATGTTCTTTTTATATTTTTCTGTTGTTCTACTCATTCACCCAGCTCCACTCAAAATTGTTTCGTACTGCATGGCTGTGAAGTCCTGTTTTGTAAGTCTGGGTTACTGTTTATTATGCACACAACAGAACAATCAGTGATATAGATGAAAGTATCTAGATTCTGGTCTCATTAAGCAATAGTTTTTTCTTCTCTGTTGTTCCATACTTACCATGGTGATGTTAAGCTCAATCAATGATATAAAAATAATTGTTGGTGTGGCCAAGCAAGTGTAAGCCCCTTGGAAGTGAGCAACATCAATTTTGGCAGTTCTCATGCTGAGTTTTATTTTATGTTCAACCTGTTCTGGCTTTTGACTGCTTGTCTTCTCATTGTGCTGCAGTCCATCATTTTGACCAAAGAGTTTTATGAAAGCTGTAGAAATGGGTACCCGGCTTCTTCTGGAGTTGGGGAAGGAAAGGTGGCCAGGCGTGATACTGACCATATCACCCTCTAGTGTGCTGACAGGTCAAGGAAAATATGGGCACTAACACCATATCCCTATGTGCCTCTAAGGCATGACAGGATTACCGTTACCTTTTTTGGTATATTCTGGCTTTTGACTGCTTTTCTTGTCTTCTCATTGTGCTGCAGTCCATCATTTTGACCAAAGAACTTTTAGAAAGCCTTTCTCTGTTTCTTTGCTTTCACTTGTAAGAATCCAGTATCAGAGAGCGTGCTTTTTTTCTTACTCTAGTTGAAAATGTAAGGGAGGAAAAATGTATAGCAAACATGTATACTATGTAAGTCATTGAGTCTAGTGTATTTGAATTGATGAGAATGATAGTGTCTACAATTTTGTGCGACTGTCATATTTATAATTTTCTTCTTGATGAGCTGAGTGAATTGTTTTTTTTTTTGTTTTTGTTTTTTATTTTGATGGGTCACAACAGACCGCATTAAATATTGTTCTCAACTACTGTATTGAGTTTATTCTATTTTATGTCAGTGTATCTATTGGTTTATTGGTTGTACATTATCTCCAGTACTTTTCACCAGTACTAGAAAAGGTAATCAAAACAGTGGAAGAAGAAAGCACTACAGAAGAACAAGCTAAAATGCTAGGATATGCGGATGACATCAACCTAGTGGGGGAAACTATGCAAGAAGTCATCAATACCTGCAGGTATCCTGAAAGATGTGGCACTAAAAGTGGGCTCGACCATTAACCAAGACAATTCAGAGTATATGAAGATATCAAGAGACCAAAGCCAGAATGATCCAGATTATATAAATGTTGGAGAGATAATCATTAAGAAAGCAGAAACTTACAAATATCTAGGCACAACCTTCAACCGAAGCAACATAATTAGCGAGGAAATTAAAAGCAGAGAACAGATAGGAAATAAAATATACTTTGCTTTGCAGCGCTTGTTGAAATCTAAAATCCATTGGAACAAATTGAGCTGCAAAAATCACTGCACAATCTTCAGTCCGGAACACCATTCTCGGTAAACAGAGTGGACACACACCCACTGTAGTGTGTGATGCAGCAGGCAAGGAAAAGAGGCTGCATAAAACCAACTAGTAAACTTAGGATTTGGACAAGTTATAAGTTGTGAACATCTGTAGAACTTTCCAAAAATAGTTTTTACCCGATTCTTCAGCATTGGTCATCAAGTGTAGAAATCCAAAGGATTGAACGTCACCTTGTCCACAATAAAATTATGCTACCACAACTTTTCTCTGCTTTTAACTGATTATAGTGGCTACTCATGAGAGTGATAATAGCTGTGTCAGAGTTACCAAACAGTTAAAGCTGGTGAGTCGTAGCTGATCAAGATCTTATCCCCTCTCTCCATTGGTGTTCTTGGAAACTGTCTGAGCCTGGCCAATAGTGCAAGGACCACTGTGGTCTTCATTGCACCATTTCTTACTTTTTTAAAACTTTGTTGCAGGTCTGCATCATAACCCACTACCCATCTGACATAATGCTTGTGGTTCAACATGTTGCAATGTCAAGTACTAAAATTCTCATAGAAAAGAAATTCTAAAATGCAAATAAAGAAAACAAACTCATTCTGCATTATCATAATTTTCTGCGGTGCTGTGTTACTATAGCACAGAGAACATGTAACTGAAAAATAAAAGTAGCAATTTCAATCATTTTTTTGTATGACAAATAAAATTTTATTTGAGCAGCAACACGGCTACGACAGTGCACATTATTTATCAGCATGATGATGATCGATAAATTCATGCTAAATATAGACTTCTATCACCAAGCAGGAATCTGCAGTTTTGTCTAGGTTTTTGCTGAGGTCTTGTTGCTGCTGCACCAGTTACAATCCCTACTGCTAGATATGCTGTCATAGATCTGCATTGACCAGGCACTCTTGTTTCTCGTTTTATTATTTTCCAAGTGTGGATTCCTCCATATCAGTGCTTCCCAACCTTTCTTGGATCATGTCCCACCTCAGCGCCTCAAAGATTTTGATTGGCCACCTCTCAAAGCCTGGTTAACTGAGTGGTTAGGCGCTTGGTTTACTAATTTGGTGGTACCTGGTTCAGTCCCAACAGTGGGATTTTTTTTCTGGTACACACTGAAAAAGGCCCCGGGGTTCACCCAGCCTCTACAAATGGATACCAGAGAAATCTGGGAAGGTAAAGTGGCCAGGCGTGATAAATGACCACATCACACTTTCATGTGCCGAAGGTCATGGAAAATACGAACCTAACACTGTATTCCCCAATATACCCTAATGGCATGGAAATGGGAATTTTACCTTTTACCACTCACAGCTTAATGGTCAGCCAAGTTCTGAAGAAGGTATAAATATATTCAGATTATCCCCCATGTTGGGAAACTGCTGTACATGATAATTAGTGAAAATAATGCGGTAGTTTTCAGAGAGTAAATGATTTGGAACCAAAAGCCTGGAAGTAGGTACCTCAGGTACTGAAAATGAGCCATTGAAAACTGAAACATTTTATTTAGGTAAAATTGTACTGGCATGTCAGTCTGTCAGAAATTTTAAAAAAAAAAAATAGAACTAAAATGTTGACTTTTCCAGTACTTGAGTTTATGAGCTTTCACTCTTATTGCCCTTGACAGTGGAATATACAAGTCCTTTTTCAGCTGCTCTATATCTACGTAAGCTAAAATGTTAATCATTTTAATGAAAATTATTTAAGGTACCGAATGTACCTGTAGTACACACATAGATGATACAGCACTAAAAACCAGATTGAAAATGGCCTGCAGAAGTTACTAGATACAGTAGCAATAGACAGCAAATATAGAGAAAGCCTGAGCAACAAGAAAATATAATTTATAATTATCACCTCAAAATAAGAGCCACTTAATGCAGTGTTCAAGCAAATGGAAAATCCTTGAAACAAGGCATTTTAAGTTGCAAGGGGATGTAACTGCATCAGACATGAAAGGCATCTAAAAATTACACAGAATATGCCACGCCAATATTGCTTTCAATAAAATGACAAGAGTGCTGCAGTCTTTGTCAATACAGAAAAATAAGCACTGAAAAGTTATACTGAGACTATCTGGCTCTATGCAGGTCCAAAAAAGGGAGGCAGAGAGGAACGAGTCCAGTCTGTACATTGATCCTGAGCCCCAAAAGTTTCCTTTGTCCTATAGTGGACAAAACAACAGCTAATCATAAGGGTGAAAGGGGGGGGGGAGGGAGAAGAGTTTTGCACCACCTCTCTCAGAGGCTCTGGCTTAGTGGAAGTGAAATGTGGACAATTAACTGGTCAGTACAAACTTCACTGATACAACAGAGACGTGAGTTTTTAAAATTAATTTCTTGGACAACAAAGATGGTAAATGAGGAACAACCAACAACAGCCAGGGAAAAATTAGAGGAGTTTTAAGTGTGGTAGAAGAAGAGAAAGTTTACTGGACATGAATGACAAGAAAAACAAACTGCAGGTGATGTACAGGAAGGTCATTTAAGGATATCTGATGTGATAATATGATGCACTATCACCAGCTGGAGTAATCACCAGCTTGGCTGCAAAAAAAAAAAAAAATATCACAGGTTGAGATCTGTTAAGAAGTATTACTGCAGTCTGTTGGTAAAGCACATAGTAATGGTGATGAACAAGTAACTCAACACACACTTAATTATACCATTAAAATTAAAGCAGTTATGAAATGATTAAATACATCATTGACAACATTAAAACAGGAACATATTCAGAGATAAAGCAAGAGTTAATTCACGCATAAGGATGTTTGCTGCACTCAGCAAAGTAGTCGAGATAGATATAGATGAATTATAGCATTCTTACAGCACAGCCATAATCACAGCAGCAAAAACAAATGCTAGACTGCAAAAAACAAGTAGAAAAGCATGGATATCAGATAACACATGGGAACACATACATGAAAGAAGAGCAGCCAAATTAGCCATGTTTAATGTAAAGACAGATCTTGGAAAAGATTTGACAAAAGCAACATACAAAGAAGCAGACAATAAAGTAAAAAGTTCAGCTAGAAGGGATAAAAAAGGATACATGGACAATATGGCGAAAGAAGCATAGAAGGCAGTAAAAATGGGAAACAGCAAAACTCTATATAACATAAAAAAGAGGCTAACAGGTACTACTGCTTCCAAAGAAAGACCAATCCTTAGCAAAACTGCCATCCTATTAACATCAAGTAAAGACCAAAAGCAAAGATGAGCCGAACACTTTGAAGAAATACTTAATCAACCACATCCAAAACAACTGATAGACCTTGAAACTGACTTACCAATCTCACAACTAAATGTCAACCTAGGTGAAATTACATTGCATGAAGTTGAAACACCAGTGAATCTAATGGCTAACAACAAAGCTGTAGGTGAAGATGAAATAACAGCTGAAATGTTAAAAGTTATTAACACTGACAACATGAACCAAGTACAGAGAATGTTTAATAAAGTTTGGAAAGAATAAAAGGTCCCTTCTAAATGAAAAAAAAGAAATCATTGTTAAAAAAAAAAAAGGCAACCTTAGCAATTGCAATAACTGGAGAAGAGTAACCTTACTATCAGTTGTGCCAAAAGTATTTTGGAAAGTTATTCTGAATAGACTTAAAGATATAGTGGATGCTGCAATGAGAGAAAAACAAGCAGGATTTTGAAAATGGAGAAGCTGTCTCGACCAGTTCTTTACTCTCCCTTGCTTTTTGGAACTGCCATAGACTTCATAATGAAAAATGCTGCACAATTAGAATGGGCATTGACTGGATTTTGGAGACACAACTAGAAGATATCGATGTTGCAGATCACATAACCCTTATCAGTGACAATGTGAAATCAATGCAAGAAAAAACAGATACCCTGTCTTCACCTGCTAGTAAAATATTACTTGAAATTATTAAGGAAAAAAAATAAGTAAACTTCTCATTAACTATGAAGGAAAAATATATATAGAAGGAACAGCTGTTGAAGAAGTCAATCAATTTGCATACCTTGGCAGCTACATAGGCCAGGATGGTGACACCAAGAAGGAAATTAGAATTGCAAAAACAGCACTGACCTTCAAAAATCTTAAGAACATATGGCACTCAAAAGTTATAAGCACAAAAACCATGTTAAGACTATTCAATTCAAATGTAATATACACCCTCATTTATGCATGTGAAAGCTGGAAAACAACTAAAGAAATAGACAAAAAATTAGACTCAAAACCAAATGCCTAAGGAAAATACTCTATATAAAGTGGAACGAACTCAAGAACAAAGCAGAGATAAGGCAAATAAGCGAACAACAACCAGTCTCATGGGTGATCAGAAAAAAAAAAGAAGATAAGACATATGTCAATCATGTGCTGAGAAGAAAAACCAGACGAATCCCAAAACAAGCTATCAAGTGAAACACAAAAGGCAGAAGAAAAAAAGGTCGTCCACGTGAAACTCTAAACATGACATTGTTAAGAGAAGCCAGTTCAGTGGGCATAAAATCCCTTGATGAGGTTGAAAAGTTCGCTGAAAACAGGAAATCTTAGCAAGCTACCACGCGGGCCCTATGTGACGTTTAGCGGCACGGAAAGGATGTAAGATATGTGCCTGCCATAAAATCAGTACAATCATGAGTTTCACAACAGACATTTAATTAACAATATCAAATTAACGGGAGTACATATAGTTAAGATGCAGCATGAACGCAGTAACACTAGAATCATATCAGGCATAGACTCACATCAGTGTTTCCCAGGTTTGTTTGACTGCCACCCCCTTTTCTCCCAGACCCCACCCAACTCCTTATGTACTACTTGTACAATGACCTGTTGAACTAGGATATACATTATTTGCATTATAAAAATTTCAGCTAACAAATCAGTTTATTTAACAATATGAAGGAGTACTTTATAACTCACTTACTGCATTATTTTCTCAACTTTTAAAGTGATGGATGAGTTCCATTTAGGGGCACAACTTTCTCAATATCACGTTACTTGGACGAACTCCCTGTAACTGCGAGCTGTTGTTCTTTGCAGCCGATGCTGTAGAGGTGTTGAGGCACAGCATCGTATCGGCGTGGGAGCGGGTTATGGCGGCTACTTTTTTAGTCCCTGGGTACAGCTAAAATGCAGAGAGTGTGCGATGCTTCTTTAGCAGATTCCACCATGGGGATTATGGCGATCCCTGTCCCGTTAGCCAGGCTATGCCTGTTACTGGGGGTATCACGGAGAGGTGGGACGGGATCTTGGTCAGCTATGGGTCGCTAACTCTGATCCTGGCGTATCAGCTATGGGCCGTTGATGGCCTCATTGACCGAGTGCTATGGTGGAAGATATTACAGCCCCGTCTGCTGCTTCATTTTCCCTCAACGCCCCCCATACCCCTTTGCATCCACTGCCCCCTTGTTGATTCTTTTTCTTTTACCGCCCCCCCCCCTCCGGTCTTTTCCAACACCCACAGGGGGACGTTGTCGCTCACTTTGGGAAACACTGTCAAAGCGTCCACAGCAGTTAGGAAGAGAACCATTTGCCTCTAGCTTCTGTTTAGTGCTCTGTGCCGAAAAGCTGATTAGGATTAATGAACGTTATCTTCCAGGAGCCCAGATCACTTTCAACCTGCCTATTATTCTCAGAATACTGTGTAGAGAATGGAAATTAAGACCAAAATAGGCAAGTATTTGTAACAATTTTATCTTGGTCTAAAACATCGTTGTACTTTTAAACAGGACGCAAACTGTGTTCACAAAGGACGAGAGTTCCTCAATAAATCTAGCCTTGATGGACGTATTCGGTAAGCAAATGATTCTTTTTTCTGTCTCGATCATTATTTAAAAAAAGCCACCAGTGCTTAATTAGATGGGGTTTTTGGATTGTGTATGGAGAGCTCGGAATATGTTCATTGTTTTCTAAGCCCGTGGTTTTATATAATAAACTCCAAGCTTGTACAACGGTTCTCATGGCGTTTGCATTGTGTATATAGTAAATTCATCCTTGTGTGTATATTTCTCCAAAATTGCGACACAGTGTGGCTTGATATTCTCAGATTTTCTGCTAGGATGCTGTGTGATGTTCCTAGTTCATAGTTGCTTCGTCTTTCCGACATTGATCTTTAATCCTATATTAAAGGATTAAATATACTCTGGGCTCCTACAGAATCAGGAATGTCTGTTCAGATTAAAATGTGAACAGCAGAAATGTACTGAGAGTAGATAACAAGCTAGTGGAGGAGGTCAACGAATTTGTATATCTTGGTAGTAGAGTAGTAGAAAATGGAGACAGCACAGAGGACATCAACGACTTACTAGAGCAAACCAGGCTTTTGCAATGCTGCAGACTATATGGAAATCTAAAAAAAAAAACTAAGCATGAAGATGAAAACCATGATATTTAAGTGTAATGTTCTAAGTGTACTACTCTGTGGAAGTGAGTGCTTGAAAAACTGTAGAAAAACTATAGAAAACAAGCTGAATTCTTTCCAGAATAAATTGTTATGAAGAATTAGAATATTTTGGCCAAACACTGTAAGAAATAACATCTTGTTGGTAGAAATGCAGATGAAGCAACTGACAGCAGTTGTTGAAGAAAGATGCTTCTGACAGTTGGGACATGTGTTCTGAATGACTGACAACTCACTACCAAAAATAGCACTAAGATGGACACCACAAGGGAACAGAAGTAAGGGTAGACCAAAGGAGACATGGAAAAGAACAACAGAGAGGATGTTGAACAATAGAGGGCTCACTTGGGCAAGAGTAGAATAAAAGGCGAAGGACAGGCATTTGTGGAAAACCCATGTGGCTTGGACACTTAAGATTCAGAGAAAGAGAGAGAGAGAGAGAGTTCATAATTCCAGGATTCATTTCTGTGTTGGTTACTTCAGTTTTTCTTTTAAAATGACATTTTTTTTTCTCCATTAGGATTTCAGTTTCCTTCATCAGTGGCATGGACAAAAAAATAAACGGGAATTAAGGTTTACATATTTTCTGTCTTTCTGTCCTATTTGACTAGCTAAAACCACAATAAAAGGAAAATATAAAAAAAAACTTACATGACTAAGTCCTGAGAAAATGGAACACTCCCCTCCACCCTCCAACACACACACATTCACAAATTCACAGCTCTCTTGGATGAAAATAATTAAAACTGATAATGATAATGTTTAAACTTATTTGAATACATTTCAGTTTTTTTTTCACTCTTATGCTTTTGTCTTTCCTAACACAAGGGGGTGGGGAGAGAGAAATAGGAATTGGTGGCATTACTTTTCAGCACACCCTTGAACAAGATTAATGTGGTGTAGTAACAAACTGCTGTTGAGAGCTTAAATCCCTTAATCATTCCTTATAATCTTTGCTGTTGTCCAGCCATTCTGTAAAGTGACAGACGGACAAGCTCTGGACTCATACAGAATCAGGAATGTCTGTTCAGATTAAAAAGGAGCCTGGGCCCAGTACAAGCTCAAGTGGGCCTGGTTCAGTTGGGTAGGTAACAAAATATTGATGTCAGTTTGACCCTTCCTGAAGGAGGTCAGAGGAAACTGAAACACTTAAGAGATTTCTCTGAAGTGATGTTATGATAACTCTTTAACATTTTAAACATCTATCAGTATGTCAGTGTAGTAAAGAAGATTGAACAGAGAAAACTTAAATATTTTGGACATGTCTTGGAAGGGTACATAATGGGGAAAAAGAGAGGAAGACCAAGGTGAAGATGGCTGTAAGACATTGTTGATGATCTGCAAATGGATGCATCAGCAGCAGGGCATATTGCTTACAACCGAGAGACCTGCAGGAGAGCTGTTAGGGAGGCAAATTTCCACAAGGGACATGCAGATGACTGACTGACCGATAAATAGGTCACCGGTATTCTCAGAGTTACTGTACTGAGCGCTTTGCTCCTTTCTTCATTGATAATGATGATGATGATTTGATGATGATGATGATGATAGATAGCAGTGATAGCTGAGTCAAGGCTTTATTCATGTTCCTTAGAGTGCATGAAGTGGAAGGATGATGTCCTTCATTTTGGAGATGGGCTCCCTTAGGTTATTAGCTGAAATTTATTGCTGGCCACAGAATATCATATGCGTATTAGAATGATTCTCATTGAATAAGCAGAATGTACATAAAGACTCTCCATGTTTTGTGAAAGCTTATTGCGTGCTAGCAGTTCAGCGTTAGCCTTATTATTAAGCTCCACTATGGTGAGAACTACATCCCTCCCAACATCATTTGCCAGGACTTTGTGAGATTACTATCAGGTAGAGCTACTAAGAAATTATATAGGGTCTTCACCAGTGGTGTTTAGCCAGTCCCGCCAAGTGTGTAGACATCTGCACTCCATGTGTATGCTGTGTCAGTACCATACATTTATGTACCCCAACACAAAAGTCCAACATCATTTTGTCAGCTGGATTGAAGTAGAATGTCTTTTTGGAGTGCAGAGGAAGCCAGTTTGCAAACTCATTATCTTCACATGAGAAGTCACAGGTCTGATTAGCAGCAAAATTTACCCTCATGGCTGCATTTTGAGTGACTCAGTTTGCTGAAAAAATTCAAGTTGGCTCAGTACAGAAAGAATGTTTGTGTTAGTATGGAGTTCGTCAGTATGTAAATTCTCTGTCATCAAGCATACATGACAAGCAAATACTGTGTCATGTTTCAAGAACTTCAAGAACTCCACTTCTGCTCCCAGTGACCTTCACACTGACTCTGTCTACCATAAAGGAAGTGTCCCCCTCTCTCACATGTCATGAGATTTAGCATAGGGCTCACTTTCATTTGACTGCTCCTTATAAGTCCATGGCATTTTCATCTCATAGGGTTATGAAGTGTTAGAGCCTTCACATTTCTAGGCCACAGCTGTATAGCAGAGAAACAAACACCTTTCTATATTTTTACAGAGAAAAATACCTACTTCTTGAGATTGAGTCAGATTCGATGCAGGTTGGTCTGGGGAAAAAAAAAATTTCACCTCAGGAACTTCAGCTAATGAATGAGTAAACTTTGTCTTATTTTGTTTAAATGTATTTCATGATACCATCATGTTCTTCAAAGCAGAATTTTAAAAACAAATTTTTCATTTTGAAAGGCCACCCGTGGAGATAAAGAAGGAGCCAGGTGGCATGTCTGGAGCTGGGATGGTTAAAGCCCAGCTGGCAAGTAAAATCAAGCTGACATTAATGCAGGCTTGGAGAGAGAGGTGGACAGAAATACAATGGGCCATACAGCTGAAAAAACTCCTGGCAGCCTACTCTGCCGAATCTGTGGATGTGGCAGGTATAAGTGATATTTAAGTATAACACTTCCATTCGAGAATTACTTTATTTTTCTGTGTTACAATGATATGATGTGTGTACATTTTATATCATCAAAGAGAATGAACATCGTGATGCATTATTTAACACTGGAATGTTTAAACTATGGCACTGTTTTTTCAGGAATACATTACTGTATATATTTATGTAGGCAAAACCACAAGGAGATATGTTGATGAGTAGGGATGCAAACAGGTGCATATTGTTAGTGTAGAATCATCATCTTGTGCTGAATCCCTACAAAAAGTTGGTTGCAGTAAGTTTCGAATCTATTCTGCTTCCTGTCTTCGTGGCCCACTTGACCAAGCTGGTTCCTGTCCATCTCTTGATGTTGTTCACTCATCTGTGTCATTGTCATCCTTGTGTTCTCTTCCTTTCAGTCTTACCTCAGGTAGAGTCTTCAGTATAGTATTATGATCTCTTCCCTTCAGTCTTACCTCAGGTAGAGTCTTCAGTATAGTATTATGATCTCTTCCCTTCATTCTTACCTCAGGTAATCTTCAATATAGTATTATGATCTCTTCCCATCAATCTTACCTCAGGTAATCTTCAATATAGTATTATGAACTCTTCCCTTCAGTCTTACCTCAGGTAGAGACTTCATTATAGCATTATGATCTCTTCCCTTCAATATTACCTCAGGTAATCTTCAGTATAGTATTATGATCGCTTCCCTTCAGTATTACCTCAGGTAATCTTCAATATAGTATTATGATCTCTTCCCTTCAATATTACCTCAGGTAATCTTCAATATAGTATTATGATCTCTTCCCTTCAGTCTTACCTCAGGTAGTCTTCAATATAGTATTATGCCTATTAATATGCCCAAAGTACCTCATTTGTCTTGTTCTTATGATTTTCAGTATTTCTATTTTTTAATTTCCAGCTGATCTAGCACTTTTTCTTTTCCGTCCACTTGATATACCCCGTTCTTCTGTATATCCACATTTCTCTCTCTCTCTCTCTGAACCTTAAGTGCCCAGGGCACATGGGGCTTCCGCAAGGGTTTTCCACAAATGCCTGTCCTTCGCCTTTTTTTCTGCTCTTGCCCAGGTGAGCCCTCTATTGCTCAACATCCTTTCTGTTGTTCTTCTCCATGTCTCTTTTGGTCTACCCTTACTTCTGTTCCCCTGTGGTGTCCATCTTAGTGCTATTTTTGGTAATGAGTTGTCAGTCATTCGGAGCATGCCAGCATCTTTCCTCAATAATTGTTGTCAGTGGCTTCATCTGCATTTCTGCCAATAAGATGTTATTTCTTATGGTGTTTGGCCAAACATTTCTAGGGCCTTATTTTTCTTTTCTGTTGACTTATTAACTCTTTCGATCCCACGTAAAAAAAACACGGACGTTACATTGGTACGGACGCGGATGTTACATGGCAGAGCGGGTGTTTTCATATAAAGGGGTCCCTTTATAAAATTCATTGTAACAAACAAACTCCTTCATCAACACGTGTGTATCGCATATTAAAATAAGTGGAAATGAAAGAAGATTCCATAAATGAAGTTATTTATCATTTAAAAAAACAAAGAATAGGAAAAAAAAACAACTGATCTGAAAAGATCGAACGATTTTTTTGGCGCTAAAAATATTTTTTAGGGCTTAACACTAAAATCAAAGTTTTACATACCTGAAATGTGCCAGAATCTGAAAAGATCGAACGATTTTTTTGGCGCTAAAAATAGTTTTTAGGGCTTAACACTAAAATCAAAGTTTTACATACCTGAAATGTGCCAGAATCCAATGCAGAATGTGTATATCGGTACATAAATATCGATAATTGCGGATGCTTTTGATATCCAATAAATCTAACAGGTCTACAGATGTGAAAAACACATTTAGTAAGCTAGGTCTAGTCGATCAGTATGACCATTCTACCAACCAACCTCGAACAAACTTGAAAAATTTACACTCAAATCGATCCACTTCTTAATTTCCTTCATCTCTGGCATGACAGGATGCTAAAATAGCTTAACTTTGGAGCAGAAGAGTTCTGGTTGGCTAAATGAAAAGTTGTATCGAGTTTTCAACGAAAAAAATCAGAAGACTTAATGGGCGTCGTGGGATCCAACTCTAAACCAGAACTGGACTTAAAGGGCACCTCGGTAGCGAAAAAGTTAAAGATCCAGGCTTCTGCACTGTAAATTGCCTGCAATATTTGCTTTGACATTAGGATCTTCCTCTTTCTGTTAAGGGTGTTTTTGCCATTTCTACTTTTATGTAATTTCTGTTTCATATTTTCCATCTTCTGTTATCATGTGTCCTAAAACCTTTCACTTGTTTGAGTATTCCCTATTTATTTTTATATTTTATATTTGGTATTATTTCCTCTCAGCTTGGAGTATTTCATCGTGTTATTTGTAATTTGCCTTATTATTTGTTTCAGAGATCTTGATGCAACAAGCTCTAGTTGGAAGCAGCCCTAACACTTTGATTCTGTCTTATCTGAAACACAGTGTTCTTTCTTTGGTATGTAATAGGCTGACTGCATGTTTATGTTATTTGATGTGTGTTATATAAAGCTCACAAAGAAGCAGATGAGAGTAAAACAAAAATCACAAAGCACCAGAATGCAAAAAAGAAAAGGCAACATTTCTGTTTTCATTCAATTACGGCAAATTGGGGATGCAGTGTTAGGCCTGTGTTTCCAGGAGCATCGGCACACGAAAGTGTGATGTGCTGTGTATCACACCTGGCCATATTTACCTTCCCACATTTCTCTGGTGACCATTTTTAGAGGCATCCAGAATGCAAAACAGACATAAAATTTTGACTGTAACATTAGCATAATGCATATTTAATTTTTTTAAAGAAAACAGAGCTGTATTTTTCCTTTCAGTTTTTTAAAATATTATTTAATTTTCACATTTCAGATTAAAAAATGTATTACAGAAATTAAGTCACATCAGTTGTTTCACATTTGAAAAGTCTGGATCACATACTTAGAATTTGACCCAACATTGTGTTCACTGTGTGACCTGACCTCCCACTGGAATCTGTAAAACACCACCACTTTGTTTGTGTGTCCAACCTTCAGTAATGTGAAAACCACTGTACTCCTTCCACAATCTGACCAACACAGTGTGTTATACCAAGCAAGAAAATATGTGGAAAATACTAGCAGTTATATCATTGTTATTATCAGTGGCCTAGTCAGCAGGCAGTGGCGGTCATGTATCTCCACAGATCTTAATCCTTGATATTTTCATCAGCATCTTTTTTTTTTATCATGACATCGTATTAGACCGTCATGTTCTTCTCATTTATCCTTCCCATGCCTCTCTTTCCTTTTATCTTTCCTGTTATGTTTTCCAGTCCTGCTACTCTCATTGTACTTCCAGTGAATGTTGACTGTTGTTTTCTCATAAGTTTAAATAGATTCTTTCTACGATTACGAGGGTCATACTAAAAGTCATGAACACAAATTTTAAAAAAAATCAGAATTTATAGATAGAGAAAATATAAATGTATCACCTTAACCTGCATCGTTTTCTTCACTTTTCAACACAGTCTCCATTTCTTGGTTCAATTCCTGTCTTATTGACTCATTCAATAAGACAGGAATCGAACCAAGTCTGTGTATCAAGATACATCAAAAAACGTCATTGGGCCTATCTTGGCCACATTCTCAGAATGGACGAATCCAGACTCCCTCGCCAGGCCCTCACACGGTCATTGAAGGGCAAAAGAAAGCAAGGCAGGCCAAGGGAGACTACATAGAACCATAACTAGAGAGAGTACAACTTTGGGATTCAAGTCCATCCAAAGACCTACAGCAGGTGACAGCGAGTCATCAGACATGGAAAGATATGATTTCTGCCCTATGAGCCAATGTTGGTCAATCAGTCCATTTCTCTGCACACATTTTTCCCATCGCTCTGCAGGTTTGAAAATGCCCTCCTGATAGAATTCCGTTCCGGCTGACTGACGGCACTGACACTGCTTTCTGGACGTTCTCTCCTGTGTGACCTAGTGGGCAAAAACTTTTCTATAGCCTAGGGTTTCAATCATTTCCTGTACTGCATTGTGTCCTATTCCAAGATTTAGAGCGATTTCAGATACTGTGACACGTCTGTCTTCTTTAATGTTGTTGTCAACCCTTTCCACGTTGTGTTCAGTGGAGGCAGTTCGAGGGCAACCACTGCGAGGCATATCTTGGATACTCATGTTTCCATCTTTGAAATGTTTCACCCACCTCCTAACACTGCTAGCACCCATACAAACATCTCCATAAGCAAGTTGAAGTCTTTGGTGAATTTCAGCAGTGAGGATTTCCTCTTTAACGAGGAACTCAAAAACAGCACGTCGACGAAACGAAACTTCAGCACCCGGTATTTTGTTTCTGCTCCGCGTGGTCACATGACACATGATGGTGACATCATGTGACCTCTATATGAAGTGCAAAGGATGCAGATTAAGGTGATACATTTATATTTTCTCTATCTATAAATTCGATTAAAAAAAATTTTTGCTCACGACTTTCGGTATGACCCTTGTACAACAACACGATATTGGACTAAATGGGAAGAACCCATAGGCAGACAGATCTGTGATAACAAAACATGAAATTTGAATTGAGTTTAATAAAACACATGTTACAAAAACACAAGTTACAATTATCCAGCACTTTCATTATGTGGTGTAAATGTTACCAGTTCGTAAATCTCAGTTATGTTGTGTTTGAACTTAATGTGTTTCAAGAGATGTCTAATGTTACAATTATTTTCTGCCAGATGATTCCATTTAACACAGTCCTAAAGTACATCACCGAATTTGAAGATTTTTCTCGGCCTTACTGTGTACTGGCTCTTCTTCATCTTGCGGAAATGTTTGGCTCAAAGATAAGGTGTGTATTACACAAAGGCTGAGATATTTGGCTCAGAGATAAGGTGTGTATGACATGAAGACTGAGATATTTGGCTCTAAGATAAGGCGTGTATGACATGAAGACTGAGATATTTGGCTCTAAGATGGAGTGTGTATGATACAAAGGACTGAGAAATTTGGCTCGAAGATAAGGTGTGTATGACACAAAGGCTGAGATATTTGGCTCAAAGGTAAATGTGTATAAAATGAAAGGTTGAGATTTTGGGCTTTAAGATAAGGTGTCTATGCAATGTAGGTTGAGAAATTTGGTTCAAAGGTAAATGTGTATAACATGAAAGTATGAGATGTTTGGCTCAAAGATAAGTTGTGTATGGACTGAATCCTTAGATATTTGGCTCTAAGATAAGTGTACATTACATGAAGGCTGAGAAATTTAGCTCAAATATAAGGTGTGTATGAGGAGTTAACTCTATAATTTTGAATTTGTTTTCTGTAAAATTTCAAATTTTTTTTTTGGCTGTAGTATCTTTGAAATCTTTAAACTGATTTTCATGAAAGTGAGGACAGCTTTATCAAGGATATTTCATAAAATGTAAATCATATATATATATATTCTGATACCCTGGATGTTGTCCTTGACCTGATATTGTGCTTAATAACAATTGACAGCTTCACCCCATGTCAAGATTCCCCGCTGCAGCTGGTGCGGACAATGCTAAAGTTGATACACTGGCTCGTTAAAGCTTTGTTGACTTGTCTGCAGGTAAGAGCTATGCTATAAGTAAAGTATTTGGAACTGAGATGAATGAGGTCTTCTTTTGGAGACTTATTCTAACCCTTTTGCTGTCAGATCAGGCTTTGTGTTTATTATAATCTGTGAAGTTTTTGTAAGCAGAAGAAATATTTTATGAATTTATTCTTTGAACACCTTTACATTCAAGTACATTCATTATTTTATGAACTTACATTGAATCCCTTCACATTCAAATAAATTCATTCATTTTCATCACATACATGCTGGATTTTGTTGACGCTAGAGGATGTAGTCTGCAGTTTTCAATAAGTTCTGGTTGTGACTCCATAGTTTCTGGTTTGCTTTTGCTATGATCATCCTGAGATTGTACTTCACTTTCATCAGTTAAAAGGTGGTTGACGAGTTCTCTGAAGGGGCTGGATGATCTTGTGAAGTTAGTTTCTCCCCAGACATCACCCCATTGGGGGATCAGCAAGTCCTGTCCAGTTGGTGGTGGTGCTGTAGGTCTGTAGCTACTGACAGGTGATGCTGTGGCAGAAAGCTTGGCTGTCTTTATTATAGCAGTTCATATAAAAAGTTAGACTGAGTGAATTATGGCCATGAAAAGCCCTGGTATTGTTTAGACCAGCTCAGGTTTGCCTGCCCCATCAACCATACTTTCTATTTAATACATCTTTTCTCCCTTTAACCTCCCCCTGAGAGGCAAACCCCTCGACAAAGCCTGGCTCCGAAGGTCTTGGTGTGATAAAAACTTGGAATATTTGTGCTAGAGTTCATGTTCCACTTCTGTATATGTGTTATTAAAAACATTGTTTACTTTAAAACACATCATTTATTGAAACAAATATTTATAAGCTCACCAGTATTTTTAAAGCACATTTTTATCAACAGAAACCTCAAGATAACAGGCAAGGCCAAATTGGTGCTGAATATTTTGTAATTATGGACAACTCCAGCCGAGCCATAACAAATATTCTAGAACGAAGGGCTGTGCGTAGCCTCATGCAGATTGCTAGAGTTGACAGTCCAGGTGTGTGTAATTTACTGGTACTCGATTTTTAAATGGCTTAGTGCAGAATGTTCATCCAAAGCTTGATAATAATTCATATGGCCTTGTTGACATCAGGGATGTGAAATTGGAGTTAGAATTAATTTTGAGTGAAGTTTGATCAATAGAATTGTACTGTTTACAAAGGAGATGCAGTCAGAAGAAAAATAGGAGCCAGCACTGAAAGAGAATTTTTGGTGGTATCAGTAGAAATGTACCATTTACTAGGACAGTAGAGAAATAGGAGTCACAGGTTTTGTATACTGAGTCCACTACCCCTAATTGATGTATTCAAAGGTTTGGTATACTGAGTCCACCATCCCTAGTTGATGCATTCACAGTTGATGTTATAGTAGGATTCTATGTAACTGTGAACTAGATGTCCTTGGCATTTGATGCTGTGGTGAAGACTTGGTAATAAAGGTGTCATGTCAGATAAAGATTGTGTTACAATAGCTGACTTTATACCTTTGAACAAATATAAGATACTTACTTCTTTGAACCAGTCTGTAGTGTCATATCCTCATGGAGCTGTGATTGGATTCCGAGCAGATGAATTAATGGCATGATGACAGGCATCATGTTTGATGCCAATGAGTTGGTCTGAAGAAATATTTTCATACAGTATTCTCATATTGAAGTAAGGAAGTTCTCACTTATGTCCTAGACTTCTGATCTCATTGCCCACAATCTCTCTTGTGAGTTGTTGCCATGTTCTGGTGTGGGAGCTTTGTGTGTCCCCATGACTCAGAGAGCTATGCTGGCAGGGTCACCCAAACCAGATAGGTCAGTGGTAGGGGTCAGACAAAGCACTGCTCAAACCCTGCTGCCTTGTGGGACAATTGGGGCAGCCAAAGGCTAGGGAAGCAAACCTGAAGGAGATGCATGCTGTAGACGGATGTACTGGAGCCCAGGGCACAGAGTGACACAGGCATGCAAAGAACTACAGTCCAATGCAAATCTCGCTGAAATGACATTACCCACAATATCAAGGGAGAGTTTGACACAACAAGGAACCGCAGGCTTAAAAAAAATGTCTGCTGCATGTTGAAGTAATGATCTTCAGCTCAGTAGATCCTTGCCATTGAGATCCTAGTAATAGATAACACAGGGTCACTGTAGATTCTGTTATTTTGCTTTGCTGGTTCTTGGGTTTTCTGATTCCATCTCGACAGAATCATAACGAAGACTTAGTTTCCTTAAAGGTGATAGATTTTGGCCATGGTGAAGTTATTTTTCTTGAAAGCTTTGCATTTTCTTGTTACTACTGCAGTTGTTGGATTTCATACATATATGTTGGGAAATAATGCATTAAATGTTTTACTGGGGGCTATTCTTCCCTCAGAAGATTGCGGTCCAAATCACAAATACTGTGGTGCAGTTGACCCAGCAGTAAAAATAGATACCCAGAGTACTAAATGCCAGGGAAAACAGATGCAAAAAAAAAATATCAGAGAATATCTGCTTGTAGTGCACAGCACACTGGATACACACACTTGTCAGTAAATAAAGGAAAGAGAAAATGGATGTCACAGGAAGATCAGTTCCACAAAAAAGGACTTTGCTGGAGTCTAAAGTAGATGGATGAAAAAAAAAAAAACCAACCCATTATTTTCTATATTTTTGCTTCACTTTTTTGTATAAAACATTTCATGAGTTTGAACTTTACTTGATTGAAAAATATATGTTCAACTTTGAACTTTACTTGACTGAAAAAAAAATATGTTCAACCATTTGATGACTTATAGAAGAGTACAGAGAATTTGAGCAGTGTGAAATGAATGCAAGAGGCACTGTAAGCCAGCTATCCCCAACAGCGCTGTCAGAGGAGACTAGAGAAAAGATCACGACAGCACTGTCACTTCTGACAAAGTAAGATTTTTTGTCAGGAACTCTCTTGCGGTTTTTGTTCTGTATGCAAAAGTGCAAGAAGGTCTTTTGTGAACTTTGTGAGCTGGTTTTCATATTCACAGTTATATAGGGTTTCTTATGTATTTTTTTGTGTTTTTTAATTACCAAAGACCAGCGTAAACTGTTTTGTGTGATCATTTTTTAAATTATGTTTTTCTCTAAATTATCTTGATAAGGATATTTTTGTACTGAATATTGTTGGTCTGTTTCTTAAATGCTACAGTCAGACTGCACACTCCATGTGAATTTTGTTTTGTTAGGACAGTATTCAAGTTCAATGTGAATTTTGTCAGAACAGTATTCATGTTCCATGTGATTTTTGTTTTGTCAGGATAGTATTCAGGTACTGTGTGAATTTTGTCAAGACAGTATTCAGGTTACATGCAAATTTTGATTTAACATTACAGAATACATTTTGTATATAAACTCAGTGCTGCATTTGGCTAGACTTCTTGTAACCTTCATTTTTCTCAGCGCTGCATTCAGTTTCTTTGTTAAATATGATTGTGAAGAATTTATCTCAGATATTTCCTTGCTCTCCCACTCCCACCTTCTCCGCCTGTAACCTCCAGTTATAACTAACAACACAGTGCTAGGCTGACTGATCTTATTACTAAGAACTTGAGTTCTTAGCAGCAGCAGATGCCGTGGTGAAGATCTTGAAGCACAGGAATAGAATCAGATGGGAAGTTGCCTGTGGTGGCTTTCATTGCTCTGTAGCATGGACCCAAATAAGTTATCTTAATGAATTTCTATCACAGGAGTACAATGATCCCTATCTCTACCAAAGGCCAAGATGAAGTAAAGGGAATAGTCTTTTTCCAAGATCGCCACAGCAGTGTTGCCTGGATAAAAATGTCATCTTACTTGAACACAGTCATCTTTTGCTTCAGAACAATGCAGTTTTCAAGATACCATAGACAAACATGGCATCAACCGAGATACCACATACAAACATGGCATCAGTCAAGATACCATAGACAAACATGGCATCAACTAAGATGCCACAAACTTGACATCAACCAAGATACCACAGACAAACATGACATCAACCAATATACCATAGACAAACATGACATAAAGTTTTTACTTATATAACAATAGACTGCATAATGTCTTTGCTCTCGAGGATATTGTATGTATATAGATATATATATATATATATACTCTGGAACACATCTTGCAAACTTGCATTCTCTACAGAGACATAAGGGATTAAGCCTGACTTTAGGGAAAGAGCAAGGATGGAAAATTAAGGGCATGCCTGAAAAACCTCCTGTTGATGGTGGAATTCATGGAGGCAACCTGTCTCCTCATCTCAGTGACTGAGCATATGAAATAACACAGAAGATGTTTGTGGATTGTTTTTATACATTTATTATATACAATGTGCAACATTTAACTTTTGCTGTTTTAATATATGTGAACTATTCAGAATGGAAGACCAGCAGATCCCGATGGAGCCTGTACTAGAGGTTGTCCATGCTCCTATCTATCCTACAATCAATGGGCTAGTGTCTCTAGAAGCAGTCATGACCACAAGCAGTGACATTCAGCCATTTGTTGATCAAGTTCTGCTAGTTTCACGTCTCATGGTAGGTAACTCATGACATTGACATAGTGGCCATATTGTTTCTAAAGATTGCTGTAGCAGTGTTTATCTAAGAAGTTGTGCCAGATCAGGGAATCAGCCATCTGAGCCTGGATGGTTTGATTGACTGGACACCAGAAGGACGTAGCATCTCCGCAGCAACAACAGGGATTAAGTAGCTGAGGAAACCTAAATGGTAACGTCTTGAGCTCCATGTTCATTGTCAACAAAACAAACAGAATTTCCATCACAGTTGTATTTTATTTCCCTTTCTTCAGCAAATAAAAGGAATGTTTTCCAATTTCAGTTCAAAGTTGGTTACTGTCTTGTCCTATCTCAAACTTTTCTGCCATCACGTAACAGTTATAATTCATCATTACAATTCTTCCCACATTGGTTCTGAGAGTTCGTGACCATTGTACCATATTCTGTGATAAAGTGATGTTGTGGCCATGTTTGTATATCCAGATAAAATGCTACAACCTTATTTGCATAATTGATATTGTGGCATGTAACAATGTTTGATTTTCTGTACAACTGGATGTTTTAGATAATCCTGCTGCAGTATCATCTGTAGAAAGACAGTTTATGTAGCTTATATACACAATTAAAGAAGCAGTTCTGTAGCTGTGTTTTTGTGAAGTAGCAGTATTGTGTCCATGTTTATATAGAAGTGATACTGCAGTCATGATTGTATAACTTCTAAGTAATATATTCAGTGGGCATATCTGTGTATAAAAATAAACAGTAGCCATGTTTATTCTTCGAAAGAGATGCAAAGTCATGTATGCGTATGTAATGAGGTGGGTATTATAAATGTATATTTATACATAAGAGTTAGGTATTATGTCATAGATTTTGTTGTTTTAACTTGAAGATTTATTGTTTATTTCACTAACAACAGTTAAAAAAAAAATTTCTTTGTAACTGACTCCTGAAGTTTATTCTTTTAAGCTTATTCATGGCTTATTTGAAATAGTTCCAGAGCTTAACTCTTCCCTTGCCTTTGGTCACTTTTATGACTCTTCCGGTTTCCCGATGCATACCAGTGGTCACTTTAGTGATCATTGGTTTGTTTCAATAAAACAATCGGTGTAACATTTAGATTGTACATATTTCGTCCGTGATTCCGGTGACACTTTTCAAAATGGCGAAAGAATGCCTAGTTACGAGCGATGCCGAGCGAGAAAAAGGAAGAGAAAGACCAAAATTTTTCAATTTTTGATGATGGTAGATAGGGGTATGGACATGGCCTGTGACCACCCCACTGCTCTTGAATGTATCCCAAGTAGATCTAGACATATTAGACGACAGGAGAAGTAGTTAGAAGGTTGTTTCAGATATTAATTTAGCGAGAATGCAACATAGAATCAGAATATGAGATCGACAAGTAGATCTAGACATCTCAGATGGTAAGTAGTGCATATCTAGACCTAGCCGATGGTGAACTGGGCACAGTCATTGTCTAAAAACATCACGTTACTTCTTTTTTCGTAAAAAACTCTGCATTTGTGAAATTTTCATTCATTTAGCTATACTTTGAAACATATTAAGTATACAGAAGTACATGGAAATACTGTTTTCCATTCCATTTTATAACTATACCCCCTAACCCTATCAAGACCTGCATTTTTACTCTGGTACTCCACAATACGTCCGTGTTTCCTCCTCCAGCAGGGAAAGAGTTACTTTGATCTGTGGTTTGTTCATCCTGTCCCAAGTAGCTGGTGGGGCTGGGACTGATATGTGTTTTCTCTTGCAAGATCTTCACAGCAGAATCAGGTGCAGAGAGCTTCAAGTTTGCATTCACAAGAATGTACAAACAGCACACACATCTGTGGCCTAGTGCTAGAATACTTGCTGGCCATGTGGATGAGCCATGCTTGATTCCAGATCAGTGCAGCTTTTTAGGGCATGCAAATGGTCAAGTTCATAGCATCTCAGCTTCTTAGACTTATTAACACACAATAATTAGTGTATAAGTATACAGCTATACACGCAGTAAAGCTGTGATAGCAGAATATATAAACTAGGAAAAAAGTAGGAACAGCATTATTACCTAACGATTACTTGTAGTCATTAAGTAATAAAGCCGTTCCTACTTTTTTCCTAGTTTATACATTTAGCTTCTTAGACTGATTGTTGTGGGTTCTGGCCCAGGCAGTCACATGGTCATTTCCATATGTCAGAGTTTTCATTTGTTTTCTGGAGTGTGTACACCATCCTTCAGTGGAGATCAGAGTACCCATAGACCTGTCCTGGTTGTAGTGATGATATCCCTTTAACAGTTCATATTTTTAACTACAGTACCAGACATGTGATTGTAAGATTCTTTTTTCAGAACTCTGTGCCTTTTACACAGTTTTTGTCTTCCTTGCATGCCTAGATCTAGCATTTATTTGTTTTTTTTTTTTCAGAAACTCCCAATGCCTCAGTTGTGTCTTGAAATTTTCCGTGCTTGTTTCATGGGCTTTGTGGATACCATTGATTACCCAGAGGTCCTGCAGTGGGCAACCTTCACCTTCCTGAAAGTGCCCCATATCCTGAATAACATGAAGCAGCAGTTGCCAGATGGTGACATGGGGGTACAGGTGGAGAAGGGCATAGAGATGCTTCTGGAATATTCTCATTTGTTAGACCAGACGGACATCAAACAGAAGTATGTAGTTATAAACCTTTCCTAGTTTTCAAATATGTTACAATATTCACATATGTGATTAATAAATGTTGTTAGTGCCCAGAGAGACTTCCTGTGTTTTTAACATATCCAGTGAGAGTAGAGATGACAGTCAGAAAAGAAAAGGACAAGGATCAGATAACTAGAGAGGCCAAAATTCTTCTCAAGAACACAGCTTCTCCAGGAGTTATAACCATGGTAGTCTACTCCACAGCTTCTCCAGGAATTATAGCCATGGTAGTCTGTTCCACAGCTTCTTCAGAAATTATAGCCTTGAAGTCTGCTCCACAGCTTCTATGGGAATTATAGCCATGGTAGTCTACTCCACAGCTTCTCCAGAAAATATAGCCATGGTAGTCAGCTCCACAGCTTCTCCAGGAAATATAGCCATAGTAGTCTGCTCCACAGCATCTCCAGGAAATATAGCCATGGTAGTCAGCTCCACAGCTTCTCCAGGAAATATAGCCATGTTAGTCTGCTCCACAGCTTCTCCAGAAAATATAGCCATGGTAGTCTGCTCCATAGCTTCTCCAGAAAATATAGCCATGGTAGTCTGCTCCACAGCTTCTCTAGAAAATATAGCCGTGGTAGTCAGCTCCACAGCTAACTATATGCCTATATTTTAAAATCTTCACCACAGCATCAGCTGCAAAGAACTAAAGCTTACAGCTACAGAGAGATCACCATCCTGTCAGTCACGCTCATTTGTGGCCATATTTTATTTGTTCTGTTTCTATAAATCTTGCGGATGGACATCTCTTCTTTCTTCAAGCATGCCATGTAAAGTGTTTTATAAACCATTAGCTCATATTTATTAAATGACAAGACTGTACACAGATTTGTATATAACAATTTAATATGGTTAATTCAGTTTCCACTTGTAATGCTGCATTTATATCCTTTTTTTAATTGTATTTTTGAGTCATAAAACCTCTGATGGTTGTACTTGGTTAACAGATTATTTGCTTGTCCAGAGTTCATGTTCTTATCCTCTTGGAGTTGCAAATGCTTGTTATTTATAGATGCTGTGAGAAGCATGTAAGATGTTAGATTTTGTCACATGGGAAGTGGGTTATGGTATCTTGTGTGCAGACCTAATGTGGACCCAAGAAATGAGCTTATCTGCAGACTCCACTAGTGAGAGAATCATGGTGTGCTCTGCCCTGCAGGGCAGGATGATGGAGCACATTAGCTTTATACAAGGAGCACTACACAAATAAAATGGCGTAGGATTTTGGCTAGTATTGGTTTATTCTCCCCAGTAACTGTGCTGCCACTCCAGCCCAGCCATAGTTGCCCTTGTCTGTCAAGGGTTGAAATGTGAACTCAGAAGGTCTGTACTTCTCTGTAACTAAAAGAAAGCAGAAAAAAATGATTCTGCTGCCCTGTGGAGACATTTAAGGAGGTGGTTCTAGTGCCCATATTTTCTATGACCTGATGTCACACCAGAGGGTAATGAGGTCAGAATCATGCTTGGCTGTCGTATTCTCTTTGATCTGATGTCACACTAGAGGGTGATGTGGTCAGAATCAAACCTGGCTGCCATTCCTTTTCCTCCAGCAGGTGCGCCTCCAGCAGGACTTGAACTACCATCCTTCACATGAGAAATGAGTGCATTAACCACTACACCACTTGGATACCCTTAACTCTTTCCGTGTGTATGGTCAAATTTTCGACACTTCTGGTGGTCCCCAGCGTGCGTATGGTCGAAAATTCGACATTGTTTGTTCCATTAAAACAGGTGGTGTAACATTTACATTGTACATATTTTGTGCGCGATTCCGGTGACATTTTCAAAATGGAGAATGCGTGCCTAGTTATGAGCGATGTCGAGCGAGAACAAGGATGCGAAGCATGGAAATTTTTCAATTTTTGACGATGTAGATAGGGGTATGGACATAGCCTATGGCCACCCCGCTGCTCTTGAATGTTTTCTAAGTAGATTTAGACATATTTAGATGACTGGAGAATTAGTTAGGAGTAGTTAGGAGGTTATTTCAGACATTCATGCAGCGGAAATGCAATACGGAGTCACAATATGAGATCGACAAGTAGATCTACACATCTTAGATGGTAAGTAGGGGTAAGTAGCGCGAATCTAGACCTAGCCGATGGTGAGCTGGCCACAATCAGTGTCTAAAAACATCACATTACTTCTTTTTTCCTAAAAAACTCTGCATTTATGAAATTTTCATTCATTTAGCTACACTTTGACACATATTACGTATATGTAAGTACATGGAAATACTGTTTTCCATTCCATTTTACAACTATACCCCCTTACTGACAAAGACCCGTGTTTTACTCCCACACGCCATGACACGTCCGTGTTTCTTCTGCTGCACGGAAAGAGTTAAAGAAATAGAAGAAATTAAAATAAAAAAGAAAAAAATGAATCAAATGAAAAAGTGGATGAGAGAAATATATGGACAAACTAACATGAAAGCGAAAGACCTCAATCAAAAATTGCACAAATGGAGAAACTTGATTGCAAGCGAAAATTAGCAGGTCAACTGTGTGCCTTAAGTTGTGATAAGTTTTAATGCAACTATAACCGATGTTGATTCTTTGAGAAATTGTAAAAAATTGCACAACTGGAGAAACTTGATATTAACCTTTTTCATGTCACTTTCAGCTTTGATATGCTGAGCCAATTTATCACGGAGCTACATAAAGCTAATATTTTGAACGATGGCCAGAGAAGTTCTCTCATACACAAAAGGTAAGTCCACATGTGATGTCTCTTTTTTTTCTTTTTTTAAACTATGAAAATCATTAGGTGGCCTGGTTAGCTGAGTGGTTAGTCTCTTGATTTACTAATCTGGTGGTACCAGGTTCAGTCCCAGCAGTGGAGTTTTTTTCTGGTACACACCAAAAAGGCCCCGGTGTCCACCCAGCCTCTACAAATGGGTACCAGAGAAATCTGGGAAGGTAAATGCAGCCACATGTGGTACTGATCGCATCACACTTTCATGTGCTGAAGGTCATGGAAATGCAGGCCTAACACCATTTCTCCAATATGCCTTAACGGCATGGAAACAGGAACTTTACCTTTTTTTGACCTTAAAATCATTGAGCACAGTTTTGTATGGTTAGCTTCGAAAAGTACAAAGCTCTTAAGATATTTAAGGTAGGATAATTAAAGACGACACAGACTCTGTCAGTCTGGAAAACTGACTCAGCACTTCATGACTACAAACATGTATAAAATATGTTGAAGGCCAAAAATATAGAAATGAATTTGATGAAACAATTTACAGTAGAGGAAGGATGCTTTTAAGAAATAGTAGATCATCATCATCATCATGTGCCGTGCCGACTGGCATTGGCTATTATGCTTCTCCAGAGTACATGATCCTTCATGCAGGCCATCAGCACAGTTGGTGATCTCCTCTCACACCATCCCGTCAGACTGTCCAGTATCATTTCTCTTGGTCTTCCTCTTGATCTTCTTCCTTCTATTTTTCCTGTTGTTATAATATTTTCAATGCCCCCTCTTCTCATTGCATGTCCTATGTACATTGTCTCTCTCTTATCTTTTTGACAACATTTTTTGTCTCTCCAGTTCTTCTCATACATTCTTCATTAGTTATTTTTGCTGTCCAGGGAATTTGCAACATTCTTCTAATAAACCACATTTCTGCTTCTTCCAATGATTTTTGTGCAGACTTGCCTATTGTCCATGATTCACTTCCATATAACAAGATAAGTTCAATATAGCATTTTAGGACTCGTTTTCTAACATTCATTGATAAGGATGTGTTGGATAATATGTTTCTCATTCTCTGAACTGCAGTCTTTGCTTGGCCTATTCTGTTCTTAATTTCTGTTCTGCATTTCCCATCTGAAGTTATTACTGCTCCAAGGTATTTGAATTTCTGCACCTGCTTTAGAATAGTTCCATTTAATTTTATACTTCATGCTGGTGGATTCTGTTTCTTAGATATAATCATAGTCTCTGTCTTTTTGATGTTCAAAGTAAGGCCTTTCTGTTCACTTTGTTTGGCGACTTTATCCAAGAGATTTTGCAGGTCTTGTTGGTTCTCAGCTATCAGTACTGTGTCATCAGCACGAGGGTTGTTAATATTGTATCCTCCAGTTTTTATGCCTGGTTCTGTGATGATTGTTCTTAGAATATTCTCGCTGTACAGAGAAAAAATGTCTGGAGATAATACACATCCTTGTCATGCCCCTTGTTTTATAGGTTGATATTTTCCAGTTCTATTTTCAACTCGAATTGCTGCTTCTTGCTGCTAGTATAAATGTTTTATAATCCTCAGGTCTTTGCCATCTATATTGATGTCTTCAAGCATTTTGATAATTTCACTATGTTTCACCTTGTCAAATGCCTTGGTGTAATCAATGAAGCATAAGTAGAGATCTTTCTGTACTTCTAAAGCTCTTTTTGTTAGTGTTCGTAAAGCATAAATGGCATTGTGTATTCCCTTTCCTTTAACAAATCCAAACTGTTCATCTGCTATTTCCATTTTTATCTTTTTCCTTGTTCTTCTCATGATTCTCAGAAGTAACTTCGTTATGTGTCATGAAAGGCTGATAGTCTGGTGGTCATCACATTCCTTTGCACCTGGTTCTTTGGTAATGCTATAAACATGGATTTAATCAGGTCATTGGGAATATAACCACTGTTGTAAATTTGGGAGGCAAAGTTCCGCAAGGGACATGCAAATGAATGAATGAATGAATGTAAATGTCATTCAGTAACTTGGTTATTATTTTTATTCCTATCCCCTCTAGTGCCTCTATTTCTTATATTGTTATATTATCAGGCCCAGTTGCTTTTCCTTTCTTCATGTGTTTGATAGCATCTATGATTTCATCTTCAAGTATTGGTGGTCCATCACAGTTTTCAGTATCTGGTGTTAATTCTGGTCTTTCTCCTCCATATAGCTCACCAATGTACTCTGTCCACAATGTCTTCTTTTCCCATTAACATTTTACCTTCTTTTGATTTCAGGCATCCTGTGGTATATTTTGTTTTCCTGCCTGTGAGTTCACTAATTCGTTTGTGCATGTTTTTGCTGTCTTTATTATGAGAGTCCTCTATTTATCTGCACTGTTCATTTAACCACGCTTCCTTTGCTTCTCTGCATTTGCGTTTTATTTCTTTATTTATCTTGCTATATTTTTCTTGGTTATTTTTACTCCTTCTCCTCTTGTTTATCAGTTCTAAGATGTTGTCTGTCATCCATTTATTTTTAGGGGCTTCTTTTTTCGGTGGTATTATCTCCTTAACATTTTGGTGGATAGAATCTCTTAACATTGTCGATTGTTCATCTATACTGTTTATTTTTGCTATTTCAATGTATCGATTTATTATAGTAACTTTTTATTGTTCTCGCAGTTCTTGGTCATTTTTAAGAAGTTCTGTATTCAGTTTGATGTTTCTCACTTTTCCGCATGGTTTCTTTAGCTTTATTCTAATTTTTCCACAGAAAATGCATTCCGGAATCATTTGTTGATTAATACGTAGTCTATATGGTTAAAAGTCTTTTTGTCTGGGCTGCACTATGTTGCCAGTCTTTGGGGATGTTGTTTAAACCAGGTGTTTCTTACAACCATGCTATGTATTCTTGCCCATTCAATTAATTTACTGCCTCTGTCATTCCTTTCCCCCAGTCCATAGTCACCAACGATGTCTGAAGTTCTTCCTTTACCACCTTTGGCATTAAAATCTCCCATGACTATAGTAACTTCATGTGACTTTGTGTGTTTTAGGGCTGTCTTTATGTCATTATAAAATAGCTGCACATCTTCTTCAGAACTTTCATATGTTGGAGCGCACACTTGTATAATATTTATGTTTATTGGTCGTCCTTTCAGTTGGGTTAGCAGGACTCAGTCCGAGATGTTCAAATATCCTACAGTTGTCCTTGCTGCTTGTTCATCAAATATTATTCCTACTCCTCGTTCATGTTTCTCACTTCCTGAATATGTTATTATATATTATCTTCCCTGCACCTGTCTGACTTCACTCATTCCTAATATGTTGATCTTCATCCTTTCCATTTCCCTCTTTACATTTTCTAATTTTCCAGCCTGGAATAAAGTTCTAACATTCCATGTTGCTATTTTGAACTTGTTAGCTTTGCCACCAGTAGCTTGACGATCTGGCCTCACCTGTGGCTCGTGAGCTCTCCTACTGGACGAGGTTGTTCCAGAGGAACATCCATTAACGTCGTTCATGACAAATCTATTACTCTGAATAAGCATAATTTTTCTTGGGAGCTACAACAGTGGTTTCCTGTTGCCTTCTGTCGGTTTGTGTGCAGACTCTCCCCAACCCAGCGCGTCACAGGTGGCGGATGGTGAAAGTCCTCCAGATATGGAGGATCCCTGTGAATAAGGATTTACCCAAATAAGCAGGCGCGGACCAACTGGTGGTAGACTCGGAGAGCGAGGTGGGGTAGTAGGTGAAATAAATTGTTTTTTTGGCAAGTTTAGTTAAGAAATATACCATATTTTGGCAAGTTTAGTTAAGAAATAAACTGTTTTTTGGCAAGTTTAGTTAAGAAATAAACTGTTTTTTTTGGCAAGTTTAGTTAAGAAATAAACTGTTTTTGGCAAGTTTAGTTAAGAAATAAACTTTTTTTGGGAAGTTTAGATAAGAAATATACCATATTTTGGCAAGTTTAGTTAAGAAATAAACTGTTTTTTTTGGGAAGTTTAGTTAAGCCATAAACTGTTTTTTGGCAAAATTAGGGGTAATGACTATGAAAATTTTTTGCATGCTTGTATGAGTTAAAAAGTTGGTTTTATTGTGTATCATTTGCTTTAGATATGCAATTTTTCTTAGACTGTGAAAGGGCAACAGATGATGATTTAGTTAGCAAGTGAATTGAACCTGGAATGTGCCTTGATTGTTTATATTCTGTTATTTGCAAGAAAGACATTATTTGGAAGTGATTTATAAAGTTTTTGTTATTTTTAAAATGATACTCTTTGTGTTACTGATTTTCATGCAACACTGAGTTTATGGAATTTTTTTAAAAGTAAAAAGACGCTATAATTATATGTATAATCATATATAATAATCATACGTCATTCTCTTCAGCAGTTTAAGCGATCTTCATGTCCATCAAGACTGTTTGAGATTTCCCAACTGAGAGAAAAATGTATAGGATGTTTGGTTACTAAAGCTTGGATGTAGTTTTCATATTTTTAATGGTTCATAAATTTTCCAAATAAATTTTATTTGTAAGGTATCTGAGAAAGAAAATTTACTTTTATTTTTTTAACAAGTCTGTGTTAATTCTGTCACAGGGCAGAACAAAGAAGTCGTCTTCGAGCCGCAGACATAAATGGTTCAAATGATTCAAAAAATCTGGCCCGTGTCTCACATGCAGAGGCAACAGTGACAAGTATATTGAAGGTGATATGCCATTAATTTTTTGCCATTTTGTTCTTTCTGTATTTTTTTTCTTTGGTTGTTCTTTTGTCAAGTGTAGCTTAACTCACATATTTTTTTAAAATCAGGTTGACGTTAGTAGTGTATGTTGTTACATTTTTCATAGTTAAAGGTTGTGAGTTAATTATGTCCTGTCAATTCTTGTGTCAGATGCTCCTTATGTTTTTAGTTTGCACTGATGCCCAGAAGGTAATGGACTGACCCTGTCTACATTTATCATTACAAGTATCAATATTTTTAAAGATTGTTGATTAGCCAGTGTTACTTTGAATTGCCCTGTGTTTTGGCACATCATCACATCCAGTGTGACTATAAACGTGTATATGTTGAGGACCAAAATATTAGAAATTAATGGGATGAAGCAATTCACAGTAAAGGAAAGATGCTTTTAAAAAATGATAGATGGGTTAAGAAACAAATTGCATTCTTTTTTTTATGATCATCTTTGGTGTTCTAATGTTAGGTTGTGCCAGATACAAGGGCCTTATTGCCAGCCATGCTCTGGTGGTAGTTCTAGAGATGCAGCTTAGACCTGGTGTAGATCTGCATATATTGGACAGCTTTTTGGTGTATATGTCTGAGTCTGCACTTCATTTCTACAAGAACAGTCATTAGTGTGGGATATTTTAAGTCATGGGAGGTTACTCTGTATTCTGCCAAAGCCATCAGGATAGTCTACAGTTGCCTGTAATCTTATCTTAAAAATACAAAGAAAAAGTGGAGCATAAAAACTGTTTAAGTTATACATATCACAGTTACTTTCTCAGATTCATTACACCCTTCAAAAACATAACGGAAGAGCAAGGTTTTGAAAGGCAGTATAACAGAAAATTAGCAGAAAAATTAAATTAAAAATCAGCTTTTCATTTTGTTTAGAGAATCTTCACCAGCTTTTCATCTTGTTCAGAGAACTTTCACCAGGTTTTCCTTTTGTTCAGAGAACCTTCAAAGCTTTTTCCTTTTTGTTCAGAGAACCTTCAGCAGCTTTTCCTTTTTGTTCAGAGAACTTCAGCAGCTTTTCCTTTTTGTTCAGAGAACCTTCAGCAGCTTTTCCTTTTTGTTCAGAGAACCTTCATCAGCTTTTCCTTTTTGTTCAGAGAACCTTCATCAGCTTTTCCTTTTTGTTCAGAGAACTTTCACCAGCTTTTCCTTTTTGTTCAGAGAACCTTCACCAGCTTTTCCTTTTTGTTCAGAGAACCTTCATCAGCTTTTCCTTTTTGTTCAGAGAACTTCAGCAGCTTTTCCTTTTTGTTCAGAGAACCTTCATCAGCTTTTCCTTTTTGTTCAGAGAACCTTCACCAGCTTTTCCTTTTGTTCAGAGAACCTTCACCAGCTTTTCCTTTTGTTCAGAGAACCATTACCAGCTTTTCCTGTTGTTCAGAGAACCATTACCAGCTTTTCCTGTTGTTCAGAGAACCATTACCAGCTTTTCCTTTTGTTCAAAGAACCATTACCAGCTTTTCCTTTTGTTCAGAGAACCATTACCAGCTTTTCCTTTTGTTCAGAGAACCATTACCAGCTTTTCATCTTGTTCAGAGAACCTTCACCAGCTTCATGTGTCTCTGATTATCCACTTTTCTTCTACATGTTGCAACACTGTATTAGTTATCTACTTTATTATGCTGTCTTTCCACCATCATAATGTTTTTTTTTGCATCGAGACTTGTGGCTTATGATACATTTGTGTGGAGCACAAGCTTTCTAGCAGCTATTGTCAGATCTCCTTAACATTAATTTGACCGTTATTTATCTTCATTGTTTTATATTTTTTAAAGTTATCTTTTATCTGTGTTATTTTGGGCCATCTTTTATTTGTTTTCTTTTTCCTTAAGATTCCAGGACAGGAGCAGTCATTTGTTTTTCCACATCATTTTCTGTTTGCTGTTAGTTCTCACTGCTAGTTTAGCCTGATTAGTTCTCTCATACTTGAGTTCTTGTCACTGTAGCTCAGCACCCCCAGTTTGTGTAGGCATCTCTTTTGTAGTTCCTTCATGTTTGGTTTTCATTTTTCTTGCTAACAAAACTGATATTTTTTTGTAGCTGTATTCACTGAATGGAAGTGAGCTGTTGTTTGAGCTGTTCTTTCTTTCTTTCTTTCTTTCTTTAACTTTATTTTCCTTTCTTTCTTTCTTTAACTTTATTTTCCTTTCTTTCTTTGTTTAACTTTATTTTCCTTTCTTTCTTTCTTTCTTTCTCTCTTTCTTTCTTTCTTTCTTTCTTTCTTTCTTTCTTTCTTTCTTTGTTTAACTTTATTTTCCTTTCTTTCTTTCTTTCTTTTTTCTCTTTCTTTCTTTCTTTGTTTAACTTTATTTTCCTTTCTTTCTTTCTTTGTTTAACTTTATTTTCCTTTCTTTCTTTCTTTCTTTTTTCTCTTTCTTTCTTTCTTTGTTTAACTTTATTTTCCTTTCTTTCTTTCTTTCTTTTTTCTCTTTCTTTCTTTCCTTCTTTAACTTTATTTTCCTTTCTTTCTTTCTTTCTTTCTTTGTTTAACTTATTTTCCTTTCTTTCTTTCTTTCTTTCTTTTTTCTCTTTCTTTCTTTCTTTCTTTCTTTTTTCTCTTTCTTTCTTCCTTTCTTTCTTTTTCTCTTTCTTTCTTTCTTTCTTCCTTTCTTTCTTTCTTCCTTTCTTTCTTTCTTTCTTTGCACTGATTTGTATGTGAGACGTTAAAGAGCCAAGAAAACAGATTAAAACCACAATATTGTTCCTTCTTCTTCTTCTCCTGTCTCCCTGGAACTGTGAGCTTGATTCTCCTTTCAGCTGATGCAGTGAAGGTGTTGAGACACAGCATCATGTCTGCTAATAGCATGATAAAAATAACCCTCTTTATACGTGTTACGAGAGGACAGACGTTAAAGAGCCTGACAATCACAGGAAAACTTAAAGGAAAAGAAAAAAGAGGAAAACATGTCTCATTAATTAGACCAAGTGGTTCTTGAAAAGACAACAGCCAGTCTGGCTGGAAATCTCACAGACTTTATAGAAACATGATTGCTACCATTTACTGGCATGGCACAGAAGGACTGAGGGCATTTTATGTGTAAAATATTTATAGCATGCAATAAGTTTATAGTGTATAAATTTGTCCAGGTCTCAGGTGTGAAAATATTGTTCATACCCAACATGCCTCAGTTCCTAAAGGAGCTAGAAGACAAGTCAAAATGTTATTTATGAAGTTCGAAGTCAGACAGCTGTTATCTGACAGGTTTTATGACTCCCATTGCCTGTAGTTAAAAAGAAGAACATTGTCACATGAATGCACTGCCTTCTGGGAGCCATAAACTGATAAGCATTGTAACATTATATTAGAAGTTTGTGCATCTTCTGCCATTCATAATCAGAAAATAATCATAATGGTTATAGATTAACCAGAAATTAACCATAAATAATAATGTAACTATACCATAATGAAAAAGTCTTTGAGTTCAGGCAGTGAAATTAGAATTATTTTTATAAAATGTGACCTTCATAAGATATACTTGAAATGCTGACCTTTATAAGATTTTACTTGAAATATGGACTTTTATGAAATGTGCTTTATAGACTTTCATAAGATATGCTTGAAATAGAAGCTTGCTTAAATGTTCTTGAAAAATAATGTATTTTCTATCAATTATTCTTCCTGATACCCATTGATTATTACTGAAAAAAAAAGGAAGCTAATTTTCACATGTTTCATTACATAATAAAATTTATATTTAGTCTTAATGTACACATCTTTATATAAATTCAAACATTTGTCACAAAAATGTAATATATTTCAATTTGGCTTCTGTTTTGTTGTTTTAAAAAATCTTTATTTATATTGTTTGTTTTTGGCATTTAGAGTAACTAGCAGAGATGTAAATCTGTTTTGCTAGTCTTTCAAGCTGAAATCTCCCTGAGTGTTTTAGCCTGCCAGTCTTCCTATGACTTCAACAAAACTTATTCTTCTTCTTCAGCTTTCCGAGCCATTAAGGCTCATTGCTGCAGATAAACAGATTTTCCAAGAAAACTTTTGCCAGAAATACACTTTTTTCATATTTTCACCTATTGAAGATTTATGTAATTATGCTTTTTATATTTGATGGGCCAGAATGGATCAGACACATGAAATAGTACCTCGCTATCTTACGTATGAACAACACACAGTAAGATTTGCCAGTTAACCCTCCTTTCGCAAGTAAAAGGAAATATTTTTAGTAGCTGTTGGTCAGAATATGTCTCTAGAATTTAATCCATATGGAATTACTTTCTTTTAGGAAATTCCAAAGCTGGATGGATTGCTAAGCCAGCTAAACCTATTCAAGGTGAAAGAAAGTTAATCAAAGCAACAAAATTATCGTACCGTTATTACCCGAGATGTTTGTTATTGTTACATATGTATTTTTAAGCATAAATGTGGTTTCTATACTGACAATTCCCAATTTATGTGATATTAAATTTTAACACTTTATTTCTGGTAATATTAAATTTGTGAAATATGAAAGTGAAATTTCAGACTTCGGTAGATTAATTAAAGTGAGAAATAGTCCCTGCATCATATATTTTGTGCTGGGGTTTTTATTTGTTTTTGTTTCTGTAGTTTCTTGTCAAAATTCTTACTAATGTAGAACCAGTCAATGCTCAGTATTTGTAGAAAATTTAGAAATGGATGCTTATTTATTAGCAGTTTTGGTATAGTTCTCTGTTAAGAAATGTTTGAGCCTTGTCCTTTCTCCATGAACTAATCAAGGAAGTAGACAAGGGGTTAATGGATTAACTTAACAAATGTTCTCCAGGAAAACTCTTCAGTAGCTCCTGCTAAAACACAGCCATAACATTGTTGAGCAGCATTTGTATCAGCAGCTGGTTTATATGTTATTTAGGGAGGTTGGCTTCTGACCTGAGTATATGAAAATAGAAAGTACTAGACTGATAAATGGACACTTTTGAGATGTTTGGAAATAAGAGACTGAGCCTACATAGGCATTGGGTTTTGAAGACAGGTTGCCTGTGGCTAAAATGCCAGAGGACATGAATGTGTAAGGAAATTTAGCAAGAAACTCAGGTAGCTTCAGAACAAACAGATTTTTTTCCTGGTGTCAGAGTACTGTGGTTATACTACTGGATAAAAGTTAAGGGCCGGTTTTTTCAGTTCTTACAAAAACAAAATCAATTGACTAACAAACAAGCCATTAGTACCATTTAAAACTGAACAAATTCAGTAATTTCATTTGCAAATCATAATAGGAATACACATAGAGCAACCTGGCGAAATCACTCACATCATCATCATCATCAGGTACCGTGCCAACTGGCGTTGGCTATTATGCTTCTCCAGAGTACCCGATCCTTCATGCAGGCCATCAGTTCATTTGGTGATCTCCTCTCACACCATCCCGTCAGACTGTCCAGTATCATTTCTCTTGGTCTTCCTCTTGATCTTCTTCCTTCTATTTTTCCTGTTGTTATAATATTTTCAATGCCCCCTCTTCTCATTGCATGTCCTATGAAAGTACATTGTCTCTCTCTTATCTTTTTGACAAGGTTTTTTGTCTCTCCAGCTCTTCTCATACATTCTTCATTAGTTATTTCACTCACCCCTCGTCTAAAAATTCACAAGAGTGGTCTTCAAACAACAAACATGTCAGTATCGTGTGTGGCCACCATTCGCTGCCAGACATTCGACCTACTGTTGCCTCATTGAGTTAACCAGGATTGTTAGGACATTCTGTGGAATGGCCTGCCACTCTTGTTGAAGGAAAAAGGTCAGCTGGGCGACATCAACAGGTGGAGGATGATTTGTCAAAACTCGCCTGCCTAGGACGTCCCAAATGTGCTAAATGGGTGACAGATTGGGCAACCAAGCTGGCCAGTTGATTCTAATGATCCTTTGCTGTTGAAGGAAATCTTCTATGACACAACCCTGATGTGGTCTTGCGTTATCATCTTGTAGGATTACCCCTGCACCCATGGTTTGCAAGGTAGGTTGGACAGTGGCTTGCAGAATTTCAATCAGGTATCGCTGGGCAGTTAGGGTGCCATGAATGACATAGAGGGGAGTCCTGCCATGCCTGCTGATGCAACCCCAGACCGTGATTGACCCCCTCCGTAATTATCCACCTCTTGGATAGTGGCGTCATGGAACTGTTCCCCTGGCCTTCTCCAAACACGGATTCTGCCATCATTGAAGGACATACCGAAGTGGGATTCGTCAGTGAAAAGGATACTCACCCCACTAGCACTTCGTCCAATGGATGTGCTGCCGGCACCAGGCAACTCTAGTTCTGTCATGAACTGGAGTAAGAGGTATTCTTATTGCTGGTCACCACAAAGCCAGCCCAGATTCTCTTAAATGCCTGCAAATTGTTCTGCCGCTAACATTGATGTTTGCCATATTCATTAGCTGGTTTCTGAGAGTGAAAGACGTTACTGTCCGGTTGCGAAGTGTTGACAGCTGCAGGTATCTATCTACTCATGCAGTGAGGTCGGCCAGAACGATGCCTGTCTTCTGCTCCTCCAGTTACTCAAAATCACTCCAAATGCCTTGGGATGGTAGAATGGAACATCCCCGAATGCTGTGCAACTTCACGCCCAGATAAACCACTTTCAACCAAGGCTACGACCCGATGATGCTTAAAGGTGCTAAAAGCCTTTGCGGTGGCATGGTGTTTTTCAAATGACAAAAATACCCCTAAACCATTTTAATAAAAATGATTTGGAAGATGAGAAGTATTCACTAAGGATGCCTCTTGCATGTGCAGCACAAATCAGCACGATTTAGTTACCTGCTGGGTCATGCGAACACTTAAAAATGCCCTAACATTTTGCCTGGGATGATGCTATTGCACGTGATTTTTACACTTGTTGTGATGAACAGTTGGTGTTGTTTATGCCCTGGCTGCATAGAGGACTGTCTGAGGATGCAATTTAATCAAGATTCTACAATAAATTTATTTACAGTTTTAGTACGGCAATCAAAATGAACATATGCTTGAAGTTAATGACTGGCCCTTAACTTTTGTCCAGTAGTATACTAGTCAGCTCCAAACCCATGAAGAAGTAATGTGAAAAGTGTTATTTAAGGGCCAGAGGAGCAGTGAGGAGAATTATTTTAAAGTATTAATTAACTGGTGTAATCAGTGAAGAATGTATTAAGAGACTGAACCACAACAGTCTAGTTCAGAGTGCAAGGATGATGATCTTAAGTGAACCAGAAACAGCCTAGTTCAGAGTGCAAGGATGATTATCTTAACTGAACCACAAACAGCCTAGTTCAGAGTGCAAGGATGATGATCTTAAGTGAACCAGAAACAGCCTAGTTCAGAGTGTAAGGATGATTATCTTAACTGAACCACAAACAGCCTAGTTCAAAGTGTAAGGATGATGATCTTAACTGAACCACATACAGCCTAGTTCAGAGTGCTCTTAACTCCTGCATTAATTTCTATACTCCTGCCAGAATAAATATTGATAGAAAGAAACTGGAAGTAAGTTATTCTACAGTTTAAAAATATGAGTTGTACCACAAATAACTTTTCAGTTTATTTAGACTTTGCCTGAATATCACTGTGAGCATTTCTTCTCCTTAGTGTGCAAGAGATACCAAGCCTGCTAGTGTTGTTTTGGATCGAAAGGATTAATGAAGTCATTTTAGACTTTAAATTGGGTTATTGGGGAGGAGGAGTGTTAAATTCAGCGGCACAAACCAGTCAGAGATAAAAACTTTCAATATTTGTTTCTGGAATTTCAAGTACTGAATACTTTTATACTGAGCTTATTCGTGAAATTAATTTAAACTATTTCCAGTAATTTTGTTAAGCATTTTTTGTTGTTGTTCTTTTTAAACATCCATCACAGCTTATGATTTTTATGCTCATTCTTGTGGACTAAGGTAATAGAAATTTCAAATGTTAATTTAGGCACATTTCTGTGTAAAATACCTGCAGGTAATTTGGAAATTGTCAGTATTAATGTTCTTATTATTTCTATATTGTGTGTGTTGGTCATACACAATCCTGTTGCTTTGCACCAAGAAAATGCTTACTTGCATTTTTATACAGCCAGACTTTCCAAGGAGAATCTCACATGTCTCTTGTGGTGTTAGTGCTTTGTGAAAGTAAATGGATATAAATTGTGGCATGATGAACCTCAGTGATGGTGTGTTTCTATTGTGCCCTTAGAGATCTCATTGTGTATTGTGGTTTGAAGAACCTGAATAATAATGTGTGTGTATTGGTGGCATCAAGGACATTTTTATGTAGTGTAGCTTCAGGAACATGTTGATGTTTTGTGGACTCAGGTTCTGATTGATAGTTTACATTGTACCATGGCTTTATGGACCTGAATGGTAGCCACTGTGTATCGTGGTTAAGGGATCTGAATTATGATGTATGCATATTGTAGCTTGTAGCTTCATAGACCTGAATGATAGTCCACACGTATTGTGGTTTGATGGACCTGAATGATAGTCTGCATATATTGTGGCTGAGGGACTTGACTGATAGCATACAAGTATTGTGGTTTCATAGACCTAATTGATACCATAGATATATTGTGGCTGAGGGATTTAAATGATAGCATAGATATATTGTGGCTGAGGGACTTGATTGATAGCATACAAGTATTGTGGTTTCGTGGACCTAATTGATACCATAGATATATTGTGGGTGAGGGATTTGAATGATAGCATAGATATATCGTGGCTGAAGGACTTGAATGATAACATACATGTACTATGGTTTAGGGACTTGTAAGAAAGTTTGTGTGAATTGTGGCTTCAGAAACCTGTCATCCTGTTTCATCCTCAGTGTTGTAGTCCACAGAAACTGAAATGACTTTTAACAAAAATTGAAAGTAGCTGGAATTAGCCTTTGTGACATTTCATAACTTGTTGACAAATGTCATGTCATTTTGCCTACTTTCAAGTTTGTGTATTGCCTTTTCCATTTCTGCAGATGGCTTTGAAAAAAAAATGGTTTTTATGCTAATATTATACAGAATACAGACCAAAGTTCAAGATACAGACTAAAGTTTTCAGTTGCCAGAATTTCCTGCCCTGATAGATGTTTGTGATCATTCTTCTCCACTTTTGTACTCCTTGAAAATTCTGTTCACATTGGTTGCCGTTCTTATCCAGTACCACTTGGTCAGCCCATTCATTTGTTTGTCTGTGGGTTTCTCTCTCACATAGATATTTACGATTTTAACTAGCTTTTGATGCTCTACGCTTACGAGAACTTACATATGTTTTTTTTTTTTACATATCTGGGGCACATTGCTGCATCTTTCTATAAATTACATTTCTTTAGCTTTCAGTTTTTGTTTCATTTGTTTATTACAGCCCAATATCATAAGCATAGAGTAATATAAAATATAAGATGGTTTTATATATATATATATAACACAGTTTTATCATGAAGTTATCAGTAATTTCATGTTTTCTATCAAAAACTGATTTTAAAAAAATAGAGGAAAAGTCGTGGGTATGATGGGATACAATTTCTTCAATAAGTGTACAAAGCAACAGGATGTAAACTAGTCTTTAGTATAAACTGTTGTCTTCTACATCTCACTTTCTCCCCTCTACATATATTGCATGTTTTATTTTTTGTTTTGTTTTGTTTTATTAAGCAGTCAGAGGGAAAAAAAAAAGAGATGTTACATCCACAATATTATGACATGAAAGTACTTGTCAGCATATTACAGTAGCCATTGTTTTTACATGTTGTTGCAAACAGAGGTTTTTATTTCATGGGTCAGATCCATATAAAGATTTTGTGGTTTTCAGTCTCAAAGACTTGAAAGCTGTAAGCTATGAAGAAAGACAATGTATAGCATCAGGCAGAGGGCCGGACTAAATAAATTAGGGTTTTTCTGCAGAATTGTGAGACCAACTTCCTCTGTGCTTGCACTAGCTAACAATACATGGGTCATGAGAGTTCAAGGTTATGCTCTTCAGGCAAGGAGAAATAGTTACTTGCTTGTGAGTTTTATCTTGGTGATAAAGCTGCTTCCAGCCCTGTCTCTGCAGGTAGTGTTGGGTTTTAAATACTGATGAAGGTGTGCAGTTCAGTTGTACAACAGGGGTTAGAAGAGAAAAAGAGCTTAAGACAAATGGCCAGTATTTCAACAGATTGCTTTATTCAGAAGCAAAAGAAAAGAAAAAAAAATAACTGAAAAAAAATTATGCAAATAGAAGTATATTTTTTGCTACAAGTATTTATCAGATATAATTTTAAAGAGTTGTATGCTTTTCATAAAAAGTACTAATTTTATAGTTCTCTTTTTTTCAGAATTTTTTTTTATTCCAGAAAGGCAGTTTTTTTTTTTTTTAAAGAAAATCTAATGCTATCCCACATAAAGGAGGCCTTTGCCTGTACAGCTTAGATAGAGTTGTTTGTCTGCATATTCAGCTTTCAAAGTCATATGTGCTTCACAGAAGTGTCAATTATCTTAATTATTCTGTGTCTTTGAGTTTTATCTTTTTCAATTTTCCATTCCAGTTTAGTCTCCAAACTCATTCCGTCTCATTATCTTGACAGAGTTGGTGGACTTTGTGTCTTCAGTCCATGTCCTTTTGCTTATTTTCCCCCAGAAATCTTTTTCTCCAAAATGGTTTAATATGCTTAAAATGTCAGAAGTATGATGGCTGTTTGGTTGTAATGTTTATTATATTTCTCTTTTTAGCTTCAGTTGTTTCAATACTTTGTATCCTGGCCATAAAAATATAGGCAGTTCTTCAGTGTTTGTACATTTCTAGAGGCTCAATTTTCTTCTGAGTCTTTAAAACTTTGTGTTTGTTTTATTCATAATGTGGGTGCAGAATGACATTTGTGCTTTTTTTTGGTTGCTGTTGTTCCATCTGTGTTGTTCTGTAGGTGATGTAAAAACAGTTTGTAATTTCTTAACTTGTAATATGACCTTTATATGATATTATTCCCATAATTCTCTATAAATATTTCCATTTCTGTTGCTTATATTCATCATTCTAATTTAGCAGCAAATATGTAGGAATATTGAAATGACAAATTCTTGTAGTTTATCCTTTAAGTATAAATTAAGTTCCACCATTAGTTTCATGTTGCTAACGCAGTGACCTACACACAAATTTGTGGCCAGTTTTTTTGGGGTATGGTAATAATAATGGTAAAAATTTATTTTCCTCTAAGATGATGATTTTTAAGCAGGTAAGTGGTAGCAGCTTCCCTCATGAGCGATGCTATCAGTATGTTGTTTTTTTGGCATTTCTGGCCAGAGTAACAACAGACCATACATGTCCTGTCTTGTCTTGTGCTATCTCCCCATAACTGTGAGCTGGTGTTCTTTGCAGCCAATGCTGTAGAAGTGTTGAGGCACAGGATTGTGTCAGTGTGTAAACAAGTTATTGTTTTCAGTCCCGGAGTACAGCTGAAAAGCATGGGGTCCACCACCATGGGGAGTACGGTGATCTCTGCCCTGTTAGCCAAGCTAGGCCTGTTGCTGGGGGTACCAGCGGAGAGGTGGAATGGGGTCTTGGTCAGCTATGGTTTGCTAACCCTGATGCTAGTATATCAGCTATGGGTCGCTGATTACCTCATCAGACAGCATCTTTGCCCCCCCCCCCAACCGTACATATATAACATGATCCAGTCTCTTTGTGCTGACGTCTTCTGTCTTCAGTTTAATTCTTCTTTCTTTGTGAAATGATGCAGCATCACTACACGCAGTCATCCTCCATATGACATGGTCTTTCACCCAGTTCTTGTAGGTGATGGAGCATTCTCTTATGAATGCATTCATGTAGTACAGTTACTGAGCATGCAGATGTAAGTACATGCACAGAGAAAAAGTGGGAGAGAGAATGAAGATCATTTTGTTTCCAAAAAAAACAAGATTTTGGAATATGTAGCAGACAGAAATTGTTTTTGTTGATTACCAGTCAACTTTTGTGTACTCTAGGTGATCATTCAGTGCATTTCTACCTATTTTTTGGTTAATAGATACACATTTTTACCTGTTTTTGTTGGTTACCAGTCAACTTTTGTGTATTCAGTGCATTTCTACTTATTTTTTTGGTTACTAGTCGATACACATTTTTACCTATTTTTGTTGGTTATCAGTCAACTTTTGTGTATTCAGTACATTTCTACCTATTTTGTGGTTACCATTAAACTTCTTTGCATTCATGGAGATCATTCAGTGTATTTCCACCTGTTTTTGTGGTTACCATTTTACTTTTATGTAGTCTGGGCAAGTATTCAGTGCATTTCTGCTTATTTTTGTTGATTACAAGTAGACTATTACAGGTAATGAATGATTGGACAATGCAGAATCATCTTATTTCTTGGTTACTGAGTTAATTAAAATAATATATTTGTTTTCTTGTGGAAGTTCTCATAAGTTTTTGATTGTTTTATATTTACTGCATATTAAAGAGTTTTTAAACTTTTCATTAGGAACTACAACAGTGATGATTGTTGTAAATTTATGTGTAATACCACATCGTCTGTCTGTATCTCCCTTTGTGCCATGGGGTGTCACAGTTGGAGTTTATATAAGTGTGTGTAGGTTGTAGAAACTTGTGCACAGGTCTGCATCTCTTAAATGTAGTTTCAAGTCTTTAAACTGTAAATGTATGGTTGTGTTGTTGTAATTTCAGACTCTTTGGTCTATAATTTCCATAATAGTTTATAATATGAACTGTAGCCTATATCATTTGCGTCAAACTTGAGGTCATGTGCAGTTTAATGAAGAATTAGTATTTTCTTATAAAAATAAGTCTTACATGAAGTTTGTATCCATGTCTAGTTTTCCTTGATTGTATAACTAATGTTAGAAGTTAATTTCACATTTTATGAAATTCTGTGAATTTAGGAATTTGAACTGTAATCAAGAATACTGAATATGTTATAAAACAAATTTTTGTTTTTGTTTTTTGCATAAGTGAAAAGAAAGTCTAATTTTAGCAAGCGTTAAAATTCTAGTTTTGGATTTTAAGAGTAGCTTCCCCTAAAGCATGAGCAGGTGCTCGTCACTGATGGAAACTTGAAAAACAAACTTAAAGAAGTAATTTCCTCACTTTCTCACAAAACTTTTAAGTTCTTCGAGCTTCTGACATTCTAAAGGAAGAATGCAGATAATCCTTTGTTTTTACATTGCAGCCTCCCGAGCTGAATCCAGTCAGTTTATTTTTCAGTGTTGTCCACCAGTATATATTGTTGATGACCTCTTGCTCTTTTCCTTCTGCTTTTGCTTCTTTGATGTAGTGTGTTAGTATGTTTGTCATTATTGTATTATGCCTCTTGATACGACCAAAATATTTAAGCTGTTTCTTATGTTTGTCATTATTTCTATTTTCTGTTTCAGTTGATTTAGGTTTGCTTTAATTTCTCTACAAGGAATTCATCCTATTCTTTTGTATATGCATTTTTCATTGGCCTTGATTTCTTTTCCATTCTCTTGTTAATGCTCATGATTGTACACCACAGAGCAGTGCAGAGCATACATAATATTTCATGGCTCTCAACTTCAGTTGTTGTACTATATGAAATTTTTTTCACTTTGTTGAATGCATTGTTTCACTACTTCTATTCCTGTACTGGTCTTTCTGAGCTGATTAGGGGCTATTAGCTTGATTATTAGAACCTCTTTGATGAGTAAGAACGGCACAGTGTAAAGTCTGTTCCAGTATCTTTGATGACTGAGATTCTTCTTTGTGCCCAGCATAACTGTCATGCAGGAAAGATAAGTAAAGACTTGTAGTGCTGTTCATGTTTTCCCTGATGTGGGAGTGCATCATGATTACTTTTACCTTTTTTAGCTTTTCATTCCTAGACTTATATTCCTCAAACATGGATTCGAAAGGTGGTCACAGCTTTGCCATTTTTTGCTGTACACTGCTGATTTCATGAATCTTTTTGGCACACTAATTATTTTCTTGTGAATTTATTCATTTGGATCTCAGTTGCAACATATAAAATGAAATCTGGCATAGGGTCTTTAAACCCCAGAAACTTTTACATATAAATCACTGCTATTTAAGCTTTTCCACTTAATCTGTGATCTCTTTGAAAAGTTACAGCAAGTGCAAATATCTGAAGGAAAAAAAACAGTTGGCATTTAAATTGTCTTATGCTTTGTAAAATGAAGACAACTTTAACTTAAAAACATGTGGACACTTGTGTACTGTAACACATAAATATAACAGAAGAAGCAAAGATATCTACTTGTTTGGTGATAAAAAAGAACTCTATCTGTCATGAACGCTGGATAAAAATAGGATCTCAGTGATAGTATAACCATATCATCAGTGCCTTTGTCTTTGGGTTTTTTTCCTCATCCGTACATCATTAACCACTTTACCTGGTTATACTTCTTTATAATGTTATAATAGTGTCTTCCTTTTGTTTTTTGTATATAATCACTTGTAGTCCCTGGACGCAGACCCTCAGAAAAATTCAGATTCAATAGTGAAAGTACTGACGATCATGCTACAGGTAAACAGCTTTGACATTCTGCGTCTGGCCGCAGCCAGTACGGGGAGACTTCATGACCTCATGAACAAGCTCATCAGGTAAAGAGTTCTTTTGATCTTCCTCTTGGGCATTCATATTTACATTGTGTGACGTATGGAGTCTTGCTGTCGGAAATTTGTTCATGTTTGTGTGGCAGTTTCTGTCTTTGGGCTAATGCCTTCTGCAAAATCTAGTTTGGCCCAATGGCTTCTGCTAAATGTAGTAAAACAGATGCTGGAAGCAGTATTTAGCTTTCTTACGGGAAACTGTTTCTTGCTATCTGGAGTATAATACAGCTGCAGCAGAAACAAAACTTTCCTCATGTTTTGAAGTGTGGAGTTTGTTTTGTTTTGTTTTGAAGTTTTCATGTCCACAAAATGTGTGTGTGTGTGGGTGCATGTGCACAGATGTGTGCCATGAATTTGCCATTCCCAGATATGATAGCTTTCTTCAGTTTTGACTGGAGCTCCTTGAAGCACTTATGGCTTCAGTTATATTAGGGGCATGTAATGTTTGTGTTGTGCAGTTTGCATTCATTGAAAAATTAAGAGAGGAAAACTGAGTGTACTTTTTATGTTTGGTAGAAAGAATGTTTCTTTCAAAGGAAATTGTGATGACGAAAACAAAAAGTGTTAAATGCACAATTTGTCGTGTGATCATCAACAGGAAAGTGTTTGAGTCCCTTGAAAATATGACAGGTAATGGCATGGATTTTGATATGTAATTACAATGATGTTGACAGTGATGGCAATGACAGTGATGGCAATGACAGTGATGGCAATGACAGTGATGGCAATGACAGTGATGGCAATGACAGTGATGGCAATGACAGTGACAGTGACAATGCTGGTAATAGTCACCAACTCTTCCACTTTAAGACAACACTGGCAGTATTGGTAGTTCTTGCACTGTGATTCAGTGCTCAGAGAGATACTTAGACAAAGTCTAAATAAAAGAAAAGTAGCACATTTCTAGACCAAATCATATTTGTAATTATATAACAGCTTCCTTCCAGGTACTTTCTGTCAGACTTCCTCTTCAGAATGTATTCTGGCAGAGCATGGGAAATAATTAAAGGAGTGAAAAAAGTCAGCAGCTTAGCTAAGAAAAGATAGCGGTAATACCTCATTTCCCTGTGAGTTGGCTTGTGTTGCTGTTGTTGCAACTTTGTGGGACAGGTAAAGTAAACACTTGGCAGCCGATTCAGTGTCTGGAGATTAAAAAATCTAATAGCTCAAGCATCATATCAGACAAGGTTTGAGCTGGTGTGGCTTTATCAGGGCACACCAAAGCAGGCTTCATAGCAGGCTCAAGAAAGGACATTTTGTTTCCTTCCCTTCTGGTGTGTGCTTCCAAAATAGCCATGGCTTGGAGACAGATCCAGACCAACATGTAGTTCCTTAGCCTCAGTGAAGGTGCCAACGTCTGAACACAGCTTTTTGTGTGATAGAGGAAAAAAAAATAGTATTAGCCATATCTGTTTTGATTTAATTTCTTCTTGCAGAATCAACGAACTGGCATCCCAGACGAGCAGTGAGTCTTTAAGAATACCAAACAGAAATCAGCTGTTTGATGTGACATTTCTTATGGTTATTAGTATCATACAGCAGAATGGATTGAGGTAAGATATTATTTAGTATGTATCCATTATCTTTCCCGATATAAATTTAGAATTCCATCTGCGCAAGAAAATAAAAACATATATCACGGAGAGTGAAAACAAATGACTGAGCAGATTTGAAGTTTTCAGTGCTGAATTTTCACAATTAAATCATGTCATTATGTTTATTTAAACCATAGAAAACAAGCTGAACTCTTTCCAGACTAAATGTTTACGAAGAATTAGAAAAATATTTTGGCCAAACACCGTAAGAAATAACATCTTATTGGCAGAAATGCAGATGAAGCCACTGACAACAGTTATTGAGGAAAGACGCTGGCGATGGTTGGGACATGTGCTCCGAATGACTGACAACTCACTACCAAAAATAGCACTAAGATGGACACCACAGGGGAACAGAAGTAAGGGTAGACCAAAAGAGACACGGAGAAGAACAACAGAAAGGATGTTGAGCAATAGAGGGCTCACCTGGGCAAGAGCAGAAAAAAAGGCGAAGGACAGGCATTTGTGAAAAACCCTTGCGGAAGCCCCATGTGCCCTGGGCACTTAAGGTTCAGAGAGAGAAAGATGTTTATTTAAAGTGGACTCCTTGATAGTTCATAGCAATTTTGCCTTCTTGTCCCCATCTTGCCTGCAACACATATTCATTTCATAATTTTACAGTCCTGAATGATCAAACATCTTTTCGTTTATTACCCCAGAATCACCTTCCAAAACCCTGCCTATCTGAGACAACTTCCAAAACTGCATTCATCATCATCTGTGACAGATTGAACTCTTAAGCAGAGAAATAATACTGGAAAGATCGAGACAAGATGGAGACATGCTTTTCAACCAGAATTCCAAAGTGCAGAGACTGTGTTCTGTATTCTTTATATCACAAGATACATCTGCTCTGATGACCTGAAGGAGTTGTGTTGTTGTTCCACTCTCTACAGTAGAGAGTTTCCTGCATACTGCTCAGAAAAACAAAAATCCCACAATCTGCTACACCAAACCTCATGGTTTTCCTTCATGACTCGTTACCCTTTGATTGGATCCTTTGTCTCACACCCCAGAGGTTGCTGCATTCTTGTGGTGCACCGACAGGAGTCTAGAAATTGTTTGTAATTACTTTCTGGAAAGCTTGTTGGTGTTCATCTTGTGCAGAACCACCTCAGTGCTACTTTGCCTTCATAACTTCTGTCTGTTAAATAAGCTGGCTACTCTCATCTCTTTGTTATGTACCTCATTATTGTAGGATGTCTCATATTTATAGAAGATCTCATAATTCTAGGGTAGAGTTTGGGCAGCTTTCATTAACATCTGACTTCATTAATCTGCTTCAGTATCATCATCAAAAGCACAAAAATAATGATAAATGTTAAAATTTCCATGGCAGTTAACTTTAGATAAGTACCATTCAGTCAGTCAAGAGCAAGTCTGACAGTTATAATTTGTTCTGTGTGATCTCAGACTGCCTTGCACAACAGAGACAATGAATATGCACTTGTGGTTCAGTGGGCAAAGCGGTGGTTGCCTGAGGATGGAAAATACAAGAACTGTGAATTTGGTGTCATTGATGACCAGGAGAAGATAACCTACCTCCTGAATCTGATGTTGACAAATTCTGAGATTGTTCCTGGTGGAAAGTGAGTGATCGTTTTTGATGAGACCTAATGTTTTATTATTATTATTTTTTTATTTTTTTATACGGAATCATGTTATTTGTATATGTTATGAGAATTATATAGTCATTTATATATAATGAAATGGTATGTTCTTTAATGCATAGTAAAATCACAAGTTCTGTTATGCGTGAAGAAATATCAGACTTTTTTTTTTATAATGAAATCACACAGGATTTTATTTGGTTTGTCGTATAAAGAAATAAATATTACGTTTTGATTGTTTTGTTTTTATGTTGGGGCAGTGAGTTCAGATCTTTGTTTTCATCCATATTCTTCATCTGCTTGTCAGGACTTTTTTGTTCTGGTGTATATGACCTGTTGATAATTTTTGTACCTAGTTAGAATATAGTCACATTTAGTGAATGTTTTATTTCAATCAATCGGTCAATCAAGTGCCATGCCACGTGGCGTAAGTGATCATTTCTCTCCACAATTCCCTGTCTTTAGACTTGATTATGAGATCTGCCGGTGACTTTCTTCCCAGCCAAACTGACAGCCCATCCAGTAACATCTCTCTCTGTCTTCCTCTGTCCTCATTTTTTTTTTCCACTTGCCACAGTGTGTTCCAATTTTCCTCTTCTCAGAAAATATCCTACAAATCTCGCTTATCTGCCTCTGATCTTTGCTGTAATTTGCCTTTTAACTCCAACCTCTCTTAAGACTTCTTTGTTGGTTTTCTTAGCTGTCCATGCTACCTTCAACATCCTTCTTTTGAACCACATTCCCAATGCCTCCATTTCTTGCTGTACTCTCTTATTCATAGACCATGTTTCACATCCATAAAACGAAATTGGCTCGATGTAACATTTAAGTACAGGAATCTTGTTTCCATTGATATGGATCTGTTGCACAAGATGTTTCTCATTTTCTGGAGTACTGACTTGGCCTGAGCACGTCAGCTTTTTATTTCGTTGTGACATTTTCCATCAGCTGTTATAATTGTTCCTAAGTACTTGAATCTATCAACTTGTTTCAGTTCTGTGCCGTTGATGGTAATGCTACATTTTGGTGGTATTTTCTTTGAGATGATCATCACTTCAATCTTCTTTTTATTCAGGGTGAGACCTTTACTTTTACTTTCACAAACTACAATGTCCAGAAGAGCCTGTAGCTCCCCTTCACTTTTAGCAGTCAGAACTGTGTCGTCTGCATATCTTAAGTTGTTAAGGTTGTACCCGCCGGTTGATATTCCTGGCAAGCTCTCTATATTTTTCATTATGTTTTTGCTGTACAAGGAGAAGAGGTCAGGAGATAGAACACATCATTGTCTCACTCTGTTTTATGTCTTGGAATGCTCCTATTTGGTTCTCAACCTTCATTGCTGCTGATTGCTGCCAGTATATGTTTTTGATGAGTTTCAGATCTTTCCCATCTATGTTGATGTCTTCCAGCATTCTTATAATTTCTGTGTGTCTCCCTTTATCGAATCCTTTACAGTAGTCTATGAAGTATAACATGAAGGTTGTGGATGAAAGCCAGCCACTGGAAGTCCCCAGCCCGACTGCAGACCTCCTGGAACCTAAACACAAGATGCAAATAGGCAGCTGGAATGTAAGAACACTTAACCAGACTGGAAACTAGCACAAACCATCAAGGAAATGCACAGATACAAACTCAGACAAATGCAGAGGATTACAATGGACCCTTGACACAGTGCTGGAGGACCTTGACTTTGCGGACGACATTTGTCTATTATCAAGCAGTCACAAAGATATGCAAGATAAAATAAACAAGCTAACTCAGAATGCAAACAACATAGGACTAAAGATCAACGTAGGAAAGACAAAGTTAATGAAGCAAAATGTGAACAATAGAAATGTACTCAGAGTAGATAGCAAGTTAGTGGAGGAGGTCAACGAATTTGTATACCTTGGCAGTAGAGTAGTAGAAAATGGAGACAGCACAGAGGACATCAACAGCAGTCTTACTAGAACACACCAGGCTTTTGCAGTGCTGCAGACTATATGGAAATCTAAAAAACTAAGCATAAATATGAAAATCAGGATATTTAAGAGTAATGTTCTAAGTGTACTACTCTATGGAAGTGAATGCTGGAAAATCACCAAAACCATAGAAAACAAGTTGAATTCTTTCCAGACTAAATGTTTATGAAGAATTTAAAAAATATTTTGGCCAAACACCATAAGAAATAACATCTTATTGGCAGAAATGCAGATGAAGCCACTGACAACAATTATTGAGGAAAGACGCTGGCGATGGTTGGGACATGTGCTCCAAATGACTGACAACTCACTACCAAAAATAGCACTAAGATGGACACCACAGGGGAATAGAAGTAAGGGTAGACCAAAAAAGACACGGAGAAGAACAACAGAAAGGATGTTGAGCAATAGAGGGCTCACCTGGGCAAGAGCAGAAAAAAAGGCGAAGGACAGGCATTTGTGGAAAACCCTTGCGGAAGCCCCATGTGCCCTGGGCACTTAAGGTTCAGAGAGAGAGCGATGAAGTATAAGTATAGGTCCATCTTTACTTCTATTGATCTTTCTATCACTGTTCTCAATGTATATATGGCATTACTTGTACCTTTTCCTTCGACAAAGCCACACTGTTCTTCAGCGATTTCTGGTTTTATTTTGCGCCTGACACTTCTCATGACAATACGAAGCAGGATTTTGGTAACATTGCTCATAAGACTAATGGTTCGATGATCTTCACATTCAACAGCGCCTTGTTTCTTTGGTATGGAAAGAAAACAGCAGTTTTACATCCTTGAGGACAATAGAAGTGAAATGTTTCATTTACATTTTTTAAAAAGTTTTGTTTTAGATTTGTTGCATTTTTTTTTCAGGTTGTATCATATCATCCCAAATTAGTAAGCATAAAATTCCTTTATAAGGTTGAAAAGCTCACTGAAAACAGGAAAACTTGGTGAACTGCCATACAAGCCCCGTGTTTACGTTTAATTTCACCAGAAGGATGTAAGATTTAGGATCACATCATCATCATCAAGTGGCATGCCAGTAGATAGGGACAGTCATGCTTTTCCAATTTGCACTCTGTGATCAGACCAGATGGAGAAGATGACACCGTCCAATTTGGCAATCAGCAACCTATAGCTGACATGCTAGGATCAGGGTTGACAAACCATACCTGACCAAGGCCCTGTCCCACATTTCAGTTGGTGCTCTTAGTAACAAGCCTGGCCTGGCTAACAGAGCAGGGATTGCCGTAGTCCCCAAGGTGGTGGAGTCTGCTAAAGAAGCATTGCACATCCTCTGTTTTTTAGCTCCACCCAGGGGCTGAAAAAATAGTCATCTTAACCTGCTTCCAAGCCAACATGATGCTATGCTTCAACATCTTCATCGCATTGTCTGGAAAGAACGCCAGCTCACAGTTCCAGGAAAATTGAAGAAGAGAAAGATTAAATGCCATTTTTTATTCTGATCAGTTGGTTTTTACTGCTACCTTGTGTGTTCAGCCTCTTTACGTAAAGACTAACGGAGCATATGATATAAAGACTTATATCTTATATCCTTCCCATGCCGTTAGAGATTACATAGGGCTCGCAAGATAGTTCGCCAATTTGTCCTGTTTTCGGCAAGCTTTTCAACCTCATCAAGGGATTTTATGCCTATTAATTTGGCCTCTCTTAACAATGTTCTCTTTAAAGTTTCATGTGGTCTGCCTCTTTCTCTTTGGCCTGTTGTGTATCCACTTGATGGCTTGTTTTGGGATTCTCTGATTGTTTCTTCTCATCACGTGACCAACATATGTCCATCTTCTTTTCCTGATTACCCATGAGACTGGTTGTTGTCCACTCATCTGTTTTATCTCTTCATTGTTCTTGAATTTGTTCCACTTGTTTTCAAAAGAATCTAATTTCTTGTCTATTTCTTTAGTTGTTTTCCAGCTTTCGCATGGATAAATGAGGGTAAATATTATATTTGAATTGAGTAATCTTAACTTGGTTTTTGTGCTTATAACTTTTGAATGCCATATATTCTCAAGATTCTTGAAGATTGATGCTGCTTTTGCAATTCTAACTTCCTTTCTGGTGTCACCATCCTGGTCTATGTATCTGCCAAGGTATGCAAATTGATTGAATTCTTCAACATCTGTCCCTTCTGCGTGTATTTTTCCATTTTGATGAATGGGAAGTTTCATTATTTTTGTTTTGTCCTTGTTAATTTCAAGTCTTATTTCACTTGTCAGTGAAGACAGGCTGTCAGTTTTTTCTTGCATGGAATTCACATTGTTACTGATAAGAGTTATGTCATCAGCAAAATCAAGATCTTCTAGTTGGGTCCTGTGTACCCAATCAATACCTGTGTTACCTGTGCAGCATTTTTTCATTATGAAGTCTATTGCAATTCCAAAAACCAATGGAGATAGTATACATCCTTGTTTCATGCCTGTTTCAATCTGGAACCATTCGCTCATCCCATCTTCTGTCTTGACTGCACAAACAAATCCATTGTAGAGACTAATGGAGTAAATTATGTAAAGACTAATGGAGTAAATTATATAAAGACTAATGTAGTAAATTATATAAAGATTAAATTATATAAATACTAATAGAGTAAATTATATAAAGACTAATAGAGTAAATTATATAAAGACTAATGGAGTGAAATATATAAAGACTAATGGAGTGAAATTATATAAAGACTAATGGAGTAAATTATATAAAGACTAATGGAGTGAAATATATAAAGACTAATGGAGTAAATTATATAAAGACTAATGGAGTGAAATATATAAAGACTAATGGAGTAAATTATATAAAGACTAATGGAGTGAAATATATAAAGACTAATGGAGTAAATTATATAAAGACTAATGGAGTGAAATATATAAAAACTAATGGAGTAAATTATATAAAGACTAATGGAGTAAATTATATAAAGACTAATGGAGTAAATTATATAAAGACTAATGGAGTGAATTATATAAAGACTAATGGAGTGAATTATATAAAGACTAATGGAGTGAAATATATAAAGACTAATGAAGTAAATTATATAGACTAATGGAGTGAAATATATAAAGACTAATGGAGTAAATTATATAAAGACTAATAGAGAACATTATGCACAGACAAACTAAAGCCATGATTCTTTTTTCATTGCAAAGTTAGCTTGACACAGGATCACGCAAAAGAAAAGAAAAAGAATAATGTGATGGCCACCTGCCAGCAGCACAGGACCAACGATCACTTGTTTAGTCCACACGGATATTAGCAGGTGGTTTCTTTGTCACATTCTGTTTCAGTACATCTTTGTGATATTATGTCATTTAGAATTTAATACTTTTTTTTTTCTTTCACGTGTAACATCTGCAGAATCTCAAGCTGGAAGGAACTGATAATGTTGTTCCCTTATGCCCTCCAGGAAGTTCTTTATGCTTTGGAACATATGGCCATCAGCTTGGATAAGGTCAAGGTTAGTCGAGTAGTTTCTGTTATGCTGTTTGCTGCTTTTTTTATGGGGGATGGATTCTATGTGTGTATACTGAAAGCATCGTTGAAGAGCTGAATTGTGCATGTAATACTTTCAGATGGTTAATTACCACCAGGTTATGAGCAGAGTGGGTCATGTGTGATATGACTGAAAATTTGTCAGAAGTTTTATGTTGCTAAAAAGTTGTAACACCCATTAAAAAAATGATGAGAAAAGAAAGTATGAGTAAAAATAATAATATTTCATTTTAGAATGTCGTTTCAGCACTGCCATGAAACATTGCCCTGTCCATCCCTGAGAAGAGCATCACGAACTCACTGGTTCAGTGACTTTGACTGCCATAGAATCCAGTGAAGCGAAGCAAGCCACACACACACACACACACACCAACCTCCCCCTACTCTCATCGTGTGGCATAATGGAGACAGCACTTGATTAAGCTAACCTCATTGATTAAAAAAAAAATCCTTTGTTATCATCATATTCTGGAATTATACCAGAATGCATCAGTGCTGTTGTCCCCATATGTTACCACAAAACTTGAAACTTTATGCTAGTCTTGTTAATGCTGAACACAGCACAGTAGAAAAGTATCCTCGGATTTCTGTTCCCAGAAGTTTTTACAAAGAATGCATAGACATCATGAATCATGTGCCGTAATTTTTAGTTGATTGATTGAAATGTTTGAACGTTGTTGTAAATGTCATGTGCTGATGCTGAAAAATTATGGTAGTACGCCTGAACATCAGATGCCTTCGGTGGTGGAAGCAGAGATCCAGTTGTCAGAATTAATTCATCAGATCTGGTGAAGACCCTACCATGTTTCTCCACTGTGCTTTGGGAAATGGACTGCATTTCTTCATTAGGGACAGTAGTATCGTGACTGATGATGTTTAATTGTTACTGTTCATTAGATTTAACAGTATTATACCAAATAATTTCAGTGCAAACATTCCTGGGTCTTTTGAGCATAAGGAAAGTTTAAAGGAAATGATATTTTTGTACCAGCTCCCATGTCAAGCCAATGTTCTTATTCAGATGAAACTGAAAGTTAATCAGTTCAGTTTGGACTGATGCTAATTTCAACCAGAGCCAAAGTTTTTACCATCAGGGGAATGAGGTGAAATAAAATTGGCAAATAAATTTGCTTGTTGGGTTTCTGGGGTCATGTTCTTCTGTTGTTACCTTTCATTATGGATTGAATGTTCTCCTTTCTCCAGACCATTATTGAATACATCCGCAAACAGAGCATCAAAAGTCTTATTGTGGTTTGTGTCACCTACTTGTGCAGTTACATGAATATTGTTGGGACAAATGCCAGGGCCAAGCCGCTGAGAATGCTGGAGTTTTTTATAGTCACCCAGGGAGCTGAAACGTAAGAGCTCATATATGTTTCTTTAGAGAAGTTTTTGAGTGATTTTTGGACTGAAAATTTCTTTATTTGTTAAATATTTTGTTGTGGATTGCTTCTTTCTGTTAAAACCACTCCACAGCTTCTTGCTGCTGAAAAACATTCCTTTGTGTAAATCTTTTAATTGTTACACAGTTTTTATTTGTTGAATAACATTAGTTTTTTTCAGTAAATTGTGCTAATGTTCAATGGTTTCTTGCTTTTGAAGAACATTCATTGCTTTTAAGTCATGTAAATGTTTTGTGGTTTTTCATTGTTGAAGAGCATTCATTTCTCATAAATTGTTTTTTAAAAAATTTCTTAACTCTTCCCGTGCCAGGGGAGACAATGCGGAGGCTCAGTTTTTGCCAAGTCAAAAGTGCGGGTCTTGATATGTACAGGGCTATAGTTGTAAAATTGAAGGAAAAACAGTATTTCTGTGTACTTCCATGCACCTATTATGTTTCAAAATATAACTAAATGTATGAAGATTTCTTAAATGCAGAGTTTTTTAAGAAAAAAGAAGTAATGTAATGTTTTTAGACAATAATTGTGTCCTACTTACCATTTGGTACATCTAGATCTAGAGTACCTACTATCTGAGATGCCTAGAACTACCTGTCGAAGTTGTCTTGTTTTGATATGTTGCATTCTCACTAAAATAATGTCTGAAATAACCTTCTAACTACTTCTCCAGTCGTCTGATGTCTAGATCTACTTGGGATACATTCAAGAACAATGGTCTGGTCACAGGCCATGTCCATACCCCTATCTACATCATCAAAAATTGAAATTTCTCTATGTTTCTCTTCATTTTTCTCGCTCGAATCGGCCGTAACTGAGCACTCTTCCACCAGTTTGTAAAGGGACATATGCAGTTAATGTGCAAGTCAAAATGAGAATTAAAGTTATATGAAACAAAACATGTGGGAATATAGGAACCAAAGGTGCGGTAGTCAGAATCGACTTTGGATTTTACATTACCCATATGGCACGGAAAGAGTTAAACCTGCTGTGACTGAAGTGATGTATCCTGCTTTATGGAGTTCAGTTTTATGCAGTATCCTATTTTCCTCCATCATCTTCTGACGCCATGTATGCAGTATAGTCCAGTGTGCCTTGTAATGTAAGCAGAAATTTATCTTAGGTGGCAGTTTGGTCTCAACACAACATGCTGAGTTCTCATTCACACAGATGAGTCAACTGAAAGATGTCTCTAGCAGGACTCAGTCCCACTGTCTTATTGCATGACTGACTGAGAGACACTATTTATTTTGCAATCCTGCCCTAATTTCTTTGTTATGTACAAGGTGTGTCTGGTAAGTAATGAGACTTATTTTATTCAGCCAATCAGCAGGGGTTGGGGGGGGGGTGGATTCTCCGGCCCTGAAGGTTAGTGGGGGATGTTAGGTAAAGGGTCGTTATCTCATCATTTGGCTCTGGGCTTTTACAGAGTGTGAATCGCTTGTGAAGTGGACAGCTGTTTAAGCATCATGTAATGGTCAAAATGCAGAGGAGTGTCGAGCAGCGATATGCAATAAAATTTTATGTTAAACTTGAAAAATCCACTACTGAGACGCTTGCTGTGATACAGAATGCCTACGGGAAGGATGCTTTATCGAAAGCACGAGTGTTTTGGTGGCACAAGACGTTAAACGAAGAAAGAGAGCATCGAGGATGAACAAGGCCCAGGGCGCCCATTAATATCTCGCACTTCTGACAATGCTGATAAGGTGAAAACAGTTTTGGACTCTGACCGATGTCTGAGTCTTAGATTGATAGCAGGTCAAATGGGACTTCCGAAATCCATGGTGCATGAAATCATCACAAAAGAATTGCACATGCAGAAAATTTGTGCCAAAATGGTTCCTAAGGTTTTGAGTGAAGAACAGAAGAAAAACTGTGTGCTGATTTCTCGTGAGCTTTTGGACCGTGTGAGGAGTGAACCTGATTTTATTTTGTTGAGAAAGTGATAACTGTTGATGACACGTGGGTCTTTGAGTATGATCCGGAGACAGAAAGACAGAGATCTAAGTGGCACACTACCGAGTCTCCTTGACCGAAGAAGGCTCGAATGTACAAATAGAAAATTAAATCGATACTCATTACCTTCTTTTGACTCTAAAGGTGTTGTCCATAAGGAGTTCGTACCACTTGGACAAATGGTCTGTGCAGCATTTTATATGGAAGTGCTTAAACGACTGAAAAACAGAGTTGCCCACATCCACCTGGAGATCGGCAACACCTGGGTTCTTCACCACGACAGTGCGCTGAGCCATGTGTTGCTGCTAGTGAGAATGTTTCTGGCAAAACAAACTGTGGCAATGCTGTGCCAACCTCACTACAGCCTGGACTTGGCCCGGCTGACTTTTTTTTGTTTCCCCGACTCAAATCAAACTTGAAAGGACACAATTTTGGGACTGTTAATGATGTGCAAGCAGCTGTGAAGAGTGATTTGATGGAGATCTCCGTTTAAGACTTCCAGGTGAGCTACGGCATATGGCAGAACTGCTGACAACAGTGTATTGATGCTCAAGGATGTTATTTCGAGGAATTTTAAGTATAAGTAAAGTATATCTTGAACAAATAGAATTTTATGGAATCGGTCTCATTACTTACCGGACACAACTTGTACCCCATTGTTGTAGGATGTCTCATCATTCTAGAACAGAGTTTGGCAGGCTAAATCCCGTTCAAGCCTCACTATGCACAGATAGAAAACTCCTCAAAACTTCCCAGCCTGTATACTACTGGCACCCTCCATTCCTAGAATAAGCTGTTTAAGAATATGTACCTGACATACTAGTGCTGAGGAAGGCAGTCTCAGAAAATACAAAGTATCTGCCTATAGGGCAAGACATACAGATTACACGCTATTAGTTAATTAAAGAAAAACAAGATTTATCAAAGCAGATCAGTCCTGTGAATATGGAACTTTTATCAAGTACTTTAGTCAAGTACAGTCTGTTTCTTCTTTAGATCAACTTTCTGTTTTTGACGCATGCTCCATTCCTCTGTGTTATGCATGTTGTGATCTTTAATTAGTAATGAGATTATTACATTATGTATGTTCACTTTCAGGAAGCATCCCATTCAGCCTATCATTGACAACATTGTTTTCGACATCTTGCCGGAGGGTCATGCCCAGAGACCAGTCAGACATTACCTGCTGTCAAATAAGAAGCTGACCAGTGAGACCATGCATGACACTCTCAGGGACTCATTCTACAGGGGCTGGCTGAACATGGCATCGCTCCACACCCTGGAGCAGCTCCTGGCACTGAGGGGACCTGACTGGTTTTGTGGGGAAGTGGTTGAGGTCAGTGCTTGGTGAGAAGTTTTGTGGGAAGTGGTTGAGGTCAGTGCTTGGTGAGAAGTTTTGTGGGGAAGTGGTTGAGGTCAGTGCTTGGTGAGAAATTTTGTGGGGAAGTGGTTGAGGTCAGTGCTTGGTGAGAAATTTTGTGGGGAAGTGGTTGAGGTCAGTGCTTGGTGAGGAATTTTGTGGGGAAGTGGTTGAGGTCAGTGCTTGGTGAGGAGTTTTGTGGGGAAGTGGTTGAGGTCAGTGCTTGGTGAGAAGTTTTGTGGGGAAGTGGTTGAGGTCAGTGCTTGGTGAGGAATTTTGTGGGGAAGTGGTTGAGGTCAGTGCTTGGTGAGGAGTTTTGTGGGGAAGTGGTTGAGGTCAGTGCTTAGTGAGAAATTTTGTGGGGAAGTGGTTGAGGTCAGTGCTTAGTGAGAAATTTTGTGGGGAAGTGGTTGAGGTCAGTGCTTGGTGAGGAATTTTGTGGGGAAGTGGTTGAGGTCAGTGCTTGGTGAGGAGTTTTGTGGGGAAGTGGTTGAGGTCAGTGCTTAGTGAGAAATTTTGTGGGGAAGTGGTTGAGGTCAGTGCTTAGTGAGAAATTTTGTGGGGAAGTGGTTGAGGTCAGTGCTTGGTGAGGAGTTTTGTGGGGAAGTGGTTGAGGTCAGTGCTTGGTGAGAAGTTTTGTGGGGAAGTGGTTGAGGTCAGTGCTTGGTGAGGAGTTTTGTGGGGAAGTGGTTGAGGTCAGTTCTTAGTGAGAAATTTTGTGGGGAAGTGGTTGAGGTCAGTGCTTGGTGAGAAGTTTTGTGAGGAAGAGGTTGAGGTCAGTGCTTGGTGAGGAGTTTTGTGGGGAAGAGGTTGAGGTCAGTGCTTGGTGAGAAATTTTGTGGGGAAGTGGTTGAGGTCAGTGCTTGGTGAGGAATTTTGTGGGGAAGTGGTTGAGGTCAGTGCTTGGTGAGGAGTTTTGTGGGGAAGTGGTTGAGGTCAGTGCTTGGTGAGAAGTTTTGTGGGGAAGTGGTTGAGGTCAGTGCTTGGTGAGGAATTTTGTGGGGAAGTGGTTGAGGTCAGTGCTTGGTGAGGAGTTTTGTGGGGAAGTGGTTGAGGTCAGTGCTTAGTGAGAAATTTTGTGGGGAAGTGGTTGAGGTCAGTGCTTAGTGAGAAATTTTGTGGGGAAGTGGTTGAGGTCAGTGCTTGGTGAGGAATTTTGTGGGGAAGTGGTTGAGGTCAGTGCTTGGTGAGGAGTTTTGTGGGGAAGTGGTTGAGGTCAGTGCTTAGTGAGAAATTTTGTGGGGAAGTGGTTGAGGTCAGTGCTTAGTGAGAAATTTTGTGGGGAAGTGGTTGAGGTCAGTGCTTGGTGAGGAGTTTTGTGGGGAAGTGGTTGAGGTCAGTGCTTGGTGAGAAGTTTTGTGGGGAAGTGGTTGAGGTCAGTGCTTGGTGAGGAGTTTTGTGGGGAAGTGGTTGAGGTCAGTTCTTAGTGAGAAATTTTGTGGGGAAGTGGTTGAGGTCAGTGCTTGGTGAGAAGTTTTGTGAGGAAGAGGTTGAGGTCAGTGCTTGGTGAGGAGTTTTGTGGGGAAGAGGTTGAGGTCAGTGCTTGGTGAGGAGTATAATGAAGTGATGACCTTGGTGAAAGCTGGTGATATTGTGTGAAGAGTGAAGGTTTGTGTAGTTTTACAGAAGACTGGAAAATAAGTGAATAGATGTGTGTGGTACAGTTTTGTTTAATTAAAAAAAAAAAAAGGAAAACAATGTAATTGTGTGGTACAGTTTTTTTTAAAAATGATATGGGAAAATGTGGAGAAATGTGTGTGGTAAAGGTTTTTTTTTAATGATATGGGAAAATGTGGAGAAATGTGTGTGGTACAGTTTTTTTTTTTTAATGATATGGGAAAATGTGGAGAAATGTGTGTGGTACAGTTTTTAAAAAAAATGATATGGGAAAATGTGGAGAAATGTGTGTGGTACAGTTGTGAAAAAGGTTAGTAAAAAGATGGATGGAGATACGAGATGCAGATATGTAAAATGACTAGGAAAACTATTTGTTACTGTCCAAAGACAGAAAAAAACAAAAAACAAAAAAAAGAAAGGTAGCATGACAACTTGGAGAAGACCTACAAGCCCTTGGGGTCGACATTTGACAGGAGAAAACTAAGAACTGGGAGTATTGGCGACAAGTCTTGTCTACAACAGTGAGCCACAAGGCCTCAGAAAGATGAATGAATGAGTGAAAAGACCAAAAAAATGAAGCTAATGTTTCTGTCATTATCTCATCCACATACTGGGTCATGTAAGAGAGCTTTAGCATGCAGATATATCGAAATATTTATCTTTAGTGGTAAAACCCAATGTTCCATGGCCATCTTTGTTTGTCAGTTGCTTTCATTACCTCCTGTATTGATTTCTTCATTTAGAGATGAGCTGGTTATGAATGTAGATCCAAAAGTAGTTGAACTGCTTTACTAATTAAAGTGAGTGCTAGAGTGGCAGAGTGGTTATGGCACAATCTCCCATAGGTAAGGTTTGAGTCTGGCCACAGACGCCTCGGTCACCCAACTATTAAAAAAAAGGCATCCTGTTTTTTCTGGAGCAGGGGAAGGAAAAGTGGCCGGGCTTGATGCTGACCACATCATCTTTTAGTGTCTCAACAGGTCAAGGAAAGAATGATCACCAATACCACATCCACATGGTGTTTCCATTGTATAATAGGGCAAGCTTTACCTTTACTGATTCAGGAGGTCAGTGAGACTAAGTCCAGACTGTTAATAAATTGCTGAAAACTAGCCATGCTGTGAGTCATATTATCAACAAATACAAGTTATAAGATGCATATAAGATGTGGATATAGCAGAGCTAATGTTGAAAATAAAAGTGTGATGGTAGCTTTTTAAACGCAGTAAGAAACTAGCATGAAAACAGAGATTACATGCCATCTTTACTTGTACACAGCACTTGCTGAAGCAGAGCCACAAAGATGACACTTCACAGTCACTAAGTTTGGCCTTTGCTATCATGCATTTGGACCTGGAACGTTTAACCATCAGCCTGTTGCGTCGTGTATTACCCAGGCTTTTGGCCACCCCACAGACAAATCTGCTGGCGGATCCGCAGGGTTACAGTCTGCCCAAGCTGTGTGTACTGTGCATTACAGCCACGCACAGGTCAAAAATTGGCCAGAAAGGCAAGATGAGTTTTTTAAAAAAATTCTTATTTTGGCTTTCCTTTTGTTTGTTTTTTTTGGAACTGTTTCATCTTTCTAGACCTTTTTGTTTTTGGACTTTTCATGGCTTTCTCATAACCCTTTTTTACCACAAAATCTTTTAATGTATAGTTGATCTAAGGAAGAATGTAGTAGATTAATGACATATGGACACAAGTTGAAAGTTACCATATTCCAGGATGTGGCAGTAGACACTGTATTTAGAGCAATAGTGCAAGGACTCTAATGACATAAAAACAGAGGTCCTGGGCAAGTTTCAGCAGTTGTTACTTGTACATCTTTCCACATGTCTGTGAGTCAGCAAGCTGTTACTTGTACATCTTTCCACACATCTGTGAGTCAGCAAGCTGTTACCTGTACATCTTTCCACACGTCTGTGAGTCAACAAGCTGTTACTTGTACATCTTTCCACACGTCTGTGAGTCAGCAAGCTGTTACTTGTACATCTTTCCACACATCTGTGAGTCAGCAAGCTGTTACCTGTACATCTTTCCACACGTCTGTGAGTCAGCAAGCTGTTACTTGTACATCTTTCCACACGTCTGTGAGTTAGCAAGCTGTTACTTGTACATCTTTCCACACATCTGTGAGTCAGCAAGCTGTTACTTGTACATCTTTTCACACATCTGTGAGTCAGCAAGCTGTTACTTGTACATCTTTCCACACATCTGTGAGTCAGCAAGCTGTTACTCACTGGACCATATGCTTCACCATCTCTGTCTTTGAACATCAGAGAGTTCCAAAATTCTGCAGTGAGACTACTCTACTCTATGAAGGTGAGCCACAGACAATCAACAGATCAGTGGAAAGATCACTTGAGGTAACAGAGATGTGGCTCATTAGAAGAATGTTAAGAATACCATGGACAGCTAAGATGACAAACAGGGAATGTCTAAGAAAAGCAGATATAGACAGGAACCTAACTAAATCCATAAGAAAATGACAGCCATCATTCACTGGACATGTAATGAGAAGAGGAGGGCTTGAAACATCATAACAACATGGAAGATAAATGGGAGGAGAAGCAGAGGAAGATAAAAGAGATAAAAACAATCATGGATAATCTAAAATAAATCATAAACTGTGATAACACAAACAAAAAAAATCGCCGACTGAGCTCATGGAAAATATCAAGGAGGAGCATGACTGCCAACACCTACTGGCATGGCACCTGATGATGATGACTGCACCAACTCTGAACTCAGTCATAGTCCCAGATACATGGGCTTAGTGTTTATGATAATGCTCTGACACTATACTCGAATGTATCTTGCCATGTGGTCATTCTCTACTTTCTAAAGCAGTTTCATCACACAAGAGTGTCATGTACCCATTTTTAGAGCAATTTTGACCGGAGCAATGGTTATAGTGAGCTTTCGGTGCCCTGCTTTTTAATGAGAAGCGAAATTTGGTATGACTATGAGATATTGAGGGTGTCTGAGTGGCGAAGTGGTTAGTGCACTGGCCTCTCATGGCGAAGGTCGGGGGTTCGAATCCGGCCGGCGGCACCCCAGTCACCCAGCTGTAGAAATGGGTACCCGACTTCTTCTGGAGTTGGGGAAGGAAAAGGCAGCCAGGCGTGATACTGACCATATCACCCTCTAGTGTGCTGACAGGTCAAGGAAAATATGGGCACTAGCACCATATCCCTATGTGCCTCTAAGGCATGACAGGGTTACCTTTACTTTGTACTTTTTTTTAATGAGATATTGAACTGCAGACTAAACATGAATTTGATTGCCCTTTAAGAGTCAAGCATGAATTTAGTTACACTTTGAGAGTCATAGTTTATGGTTAATTTCCTACGATGTAAACAATGTATGCTTTCAGAACCCTACATCAGACGTCTGCACAAGCGCAGCATAGTAGACATTGACATGATGGATGAGGTAAATATATCATTTAACTACTCAGAACTGAGTCACATATTACAAATGATCTGAACAGTTTGAGAACCTCTGCTTCACAGTCACATTTTCTCACATATAATGTTTTATTTTGTTGTTACATAAAGGTTTTTGTATTAACACTCTTCTTTTAGTTTTGATGTCTGCAGCGGTCGGCCTGCTTGGCATTCTTCTCTTTTCAGCTTTCTCAATCCAGGGATCATACTTCACTCAGATGAAATATGAGTCTTCTTGGTAAGGTATGGAGGAGAGTGCAGCCTTACTTTGAGATAAAACACTCAACTGTGGCTCTGAATTCTTCTTGATCAAAGGGTCAAGAATTGGAGACTAGCAGTGCACTGACCGAAGCTAGGCAATCTGTTGTTAAGAGAGATTAAATTAGTGGGCATAAAATCCTGATGACAAAGTTGAAAAACTTGCAGAAAACAGAAAAACTTGGTGAACTATCATGTGAGCCATATGTGATGTTTAACAGCATGGGAAAAATGTAAGAAGACATTCCACGTCTTGCTTTGTTTCTGTATAACCAAGGTACCATATAATGAGATTAAAGAAAAATATTAACAGCTGTGTTCATTCAGTTTTGCCATAATGCAGGTCTAAAGAATTATTTTAAAAATCTATTCACAATGCTATCACACATTAAAAGTAAAAATCTTAATTTTTAGTAGTGTTAAAAAATATCACATTCTCTATTCACATCCCACGATTGATGCAGATGATGAGGTGAAAGACGATTTCTATCACCAATTACAACAAATCATCAACAAAGTCTCTAAACACGACATCGTAATTGCTATGAGAGACTTCAACGTTAAGGTAGGGAAAGATAACACAGACGTTGAAAAAGTAATGGAGAAAGAAGGAATTGACATGGTTAATCAGAACGAAGAAAGATTAATTGAAATATGTCTAACAGAGGGCATGGTCATTGGAGGCACAATATTTCCACACAAAGAGATACATAAAACAACGTGGATATCTCCAGATGATAGAACTAGAAACTAGATAGATCATTTTTGTATTAGCAAACAATACAGTACATCTCTAATAGATGTAAGGGCTTATAGGGGTGCAGATGTTAACAGTGATCACAACCTGTGTATAGGGAAAATAAAACTAAAACTGAAAAGCCAACATAAGAAATCAATACACACAGCCTACAAGAAGAGAATACTAACAGTAATTTCAATCAGGAACTTGCCAATCATTCCACAACACCCAGTGAAGTAGAGGAGATAGGTATAGATGAATTATGGAATTCTTATAGCACAGCCATAATCACAGCAGCAAAAGCAAGCGCAGGACTGAAAAAACCAAACAGAAAAGCATGGATATCAGAAAACACATGGAAGTACATACATGAAAGATGAGCAGCCAGGTTAGACATGTTGAATGCAAAGACAGATCTTGGAAAAGATCTGGCGAAAGTGACATACAGAGAAATAGACAAGAAAGTAAAAAGTTCAGCTAGAAGGGATAAAAGAGAATACATAGACAATATGGCGAAAGAGGCAGCGAAAGCAGCAAAAACAGGAGACAGCAAAACTTTATATAACATACAAAAGAGCCTAACAGGTACTATTACATCTAAAGAAAGACCAATCCTTAGCAAAACTGGAACCCTTTTAACATCAAGTAAAGACCAAAAGCAAAGATGGGTTAAACACTTCAAAGAAATGCTTAATCGACCACACCCAAAAAAATTGTTAAACCTTGAAACTGACTTACCACCCCCACAACTACATGTCAGCGTAGATGAAATTACATTGCATGAAACTGAAACAGCAGTGAATTTAATGGCTAACAACAAAGCTGCAGGTGAGGATGAAATAACACCCGAAATGTTAAAAGCTGTCAATAGTGATAACATGAGACAACTACAGAGAATTTTTAATAAGATTTGGAAAGAAGGTCCCTTCTAAATGGAAAAAAGGAATCATTGTTAAAATATAAAAAAAAAGGCAACCTTAGTGACTGTAACAGTTGGAAAGGAGTAACCTTAATATCAGTTGTGTCAAAAGTATTTTGCAAGGTAATTTTGAATAGGCTTAAAGATATAGTTGATACAGCAATGAGAGAAGAACAAGCAGAATTTTGAAAAGGGAGAATCTGTCTTGACTAGATCTTTACTCCAAGAATAATACTTGAAGAACATATTGAAAAGCAGAAACCATTAATACTGAACTTCATAGATTTTAAAAAGGCATTTGATAGCATACACAGAGATTCATTGTGGAGAATTTTAAGTCTATATGGAATACGATCTAAAATTGTCAACATCATTAAGGACTTCTACAATGGATATGTTTGTGCAGTCAAAACAGAAGAAGGGTTGAGTGATTGGTTCCAGATTGAAACAGACGTGAAACAAGGATGTAAACTGTTTCCTTTGCTTTTTGGAATTACAATAGACTTCATAATGAAAAAATGCTGCACAGGCAACACAGGTATTGACTGGGTACATGGGACCCAACTAGAAGATCTTGATTTTGCTGATGAAATATCAGTGACAATGTGAATTCCACGCAAGAAAAAACAGATAGCCTGTCTCCACTGGCTAGCAAAATAGGACTTGAAATTAACAAGGACAAAACAAAAATAATGAAAATTCCCCTTAATCAAAATGGAAAAATACACATAGAAGGGACAGATGTTGAAGAAGTCAATCAATCTGCATACCTTGGGCAGATACATAGACCAGAATGGTGACACCAGAAAGGAAGTTAGAATTGCAAAAGCAGCATCAATCTTCAAGAATCTTGAGAACATATGGCATTAAAAAGTATAAGCACAAAAACCAAGTTAAGACTATTCAATTCAGATGTAATATCCACCCTCATTAATGCATGTGAAAGCTGGAAAACAACTAAAGAAATAGACAATAGATTACTCTTTTGAAAACAAATGCCTATGGAAAGTACTCGGCATCAAGTGTAACGAATTCAAGAACAGTGCAGAGATAAAACAGATGAGTGGACAACAACCAGTCTCACGGGTGATCAGGAAAAGGAGATGGACATATGTTGCTCACGTGATGAGAAGAAACAGTCAGAGAATCCCAAAACAAGCTATCAAGTGGAACACAACAGGCTAAAGAAGAAGAGGCAGACCTTGTGAAACTCTAAAGAGGACATTATTAAGAGAGGTCAAATTAATAGGCATAAAATCCCCTGATAAGGTTGAAAAGCTCGCCGAAGACAGGAAAAATTGGCGAACTACCTTGCGAGCCCTATGTGACATTTAACGGCACAGGAAGGATATAAGATATGTAAGATTCACATCCTATCATTGTCTATTTTTCCTGATATACTAATGTACTTGTTATTAATGTGAATTTTGTTCCAAGTACTGATGTTCATGGTGAATAAAACGCTCACCAACGTGTCACAAATACCTGATTTTATTTATTATGTCTTCTACCAAGGATATGGAGGATACAGAAACATCACCAGCCAAATTACGCAAGCTTTCAGAGCCCCAGCTGACACTCAGCCTGGAAGAATTTAACCTCGGTAGGAAGTGAAATCTGGCCACATTTGCCAACTGATATCAGAGCTTGCTTTGTAGTAGTTTTGAGTTTTGTATCAGATTTATTTTTGACCTCATGTTTTATCAGGTTCTTTTTGCACTTGTCTCTTGCTGTTATATTTGTTCCAAGTGTTTGGTAGAGCTCTTTGCCGGTCTGCACAGCAGTGATTATAGCTGACAGTCTCAACTTTGTCTGTGGCCTGAAGCACATATAAAGATAGGATAATGCTCTCTCAGCAACTGCAGTGCCAAGCTTCTAAGAAAGCTTCATCATAAACTAGATCACATTGATCCAGACTTAATCTGCTGGACTATTGTTGAGAACCCTGCCATACAGAGAAGTAAGATCTTTGCCAGATATAGTTCACAAGCCTGGCTACCAGCATGGATGCTTCTCTTCTTCATTTGGCCAGTGTTTTTGTTACCAGGTACTGTTTTTTTTTTTTTTCTTCTATTATCATAGCCCCATTCTCTTGTCTGGAGTTTCATTTCAGTTTACAAGATTTTTTTTTTTTTTTACTCGGTTGCCATCAATAAAATTTAATCAGGTATCTTTGAAAGATTTATATTTTTAAAACCTTAATGATTTACCTTATATTTTAAAATCCTGAGACATTTGTTGAATGATAAATACATTTTTGATCAGAATTTATATAAATGCTAATCACAAGAGGTTGCCGCATGCAAGAGATGAACAAATGTGTTTGTTTTTTAATGGTCATTAAATTTCTGTTGTTTTGTTTGTTCAGAGGCCATAGCAGACAAAGTGGACGTTGATGCCTTGCCAACATTTGACATGAAGGACCCACTGAACAAAGCTTTAGGTATGAACTAAACTCTTAATCGAACAATAAATACATGGCATGATTTGAATGCTATAACCTGTTTAAGTTAGATGTGTCATTTGTTTCTTTAACTTTTACAGAAGCAACTATTCTGTATCCTTAAACAGCATTACCAGATTGGAAAGAGTGGTATATTCTAGCTGCCTCTTATCTACACTCATATATGTACACTCACATTTCAGAGTTGCTTTTTTTTAATGTATCAGTTCCAAGTCTGAGTGTCCACAGTCAGTTATGTGGGGGTCTGTGTAGCAAGTCTCTGAGTGACCGCAGTCAGTTATGTGGGGGTCTGTGTAGCAAGTCTCTGAGTGTCCACAGTCGGTTATGTGGGGGTCTGTGTAGCAAGTCTCTGAGTGTCCACAGTCGGTTATGTGGGGGTCTGTGTAGCAAGTCTCTGAGTGTCCACAGTCGGTTATGTGGGGATCTGTGTAGCAAGTCTCTGAGTGTCCACAGTCGGTTATGTGGGGGTCTGTGTAGCAAGTCTCTGAGTGTCCACAGTCGGTTATGTGGGGATCTGTGTAGCAAGTCAACATTTTAAATTTATATTTTTTTTTATTCATAAATATCCATTAAGTTCTAAAAATTTGAGCTTTTCAAAAGTTTTTATTTTAATAGCAAGTCAGTGGAGCAGAGAAATACAGCGGTGAATTATTATTATTATTATTGCCATGAGGTGCACACAATCTGAAAAAGTTGGGAACCACTGCTGTAATCTGCTTCTTGATGAAAACAAATATATACAAAAATAGTTTATTTAAGCCTTCTCAACAGCCCAAGTGCCTTCTCTATAAAGTGTTGCCATCTCTGTAACAGCATGCAAGTCTGTGTAACCAAGTCTTTCCAGGACTGCAGAAATTGCTATATGTATCATTTTATTCTCTCATTGTAGATAAAACAGTTGCAGTGACTCTTTTGATTTTTTTCACAAAACTTTGAAAGTTTATGAAAACTCTTAACAATAATCTCCGTGCACAATTTGTGCCATTTACTGAGATTTGTATCGTATTCTATACAGAGAGGAAAACAACGAAATATTTGTTATTTCTAAGTCATCATGAAGATCCAAAAGGAAACCAAAACAAAAAAAGATCCGATACATAAAATAACAAAGAAGTCTGCTAGAATAAGCCATCAAGATTTCTGCACATCATTTAAGTCATTTAGCATAAACTAGGAAAAAAGTAGGAACAGCTTTATTAACGAGTACACAGATCTGATGTTTCGGTGTGAACCTTAATCATACAAAAACAGGACAATAGGGAATAAAGTTTGAATTCACATGAATGTTATGTAAAAAGTAGGAATGGGAAAAACAATATAGTTATATACTAATTATTCGTGCATTAAGTCATTTAGGATCTTGTACAGTATTTATCTTCCAGTAGATATTTAATATCTGCCACCTGGGATTTCTGTACCAAGTTAATTTACCAAATTACAGCATTGGTTTAAACATACTTTATAAAACTGATACTTGTCGTAAGGAGTGCCTAATTGCCTTTCAGAAGAAAAGCTAAAAGAAGGGACTGGAAATCTTTTTTTTTTTTTGCAACATCTTGATAGTTTGTAGAGTGGAAAAGGACTGTCTTAGTACTAAGTTCATTGTTTTCTTAATGCCAGTGATTTCTGTTTTAATGGAAAACATTTTTTTCTTATAACTTAACTTTCCACAGCTAATCTTTTCCTGATGATGAATGCCATTTTGATGACCTCAAACTTGTCCCCTCGGACTTGGTTTATAGTGTCATTCATCCAAGAAGCCATCAAGTGCGGGGGACAACACACGCGTTTCATATTTCAGTTTATGCCTCAGAACATGGTGAGTATTCTTTCCTTCATTTGTCTGGGACATGACTGATTCTGAGCATCTTTAGGTTAATGATCATCATTCATAGGGACTTGCAGTTCTGTAAGTGTGTTCTCAGATTATTAATGGTTTATTTTGATCTTCTGTCATCATTCATCTGTTATGAAATTAGGTGCAGTCATGTATTATTTGCAGGTGATTTTGCTGTGAATATCATTTTGCCCCTAATTGCACTGATAACAGCGTACAGTGTTCTCTAGTGTTTCTCATCTTTCAGGCAGATTTTATTCTCCATTTTCTGAGACTAAATATCTGATCTCACTATTCAAGAGAGGGACATGTCACCATGGGAAGAACTGAAGGCTGAAGAATCAGAACATCTGGTAAAATATGAATCCAGCGAGGAACTGAAGGCTAAAGAATCAGAACATCTGGTAAAATATGAATCCAGTGAGGAACTGAAGGCTAAAGAATCAGAACATCTGGTAAAATTTGAATCCAGCGAGGAACTGAAGGCTAAAGAATCAGAACATCTGGTAAAATATGAATCCAGCGAGGAACTGAAGGCTAAAGAATCAGAACATCTGGTAAAATATGAATCCAGCGAGGAACTGAAGGCTAAAGAATCAGAACATCTGGTAAAATATGAATCCAGCGAGGAACTGAAGGCTAAAGAATCAGAACATCTGGTAAAATATGAATCCAGCAGACAGATCTCTTCCCCCTATGACTGGGCCATTTTCTTGTACATTTCAGTGTGTGGCCATTGTGTGCATAGTTTTTCCAGTATCCTGTTTAATCATTACTTTGGTAGCATGGATCTTTAGAACAACCTGTGGATTTCATTAATGCAGTGCAGTGTTATGTCTTAATCATGATAATGATGTTTGCCTTTATTAGGGTTTAAGCAGGTAGGTGCTACATGTGTATTGTCATCTAACATTCCTGTACCCAGTACATGTTAAACTGTGTTAAGATTAGGGACCCTACATTTTAACTTTCAGTACTCAAGGATTTTCTGCTGACCCAGCCATAAATACTTTTAATTTGTGTCTTGTTTGAATTTGTGTTTAGAGGACTCAGTGTTTGTATATGGTCAACATTCAGCATTTTCTAAACAGTACCATATATTCTTCAGTTTCTAGCTGGTGTAGAAACTTTGCTGCCCGCTGTTTCACTGAATACCACCATTATTTTTTAAAAAATAATTTTTTTTTGTATTTCAGTTGAACCAAATGATGAAATCTCTGCCAGGTGTGTTTTCTGATGACCAAATTTTACGGATATGTGACTTGACCACATTATCTGGACGGAAGATTGCAGCTAAGGCAGTCTGTAACAATGCTCAAACTCAGCCGCTGGGATTATTTGACTAGACATCTTGAATGTTTTGTCTCTGTCAGATCACTTGTATATATAACCTGTTTCAGTCTGAGGAGGCAAGAAACATAGAGACTGCTGAATCTGTATCATGTGGTGACTTCAATGTGTTCACTCAACAGACGTATATTACAATGTAGTTCATACATTCAGAACTCATGTTAAAATTATCTTAGATAAAACTTTTGTGTGTCACATGACCAGATGTAGCTCTCTAGTGGTCATGCAGGTCAAGGTCAATGTGACAATTAATACTGCATCATTTTGTGCCTCAGTGGTGTAGAACAGGGCTTGTCTCATGACAGCAAAGAAACTTTTCAGTTTGCCCTACGTTACACAAACAAATATGAGAAATTGCCCTACATTACACAGACGTAAATATGAAAAATAGCAAAAGACAGAACAAAAGATTACATGATAAAGTTTATAATTTTCAGTAATTGAAAAGAAAAATGTAAAGAAAAAAAAAGATTTTTTTTATTAAACAAGGAAGAAATGAGAAATATATTTTTTTTCTCATAAGAACCTCATCATCATCAATCTAGCCTCTCGTATTGATTGGTTGCATTATCTTCAGTCTGCTCATCTCTTGTCACGGTCTTGCAGCTTCCTACTCACATCCATTCATCTATCTCACTGTCATCCTCTTCCTTGTCTGTCATGATTGTCCCTTCTAAAGTGGTGTTTCATGCTGTTAAAGTTGTGAATGTGATCAAGACATTTCACAAGTAAAGCTGTAGTACAAACTATCAGTCATTGTTGCTTTGATGTTTTCCAACAATTTTGTTGTACAGCTGCAGATGCCACCAGTCAAGAATGTTCTATAAGAAACCCCAAGGTTATAAGAAGACGACATGACATTTGTTATGACCTCCCCCCCCCCCCCCCCCCCCCCCCCCAACACACACAGAGGAGATGCTAGCATGTACTAACTCCAGCTTCTTGTACGCAAGCCTGAAGCGCATGCTACTGCCAATCAAATGTCCACAGCACACTCTAAAACATATATCTGGTTTCTTCTAAAGCAAAAAAAAATATGTTCAACTTGTGTTAAAATACTGAATCAGTGCCTGCTGTGTTTGGTAGAATAGTTCAGAAACTTTTGGGAATTTTAACAAGTGTCCTTCATGGCATATGGAACATCCAGTTTAACAATGTCTTTCACAGCAGATGGAACAATTTTTTAACCAGTGTCTTTCCCCACGTTTGGAACATTTAGTTTAACTGATGCCTTTAATGGCATATGAAACAAATGGTTTAACCAGTACCTTTCATAGCATAAGGAACATTTAGTTTAACTGATGCTTTTCAAAGCATGTGGAACATGTGGTTTAACCAATGCCTTTCATAGCAAAATAAACATTTAGTTTAATGGATGTTTTTCATAGCAAATGAAAACAATGCCTTTCATTACATGTGGAATATTTAGTCTAACTAATGGCTTACAATCATGGATACAAAAAAGAACAAATATATCCATACTACAAGAACTTAATATTGAAGAAGGCTGGCTAGTAAAGAGGATTAAACAGAGAAAAACTTAAATATTTTGGACACATTAAACGTCATGATAATCAAGAGAAGACCATCTTGGAAAGGTACATAATGGGAAAAAGAAGGAGAGCAAGACCAAGGCAAAGATGGCTGCAAGACATCAATGATGATCTGCAAATGGATGCATCAGCAGCAGGCCATCTTGCTCACAACCAAGAGGCCTACAAGAGTGCAGTTAGGGAGGCAAAATTCTGCAAGGGACATGCAAATGAATGAATGAATGAAATGGCTTACATAGTATGTGGAACATCTGGTACACAACATGAAATATCACATCTTTCAAAGACTGCAGTTATGAAAGAAAAAATGTATTAGTTTAGAAAACTGTAAATAGCATGGGGCAGACTCACCAAATATTTTCTTTTTGTTTTACCTTTTACTGGACTGCTATAAAATTCCTGCCATTAATAAACAGAAGTTTTATGTTCAGAAAGTTCAGAAATGGGCATGCAGGCCCATCAGGGTTTCTTCTGTTTGTCTCCATATTAACACTACAGTGCTAAGGAACAATATTGTTATGTATACAACTTTTCACTCAAAAACTGCTGCAGCTCAGTCATTTAAACTCTACAGATTCCAGACAAATCCTTCATGAAAACATGCCTCAGCTTAATATTTTGTTCCAAATAGCATACAGACTATGGTTTGTGTCACTATTACACATAACTGTATATAGGATTTTAATAATATTCAGCAACACAGTTATTCCAGCAAGCGTTACATGATATTTCAACATAAAAAGTGTAATCATTAAAGAATTGCACGCACACAAAAGATTTATTACTACTAACTTTTATCACAGAAAATGAATCACAGATTTCACAAACAAAAATTTCTAGCAGTTTCTGAAGTTATACAGAAGTCTAATAATGATTTCATTCATGAATATGACTCCAGAGCAGAAGTTCTCAAAGTCTTCCATTCCTTCAGAATAAAAGATGAGGCTGACCATATGTGTCTATTTTCTTATAGGCTGACCATTCGTGTCTATTTTCTTATCAGTAATCAATTCTCATGTACTGATTTTATAGCCCTTAACATTACAAATATTAATTCTTGCATTCACAAATGAGCAGTTTTAACCTGTAAAATTAAGCATTTTGAAAAAAGTGAAGAAATATTTTTCTTTCTATAAATAAACTTAAACTGAAAAACCATCCATTACGATCTCAGCCAAATCGCATTTTACCTTTCTGGTGGGGCCCAAAGACAACACTTTAAGAACCACCGCACCAGCCAAAGTCTTGCCAACCTGGCAGTTTAAGCTAGTGCATCCTCCCCATCTTCAGAATGGCGGCGTCTAGAAGGGACTAGACCTCCAACGAAACCACTAGCAGTGGTGAACAGGTTTATTGGAGAGGAGCCATCTGTAATTAGTGTAGACTTGAGACCCAGGGCTTGCAACATGCGAACCTGAGCAACATAAAGAAAGGAACGATGAAACTCGTAACAGATTTATTTATCATTGTGTTACTTATCATGACTAAAACTGTTAGCTGCACAGAATCCAACAGCTGCAGAGAGATATCCACAATCTTGATAGCACACATCTCAAACAGCTGTACTGCTTAGTTACACATTCCTCAAACATCTATATATATATATATATTTATGGATTACACAAACATCCAAATCTGCAGGCTTAAACTACACAAACATTAAAACATCAGATTTTAACTACACAAACATTCAAACACTATAGATTTTAACTATACAAAACATCCATAGATCTCAGGTGAACAGCTAGAAATATCTACAGACCTTGACTGTCAAACAATAACAGCAGTACAGCCATCATATCTTTGTAGACCTTGGCTGTATAGAGACATCCATCATCAATAGCACAGCCAACATTAATCTTCAAATCTTAGCTATACAGAGATCTTTCTCTCTCTCTCTCTCTGGACCTTAACTGCTTGGGCACATGAGGTTTCCACAAGGGTTTTCCACAAATGTCTGTCCTTTGCCTTTTTTCCACTCTTGCCCAAGTGAGCCCCCTATTGCTCAACATCCTCTCTGTTCTTCTCCATGTCTCCTTTGATCTACCTTACTTCTGTTCCCCTGTGATGTCCATCTCAGTGCTATTTTTGGTAATGAGTCGTCAGTCATCTGGAGTACATGTCCCAACTATTGGCAGTGTCTTTCCTCAACAACTGTTGTCAGTGGCTTCATCTGCATTTCTGCCAACAAGTTTGTTTCTTATGGGGTCTGGCCAAAATATTCTTCTAATTCTTTGTAAACATTTAGTCTGGAAAGAATTCAACTTGTATTCTATGGTTTTGGTGATTTTCCAGCATTCACTTCCATAGAGTAGTACACTTAGAACATTACTCTTAAATATCCTGATTCCTCTTCATGTTTAGTTATTTAGATTTCCATACAGTCTACAGCATTGCAAAAGCCTGGTTTGCTCTAGTAAGTCTGCTGTTGATGTCCATTGTGCTGTCTCCATCTTCTACTACTCTACTACTAAGATACACAAATTCGTTGACCTCCTCAGATAACTTGTTATCTGCTCTGAGTACATTTCTATTGTTCACATTTTACTTCATTAACTTTGTCTTTCCTACGTTGATCTTTTAAACCTATTTTGCTGGCAGTTTTGGTTAGCTTGTTTATTTTATCTTGCATATCTTTGTGGCTGCTTGATAGTAGACAAGTGTCGTTGGAAAAGTCAAGGACTCCAATACAGTGTCAAGGGTCCATTGTAATCCTCTGCATTTATATGATGTTGCCTCCTTCATTAACCAATTTACTGCTAAGATAAATAATGTTGGTGATAGTACACATCCCTGCTTCACTTCTGTTTGTACCCTAAAGCTGTTAGTGGTGTGTTCTCCGCAGATCACTTTTCACTGAAAACCCTCGTTTAGGGCTTTGATGACATCACTGTCTTTTGAGAGAGGCCATGCCATCTTAGAATTCTCCACAGTGCATCTCTGTTGACACTGCTGAAGGGTTTCTCAAAATCTATAAACAGTGCATATGTTGTGCTATGCCACTCATTTGCCTGCTCTAATATTTCTCTAAGTACAAACATGTGGTCTATTCATGATCTTCCTTTCCTAAATCCTGCCTGCTCTTTCCGAAGTTTTCCCTCAAGTGTTGGTACAATTCTGTTGATGATTATTCGGCAAAATACTTTACTGGTGAGTGGCAGGAGGGTAATGCCTCTCCAGTTCCCACAATCTCTGAGGTCACCCTTTTTTGGTAGTTTTTCTATAAGCCCAGTTTTCCACTCCTCTGGGGCTTTTTCTAGATCCCAAATTTGTTGTAATATCCGGCAAAGTTGTTTTGGTGTTTCTATTTCTTCTGCTTTCAACATCTCAGCAGTCACTTCATCTTCACCTGGTGCCCTGTCTGATTTTAGCTTCTTTATCGCCTCCTTTACTTCATTTATTGTTATTGGTCCTGTATTGATGTTTAGTTTCATTTTTGCTTCAGGTATGTCTATTGTTTGTGCTGCTTGTGTTCTGTTTAGTAGGGTGTTAAAGTGTTCCCTCCATCTTTCAATTTTTTCTCTTTCTCCGCTGACCAGTTGTCCCTTATGTGTCCTTGCTGCACTCTCACATCTTGTGCTGAGGTTACCTGTCATCTGCTTTGTGACTTTGTAGATGGTTTTCATATCATTTGCATATGCTGCTTTCTCTGCTGCTTCTGCTAAGTTGTCATAGTACTGATATTTATCTTGATGGCATGATTCCTTCACTTCTTTGTCTTTTTGTGCATAATTACTTAAAATTTGTTCTTTTAGCCTTTGTGATTTGATGCTCAGTGATTTTTTTCTTGATTTCCTTTCTTTGCTCTATCTCTTCCCATGTGGTCTTGCTTATCCATTCCTCTTTTCTCCTTTTCCAATATCCCAGCACCTCTTTTGCTGTTTCCTGTAGTGTTTCATTGAACTCCAGTATGGACATTTCTGCTTTGTCTTGTAGAACACTGAAGTGGTTCTTAAGTACTATCGAGAATTCATTTCTTGTTTGGTGCTCTTTCAATTCAGTTTTGTTGTATCAAAACGTATCTTTCTGTGTTCTCCGATTTTGGCTTTCCTTAATTTTAGTCTTATTTTCAATACCAGAAGGTTGTGATCACTTTCTACACCTGCTCCTTTCCTTGCTTTCACATCTTGTAGTGACTGTTTCCACTTGTTTTTCTGTATGTGATCGATTTGGTTTTCTGTTGTTTTGTCTGGGGACCTACAAGTCACTTTATGCATGTTTTTATGGTGGAAAATTGTCCCTCCGATGGTCACTATGTTTTCTTCGCAGAACTTGCACAATCTTTCTCTATTTTCATTTATTTTTCAGATTCCTTCTCTTCCCATGATTCTTCTTCTATCTTCATTTCCATCACCTACTTTTGCACTGAAGTAGCCCAAGATGAGTAGCATATCATGCTTGGGTATTGTTTCCACTGTGGCTTGGAGGCTGTTGTAAAAATCTTCTTTTAATTCTTCTTCAGTTGCTTCTGTTAGTGCATAAAAAATTATAATCGACAGCTTCGTGAATCTTGAGTTGAAGCGTGCATATAATAATCTCTCATTTATAGGGGTCCATTTCAGCAATGCTCTTGATGCTTATTTCACCATAATCAATGCAACTACTTCGTGAAGATCTTCTTTACCTGACCATATTATTGTATCTTCTGTGTGCTGTGTTGTTAATTTCCTTCTGCTTTGTCTTCCCCATTTTGCCTCTTGCCCATTTTACCTCTTGTATTTCTAATATATATAGTTTGTATCTGTGCATTTCCTTGAAGGTTTGTGCTAGTTTTCCAGTTTGATTAAGTGTTTTTAGCGTTCTTACATTCCAGCTGCCTACTTGTATCTTGTGTTTAGGTTCCAGGAGGTCTGCAGTCGGGCTGGGGACTTCCAGTGGCTGGCTTTCATCCACAACCTTCATGGGCTCAGTTTCCTGATATATGTTTTTCCTTCCATCTGTGTTTATTTTTTTCCCTTGCTTCTGTTTCTGTAGCAGTCTGATGTTTTTTTTTTTCACTAGATAGGGTTGCTGGCCCTATGCCAAACCCTGCTTAGTTGCCTTTTACGATCATGCGTGGTAAGGTACAGTGGTCCTATTCTTTGCTTCTCAGGCATGTGCCTAGGTCCCAGGTACCACATGGGGGTATAAAGTTATCAAATAATTTCAACTGCAAACAATATCATCTGTTGATCTAGCTGCATAGTAAACATCTACAGCTTTTACCTTAAAAAAAATCTTTCGCTGATAATATCACAATCTTTGATTGGTCATGTCAAATTATCTACTCACCTGCAGGTCGGGCCCAGCTGTGGACATGGCCAACAGAGTGTTGGCTCCGATTGCTGCCACCATTTCCTTGAACTTTTTGCTCTCAATATTGGAGAGTTCTGTTGTTTTCTCCAGCTCCATCTTGTTTTGCTCAGCCAAATATTTGAGTTCAGCCTCTCTAGCACTAGTCAGGCGCTCCAGCTCAGATTCCTAGAGGAGGAGCAGAGTCACAAAGAACTGACTTGTGTCAAGAAAGTGTAGTGTTTGACACACCTCAACCATTAGCATCTGATTAGGAAAATCTCAGACGTATCATATTCATTTACCGTGATGCAGGTTGGGGTATGATGATACGATATTTAAGTTTGTTATCAAAGTAAATATAACAATACCATCTTTGTTACACTGTTATTTACCAACCAGGTTAAAATATTACTTTGTTCTTGCTTTCACCGAGGGCTTGGACAAGGTTCTTATTTCTGGAGATAACTAATATAAGACATTTTATTTTCTGCTCATTCACAGACAGATGAGTAAGTGCTTTCAGTATGCCTCACCCTGCCAGTAAATATTCTCAATCATCACAGACTGCTTTCCCCAGCACTCATATACTGGGTGCCCATTTTTAACTTGAACCTGACTCGGCAGCAGTGGTATTTATAGAGAGAAAAAAAAACTCTGAAACTAATCATACAGTACGACAAGATATGAGACACACTTGGTTATAAACTGCAAAATAAGAAAAGAATAACTGCTTTTGTCAAATTCATGGTGTCTAATGATGAAGGCAACTTTGATAAAACACAAGCAGGCATTATATAAAAAAAAAAGAAGCAAAGTTAAGATTCCTCATGTTTACATGATATGAAAGCAAATAACTTACAGCCTCAATCTTGCTGGCCTGAGCTTTGAGCTTAGCCTGCTCTACCGCTGCCTCTCCTTCTATCCTTGAAGCTTCAGCTCTGCTCTGAGCCTCAGCCTTTGCCTGCCCAGTGCTCTCTACAGCTGCACTGTTGGCCTGCAGCTCCAGCAATTCCCTACGAGCCTTCTCAGCTTCAGCCTCATCAGTAATCTTCTGCCGTTCCAAGCGACCTCTAGCCTTCTGTTCCAGCCGTTCAGCCTCGTGTCTGAATAAGAAAAGTGACTAATTACAGCCAAGGGGAATAGCTTTTGCTGCCTCCACAGTAACGTACATCATAGTATCTGCCAACATAAATCTCTGGGATACTGATCTTGTAATGCAGTCACTGTATCTGACTGACAAACTGTAATGTATATCATGCCACTGAAACATACAGGAAATATAGTATCCTGTTCATAATGTCCTTGACATTTTAACACACACCTGGGAGGTGGTGTAAGTGGTCAGTTTCATGCTTGACCACCTTTCTGTCCTCAGCTCCAGGAGGAGGCAGGTACATATTTTTACGGCTGGTTGACTAAGCCACCTCTGACCCAAGCAAAGCCACCAGCCCTCAGCATCACAAGTACGTGCACTAACCAGTTCAATACCCAAGCAAAACCACCAGTCTTCAGCATTATAAGTATGTGCACTAACCAGTTCACTATCCAATCAAAGCCACCAGTCTTCAGCATCACAAGTATGTGCACTAACCAGTTCACTATCCAATCAAAGCAACCAGCCTTCAGCATTATAAGTATGTGCACTAACCAGTTCACTACCAAAGCAAAACCACCAGCCTTCAACATCATAAGTATGTGCACTAACCAGTTCACTAACAAAGCAAAACCACCAGCCTTCAACATCATAGGTATGTGATCTAACCAGTTCACTATCCAAGCAAAAACACCAGCCTCCAGCATCATAGGTATGTGATCTAACCAGTTCACTACCAAAGCAAAACCACCAGTATTCAGCATTATAAGTATGTGTGCTAACCAGTTCACTACCAAAGCAAAACCACCAGTCTTCAGCATTACAAGTATGTGCACTAACCAGTTCACTACCCAACCAAAACCACCAGTTTTCAGCATCACAAGTATGTGCACTAACCAGTTCACTATCAAAGCAAAACCACCAGTCTTCAGCATCACAAGTATGTGCACTAACCAGTTCACTACCAAAGCAAAACCACCAGTCTTCAGCATCACAAGTATGTGCACTAACCAGTTCACTACCAAAGCAAAACCACCAGCCTTCAACATCACAAGTATGTGCACTAACCAGTTCACTACCAAAGCAAAACCACCAGCCTTCAACATTATAAGTATGTGCACTAACCAGTTCACTACCAAAGCAAAACCACCAGCCTTCAACATTATAAGTATGTGCACTAACCAGTTCACTACCAAAGCAAAACCACCAGTTTTCAGCATCACAAGTATGTGCACTAACCAGTTCACTATCAAAGCAAAACCACCAGTCTTCAGCATCACAAGTATGTGCACTAACCAGTTCACTACCAAAGCAAAACCACCAGTCTTCAGCATCACAAGTATGTGCACTAACCAGTTCACTACCAAAGCAAAACCACCAGCCTTCAACATCACAAGTATGTGCACTAACCAGTTCACTACCAAAGCAAAACCACCAGCCTTCAACATTATAAGTATGTGCACTAACCAGTTCACTACCAAAGCAAAACCACCAGCCTTCAACATTATAAGTATGTGCACTAACCAGTTCACTACCAAAGCAAAACCACCAGTCTTTAGCATTATAAGTATGTACACTAACCAGTTCACTACCAAAGCAAAACCACCAGCCTTCAACATTATAAGTATGTACACTAACCAGTTCACTATCCAATCAAAACCACCAGCCTTCAGCATTATAAGTATGTGCACTAACCAGTTCATTACCCAGCAGCTATAGTAGCTTTAGCTTTCTAAAATCATTGAACGAACGAACAAACATACTTTATTTTCAAAGTGTTAAGAATTGGGCATGCAGGCCTCATCTAACATTCTGCCCTTCATCATACAGCTTTCACTCAGTCACAGTCATTCAGCATTTGTTAATGAGCATAATAATCAAGAAGACACAATTAAATGATTACATAAATAAATAATAAACTTATCTCATGTCTATACTCTCTACACCCTGATTTATGCAGCAACATGAAATAAACTGGCAACTATGAGCAGGTTTCCCAGCAAAGCCTTATGGCCACAAGGAACATGCTGGTCTCCTACTACTCTGCTGGACAAACTATAATATCATAACAATCTGTTCACCACAGGGTAGATCAGTGCCTTGACTGCTGTGATTTATTGGCTCTAATTTAGACAACTACATCTTTCTAATACAGGAATCTTTGCTCTCAGTCTCAAATAACAATGAAAAATATACAAATGAAAAAAAAAAAAGATACAGAAGGCTGAAGTATATAAATCATTAATGAATACATTGAAAACAACTATCAGACCATGCTCAACATCATATGTTTATAAGCTACTTAAGCTGAAAATAGGCCTGCAGCATTGCGGGAATATATCTGTACCTTGACATGAAATTTTTTATATGCTTCTCCTAAATAAAGCAAACCAACACAAACTATGACAGAAACAAAAGATCTTTCTTATACTCTTTAACACAGCCAGCAATATTATCTAGACCTATCCCTCACTCTCTAACAGGCCTTGGGACATCAAAAAAAAAAAGCATAATTAACCATCCTGCCATAAACATCTCACTGGGTTCTGGAGCTTTGGCTTGGAGTTGAATAGTCAGTGAACATTAGGGTCAAGCACCTGTGGCTGGACAAAAGTACCAGTGGTTCATAACTGTGGCATTAAATTCCACATTTCCAGAAACAGCTGTCACAAGATATTTTAGTTTCCTTTCATTCAATGATGGCTATGTCAGTACTGCCAGTGTGCCTCATTCTGCAGGCTGACATTCAAGGTTGCTTTCTCCAGCATTGGTGTATCAGGTAACACACAATAATTAGTGCATAGTGTAAATTCAACTGCGAATTCTGAAATGTAATATATGTCATCGTATGCAAAAGATGCAGAATAACTTATATTGGTGAAACTGGCCTTAGACTGGGGGACCGCATACAGAAACATCTATACAATATCACCCAGCATGCTTCGAAACCAGTCCCTAACCATTTCAATGGCCCCAACCATAGAGGCAAAACTGATTTTCTGGTAACAGCCATCAAACAATGTCATGCAGATGACACAAGCCACCTAGCGCTTGAGAACTGCATTCAGAACCTACATTCAGGACTTTGGGACAGTGGACTACATGGTTTGAACTCATTCATCTACACATAATCTTCCACAATCTTACTCATTCTCACTTGTTGTACATAGTTTAGCACCCTCACGCATCATCACATTACCATTTCTCTACCATAACCATAATCATTCATTTCACCTTCTCCTCAGTTGATTGCCATTCCTTCCCTACCATCATCTACTATCAAACATCATAAATCCCTATCCATTCACTGCCATCATCATCGCCTTTCACTCCCTTAAGAGCACCGGCCATGGATAGGGGCTCTCCAGTCATCCCTGTTCTTGGAATAATTCTCTGCTCCTTCTATGAGCATCCTTGTCTCTTAACATTTTCTACACTCAACCATGTACAATATAGAACGAATGCGTTGTTTACACTGCAAAAGGTGCATAATGTTTGTGCTCCTACTGACATAAAGGTGCTCGTGGTTCTGCGCTGTTCTAGAAGATGAGATAAAATATTTGCAATTTTTCATTAACTTTTTCATTTTTTATTTTTCTTTATTGTTTTGTTAACATCAAATTCATTTGAATCTGTACTTTGTCTCCTCTTTCTGATTCTTCATCCTGTTTATTTTTGTTTGATAAAGGGTAACGCCGAAATGTCACACCTGTGTAATCGTTAAATAAAAAAGCTGTTGTTACTTTTTTTCCTAGTTTATATATTTTAGTGTATCAGGTATCCATTTTTACAGCCAAGTCGATTGGAGAGCAAAGGTAACATGACACAAACCAATAATCTTACAGGTAAGAAAACAGGGTTACTATCAGCTTTCCCAGTTATGCCAGCAATATAGATATTAATATAAAATACCAACACTAGACAAAGCAAGAACAAATGCAAAAGTTAACTCTTTCCACTCGTGCAAGCCCTACAAGGATCTTTGCGGTATGGCAATTCCACCCTCGAGAGCCCTATGTGGAATCAGTTTCTTTCGTTGAAAACATGATGTTGCTTTTCATTTAACCAGTTAGAACTCTTCTGAATTCAAAGTTAAACTAGTGTTTTAAGCATGGGGGATAAAGACGCCATTTTGGATACATAGATAGGGGGTAAAATTCAAGTTTATTTCGAGACTGAATGGTAGAATGGTCACACCGACCAACTAGATCTAGCTTACTATATGTGTTTCTAGTAGCTGTAGATCTGTTAGATTTATTGGGTGTCACAAACATTCATAAATACTGATTTTTCTGTGTTGAAATTTGAATGACTACGTATTCTATACTGGATTATGACACAGTTAAGGTAAATATAAAGTAGATTTTATTGCTTAGCCCTAAAATTTTTTTAGCGCCAAAAAAATCGTTCCATCGTTTCACACCAGTTTTTCTCTTCTCTTTGTTTTTTTATGACAAATAACTTCATTTATGGAATCTTCATTCATTTCCACATATTTTAATGTGTGATACACACGTGGTGATCATGGAATTAATTTGGTACAGTAACTTTTACACAGGGACCCCTTCTCCAAAATGTCCGCGTCGTCAAAAACTAAGGAACATTTTGGAAGTAACGCGAGTGGAAAGAGTTAAGCCAGGCAATGAAGATTCTAACCAAAATATAAAATAACTAACTCAAAGGTAAAATTCATCTTTCACCTGGCTGTTGCCTCCTGGGAATTGGTAGTAATCTCGATAGCCAGTTGTACGGATTTCTGTAGAGCATCACGAGTTCTTTGATCAACAGGCTCCACAGACTGGATATCAATGTTAGTGACCACCAGGTTGTTTTGTGGGAACAAGAACGCACTCTTCACTTTCCCGGCCTCATCAATGCCAAACACAGAAGCTCGGATAATCTTGGCAGAGTTCTGAGGGGTACGATAGTATGTAACTACAAAAACGTCAAACATGTAAAGAAGTCCTTCCAACTTCAGCATAAACACAGCTTAACCCAGGGGTTAAACTCACTAGTGGCGAGGATTCGTCTTCCTGGACAAAAGCTCCATCCTGGTCACAACTAGGAAGGGTAGCGGCCACGACCACAAAATGCTGAAGTCGGAGACACTAAACCAGTGCAGTCTAGACAGGCAACCACCTCTCACCCGGCGGGGATGTATGCGTATCTTAATCATGTTGAGGTTTTCCGGTGAGGAAGTCTAACGCTGGACTGGATGGACAACCACTTCTCACCCAGCGGAGATACATGGGTATCCCAAAACACATTGAGGTTTTCCGGTGAGAGAGTCCAACTCTAGCCTGGATGGGCAACCACTTCTCACCCAGCAGGATATACTGATATCCAAAACACGTTGAGGTTTTCCGGTGAGAAATTCCAACTCTAGATTAAACTGCTGCAACGAAAACCATGGTGTCACGCAATCCCACTTCTGAGACCCACTGAGAATATAGGCTCAAGCCATGCAATACTCTGAACCTCTTGTGGCCCTCTTGGGGATCTCTTGTGGTCCTCTCATGACCACAGGAGGACCACAGAAGTAAATTCAGTAGGACTACGGGGCGGTCTTGGTGGTAGAAGCAAATGAAGCAGAAGAAGAAGAAGCATAAATACAGATAATAAAATACAATAAAAAACAAATCTTTCCAACTTCAGCATAAATACAGATAATAAAATACAATAAAAAACAAATCTTTCCAACTTCAGCATAAATATAGATAATAAAATACAATAAAAAACAAATCTGTTCAACTTGAACATAAAGTAGATAATACAACCACATCAAAACAAAAATTTCCAATTTGAACATGGATAATAAAACTACAACTAAATCAAAATTTCCAGTTTGAACATACGAGGGTCATACCGAAAGTCATGAGCAAAAGTTTTTTAAAAATAAGAATTTATAGATAGAAAAAATATAAATGTATCACCTTATCTGCATCCTTTTCTTCACTTTTCAACATAATCTCCATCTCTCTGCACACATTTTTCTCATCGCTCTGCAAGTTTGAAAATCTCCTTCTGGTAGAATTCCATTCCAGCTGACCGATGGCACAGACGCACTGCTTTCTGGACGTTTTCTCCTGTGGGAGGACCCAGCGGGCAAAAACTTTTCTATAGCCTAGGGTTTCAGTCATTTCCTGTATTTACTGTGATTTCAGATACTGTGACACGTCTGTCTTCTTTAATGATGTCGTCAACCCTTTCTGTGGAGGCAGTTCTAGGGTGACCATTGTGGGGCATATCTTGTATGCTCGTGTTTCCATCTTTGAAATGTTTTACCCACCTCATAACACTGCTAGCACCTATACATACATCTCCATAAGTAATTTGAAGTCTTTGGTGAATTTAAACAACGGGGATTTCCTCTTTAATGAGGAACTCAATAACAGCATGTTGACGAAACGAAACTTCGACACCTGCCATTATGTTTCTGTTTTGTGTGGTCACATGAACATTATGGTGACGTCATATGACCTCTACATGAAGTACAAAGGATTCAGATTAAGGTGATACATTAATATTTTCTCTATCTATAAATTCTGATTTTAAACAAATTTTGCTCATGACTTATGGTATGACCTTCGTAGATAATAAAACTACAACAAAATCAAAGATTTCTAATTTGAACATAAAGTAAAAACCTCATCAAAATCAAAGATATCCAATTTAAACATAGAGCAGATATTTAAAAAATATATCAAAAAAGCTTTCCAGCTTCAATGTGAAGCAGCTAATAAAACAAAACCAAAAAATAACAGCAAGTTTTTCCAACTTGTATATAAGTATATAATGAATGCCAAAATGAATCATTTCTTTTTTTCTCCATTTTTCTTTGCATGTCAAAATGGATGTTTTCAGTAAAACTGATATTACTGTTCTTATAATTGAGTTTTAGTCTTATTCTGAGTGCATTTCCACAGTATTCTCCTGGCCAGTTCTGGTCTTGGCTGTCTGTGTGCTTCGTTCCTCTTATACTGGAGAACTGTAGACAATGTCAAGATGTTGCTTGCATTTGTCTCAGGTGAACATATCTGCAGTAACTGTCCAATAGCTTCTCTGACTCTTGTGCTGCTTTCATCATTTGTTTCTTTCTTTTTGGTGAGTTAGTAAGGTATCATTTTTATGGAGTTCAGTTGTTATTTTAAAATTTCACATTGTATTTTGTTACCTCAGTTACTTTACACATTTCACTTGATGTCCAGGTTTATTGAGGTTTGGTACAGCAATGGCAAGAACAACTGAGAAAGGAGAACAGCAGTAAAGAATATAACCAAAGGCAACAGACACAACTACTATTTCAGCAAAATGTCTTCTTCAGGGACAAGTGAAAAAAAAAAGATACAGTACCAAATAAATGTAAAAGGTAAAAATATCTATAAAGAAGTATAGCTTTTGGGAAAGTCAAAGACAATTTTGTACCCGGCAAAGAAGAAGATGATGATGATGGTAACGTACTCACCTTGTGAAATTCATCAAAATGAACTTGTGCCACTGTTCCTCGTATGCGTGATGCAATAGCCTTGCATGCATCACCAATAAAGTCAGGAACACTGAACAACTTGGCAGCTTCAGCTGGAGACTTGTCCTTCACTTCAAAATGCCTGGATAAAAAAAGCATTCAAAGCAAAACCATCAAAATACTACAAATGATGCTTAAGCAGATGTGACTCAGTTACTCACATGTAGAAAGAGGTACCTGGCTTCTTGTGGAGGTATGGAAGGAAAGTTGGCCGGGCATGATCTGAACACATCACTCTCTAATGTGCCGACAGGTCAAGTAAAAACATGGGCACTAACACCATTTCCCTTGGGTACTTTTACCTTTATGTACACATTTAAAAAAAAACAATTTATAAACCACTTCTTGAAACATGGAATCAGAATCAGTCACTTCAAATATTTTTGGATTTATTAATCTGAGTTATTTATAATGAACATCTTGATGATCCTGTAGTACCACACATCAAGTTTAGTGGGGTGTGGTGGCCTACGTGAAGCCCAGGCACAGGTCACGGATCCCGCCACCATAGGGACCTAGTTCAGTCCTGTCCTGCTACATGAGCTGAAGGATTACAACAGTGTTATCAGAAGCACAATGAAGAAGTAGGAAAGGAACCCAACAAGGTCTGATCCACCAGCCCTGACAAACTGACCCACTCATCTGACACAAACATCTTTCCTCCCCTATCACACACTCATACCATAATGTAGCAGATGCTGAGATGAGTATGCTAAAAACAACATAGCCATCAGAGACAACAAGCCATCAGCATGTATGCTGCTCTTGGTTAACAGCTTGCATAGAGATTTCATGCTGAAATGTCTGTTTTAAGGATGCAAGGAAATATTTTTTTTTTCACACTTTGATCTTAAATCATCAATGTTGGCTCCTCCTAATCATCTGAATATTTTAATCTGATGACCAACTCATGAAAACAAGTCTACCCACATGGCTTCTCCTAATCATCTAGATACTTTGATCTGATGACCATCTCATGAAAACAAGTCTACCCACATGGCTTCTCCTAATCATCTAGATACTTTGATCTGATGACCATCTCATGAAAACAAAGTAAAGTCTACCCACATGGCTTCTCCTAATCATCTGAATATTTTAATCTGATGACCAACTCATGAAAACAAGGTAGAGTCTACCCACATGGCTTCTCCTAATCATCTGAATATTTTAATCTGATGACCAACTCATGAAAACAAGGTAAAGTCTACCCACATGGCTTCTCCTAATCATCTGAATATTTTAATCTGATGACCAACTCATGAAAACAAAGTAAAGTCTACCCACATGGCTTCTCCTAATCATCTGAATATTTTAATCTGATGCCAACTCATGAAAACAAGGTAAAGTCTACCCACATGGCTTCTCCTAATCATCTGAATATTTTAATCTGATGACCAACTCATGAAAACAAGGTAAAGTCTACCCACATGGCTTCTCCTAATCATCTGAATATTTTAATCTGATGACCAACTCATGAAAACAAAGTAAAGTCTACCCACATGGCTTTTCATAATCATCTGAATATTTTAATCTGATGACCAACTCATGAAAACAAGGTAAAGTCTACCCACATGGCTTCTCCTAATCATCTAGATACTTTGATCTGATGACCATCTCATGAAAACAAGGTAAAGTCTGCGTACAAGGTGAGACATACTCGGGGCTGTCAGTGTAGTACAGGAAAACATAATATTCAAATATTCAAGTGAAAATCTGCTCACACATATATGTATGGTGATGATGATCAAGTGCTTATGACCATGAATAAGTTAAAATCATGTCAACAAGAACATAAGTTAAAATCATGTCAACAAGAATATAAGTTAAAGTCATGCTAATAAGAACATAAATTAAAAAATAATGTCAACAGGAATATAAGTTAAAGTCATGTCAACAAGAACATAAGTTAAAATCATGTCAACAAGAACATAAGTTAAAATCATATCAACAAGAACATAAGTTAAAATCATGTCAACAAGAACATAAGTTAAAATCATATCAACAAGAACATAAGTTAAAATCATATCAACAAGAACATAAGTTAAAATCATATCAACAAGAACATAAGTTAAAATCATATCAACAAGAACATAAGTTAAAATCATATCAACAAGAACATAAGTTAAAATCATATCAACAAGAACATAAGTTAAAATCATGTCAACAAGAACATAAGTTAAAATCATGTCAACAAGAACATAAGTTAAAATCATGTCAACAAGAACATAAGTTAAAATCATATCAACAAGAATATAAGTTAAAGTCATGCTAACAAGAACATAAGTTAAAAAATAATATCAACAGGAATATAAGTTAAAATCATGTCAACAAGAACATAAGTTAAAATCATGTCAACAAGAACATAAGTTAAAATCATGTCAACAAGAACATAAGTTAAAATCTTGTTAACAGGATAAAATTTAGAATGTACTTCACATCACAGAGCAGAAAATGATAGAATTTAGTGGGAAGACACCATCAGCAAACCAGTTTCGGCCAAAATCCTAGCCTTTCATGGCACTTTGTGTCTCTTCAGAATGAGTAAAAGTGTGGAGCCTAATAAGAAATCTGGTTCTTGAGTTCATTCCTGCAACTGAAGAAATCCACTGCTTCAACTCTTCATCCAACTCAATGACTGTGTTTAAAAGTTTCCATGCCAGTTTCATCCGTGGCTGCTACAAGGTAATACAACTACATCAAGGCAAAATTCATTCATTCATTTGCATGTCCCTTGCGGAACTTTGCCTCCCAAACAGCACTCCTGTAGGCCTCTCGGTTGTGAGCAAGATGGCCTGTTGTTGCTGCATCCATTTGCAGAGCGTCAATGATGTCTTGCAGCCATCTTTGTTTTGGTCTTCCTCTCTTTCTTTTTCCCATTATGTATCCTTCCAAGACGGTCTTCTCTAGATTATCATGACATTAAAAAAAACAACTAATAAATCAATTACCAATTGTATGAAAGCTGCAGGGATAAACGGGCGTGGTCTGCTGTATCAACAACAACAATGTCTCTGCTGAAAGCAGGCCCCAACATCAAAAACAATGATTTAATCATGTTTGGCTGCTTTGGCATTCCCCCTGATAGGCTCAACAATGTAAACTGCTCATCTGGGCCCAGCATCACAAGTTCAGGTCCAAAGATAACTCTGGATATATGAAGATAAAACATGAGACCATGACACAGGAAGATAAAACATTACTGAGACCATGACACAGGAAGATAAAACATTACTGAGACCATGACACAGGAAGATAAAACATTACTGAGACCATGAATAATATAGCATTTCAAAACATATAAACTAGGAAAAAAGTAGGAACAGCTTTATTATTTCCTGCTTTTTTCCTAGTTTATACATTTTGGTATCACAGCTTTACTGCAGTGCTTTGTGTATAGTTATATATACACTATAAACTAATTATTGTGAATATAGCATTTCATTTAGTTTGATCATCTTTGTCTTTTTTTAATGAAATAATCATCAAGTTTCCATCTGGTGATAACAGTGATGATAACTGGTGATTATTATAGCTCAATATCATGGTTTTCCTCATTTCCTGGGACATATATAAGACAATGCCCACCCAGAAAGCTGTCACGTTAAAAATGGGTCATCTGTTTATGTTAATGAAATGGCTCACTAATTCAGTGCTTATGTGTTTATTTTTCACCACTTCTAACTCCCCCCCTCCCCTGATGCCGATGGGGGCTGAACTTGCAAATGCCACTATTCATCTCAGGCACCCCGAAAACTATGGATTGAACAGTAATATCGGTCGTTTTCAATTATTTTTACATGTTACCCCCATCCCACACCCACCCCTAGGACCCCATGCTGATGGGGCTGAACTTGGACTTAAACGGCATTGGGAGTGTCACTATTCATCTCAGCAACCATGAAAACTATGGATTCGACACTAATATCAGTCTTTTTCGATTATCTGTACATGTCACCACATCCCACCTCCACCCCTAGGACCCCATGCTGATTGGGGCTGAGCTGAGCTTGGACTTAAACGGCATCGGGAGTGTCACTATTCATCTCAGCGATCCAGAAAACTATGGAATCGACACTAATATCTGTCGTTTTCAATTATTTTTATACATCACCCCATCCCACCCCCACCCCTAGGACCCCATGCCAATGGGGCTGAACTTTGACTTAAACAGCATCAGGAGTGTCACTATTCATCTCAGCGACCCCGGAAACTATGGATTCTACACTAATACTGTTCATTTTTTATTATTTTTACATGTCACTCTAGGCCCCCCCCCCCACATGCCTTAGGGGGCTGAACTTGGACTTAAACAGCATCAGGAGTGTCACTATTCATCTCAGCTACCCTGGAAACTATGGATTTGACACTAATATTGTTCATTTTCGATTATTTTTACATGTCACCCAGACCCACAGAGGTCATAGGGGTATCCTAGGAGTGATCTAACCCCCTCAGTGCACTGTCCAGATTGTAAGTCGTATGTGTGCCAAGTTTGGTTGAAATTGCTCCAGGCATTCCAGCGTGATGCTGGAATATACATATACATAAAAATACATTCATTTATATATATATATATATATATATATATATATATATATATATAAGTTAACACTAACTTATTTGCCCATAATTAATTTCAAATATTTAACCATGTTTAACAGAAACTGTATAGTAGTGTATCTTCTTCTTCTTTAGCTTTCTGAACCATTAAAACTCACTGCTGCAGATAAATCTCACCTCCATGCCTCTCTATTCCTAATCTTATCTCTACAGTTGGTAACATCAGTTTCCTGTATATCCTCCTCTATGATGTCTCTTTATCTCTGTCTTGGTCTACCTCTCAGCCTTGTTTCCTTCATCTCTTTACATCATTTTCATTTGTCTGCTTTCTTCCGTTCTTTCTACATGATCCAACCACTTGAGCTTGAACATGAAGAACAGCCATGCTCTGCTGCTGGCCTAGAGATGGACCCTCCTTGCACTCTGGACACTCCTATATGTGCTCAGTCTTTAACCTCAGTGTTGTTGGTAGTGTGTGTTGGATGATAGTGCCAATGGCATATTTATTGAATGATCTTTTCCATAAAATTCTGAATGTCTGCCACTGCCCCTCATTATTTCCCTTTTGCATAGTCTTTGGTGATAGGTTCTGCATTCAAAATTTGTTTGCTCATCTCCATGTACTTTTGATAGGGTGGGTGTTATAATGTCTGTTTTGTCCATTTGTAGGTCACCCAGGGTTGTTGCCCTGTTCGCGACTCAACCAGGATAATCTGTTCAGTTTCAAGATGTTTATAATCCACTGTAATTTAAACAGGGTGTTAAGCTCAGTGTTTTTTCTAGCTCTCCATTCCTCACTGTTGGTATCCTCTATGGATCTGACGGTTCTTCTTAGGATCTTGTTCTCAAAGACCTGAAATTTTTCTTTGTTGTACCTAACTTGCAGCTGTTGAATCTTGTGCCTAGATATTTGCACATTTCTGTTTTTCTGATGGTCATATCTCCAACAATTATATAATCTGATCATTCTCCCATGGTCTCTTGACATCTTCATATACTCTGTCTTATCTTGGTTAATTGTCAGACCCACTTTTAGTGCCAATCTTTCAGCTGCATGCAGGCATTGGTGGCTTGTTACAGTCCCCCCACTAGGTCAATGTTGTCAAAATAGCCTAGTATTTTTGCTGGGGTTTTTTTATACTGGTTTCTCTTTTCATGATACCATATAGTAAAGATATATATATATATATATATATATATATATAGCAAAGAATAGATAAAGTGCACTATGAATACAACATATAGTGTCCAAGGCTTGGACTTTTGTCTAGCAAGAATGTATAAAGTACTGCCCCTTTTTCTCTATCATCACAGGATACATCTAAATAAAGGATTTTAATATCTTTATAGTTAAAATTTGAAAACCTCTACCTAGAACACTTCAAAGAATAAGGACTGATGATGGCGATGATTTACCGTCATAATAAATTACACTTACCGTGCTCTCTTTTCCTTATAATCATAAATCTGCACGGCTGCATTATGGGGTACACGGAATGTGACCATTCGTGTCTTGTCCCGGTCCTGTTTTGCGCTGAAGATCTCAGCTTGATTGTAGCGAACATTTTGAAGTTGATTGAAAACTTGATCATTGGACAAGAGACTTGCCACATTTGGCGGAAGCTCTTTGGCCCAGAGCTCCTCATCCTGACTGAGCATGTAAGTTTGTCCCCTGACAGCACGCACCTGGCAACATATTTTTAGCAATGTTTGAGCATGCTGCAGTGTTAGAGTACAGTGTGTATTGTTAACTTGGAAAAAAAAAACAGCAGATAAAACACTAAGATGTGAGAGAAAGAAAAAACACTAAGTGAATGAATGTTGGATTGAATGACTCATTGATCTTTATTTTCAAAGGGTTAAGAACTGGGTACACATGCCCATCTGATATTCTGCCCTTTATCACACAATTTTCTCTCTGTTCCAGACATTCTGCAAAATATGCCACACATATAACAAACTTAATCAACATTGAAAAAAAAAACTGAGAAAAATAAAATAAAACATTTACCTTTCACATCTTATTCATGCACTCAAAACAGAAAGTAATTACATATATGGAAAAAAAAAGTTATTCCTAGTTTCACATTAATTAATATCTACCAAACAGGTATTCAGAATAAAATCAGTTAAATTCAGCATTTGTAACAAGTCTAAAATAACATGTAAATTTTATGAATCATGGAGGCATGTAGATGACATCAAGTGGAAATGGGAAAAGTCTGTAGTTGTCTGAAGGAGCATAGTTTATATTTGTTACGCAAGATGGGAGGGTATTCCACAGATGAGCAGCAGAATAAGCAAGGCTAAGTTTTGGAAGACAAATATTGTCTAAGTGTTGGCTACCATTTGAGTTAGATTTAAACAGTTTCCATATATAAAACAAGCTATCAAGTGGAACACAACAGGCCAAAGAAAAAGAGGCAGACCGTGTGAAACTCTGAAGAGGACGTTGTTAAGAGAGGCCAAATTAACAGGCATAAAATCCTTTGATGAGGTTGAAAGACTCGCCGAGGACAGGAAAAATTGGCAAACTACTTTGCGAGCCCTATGTGACGTTTAACGGCACGGGAAGGATATAAGATATATAAAACAGAACATGCTAATTAGAATATGATGAACTAAGTTGGCTTTGTTGCATACAAACCTGTTCTCGGGAGGTAAAATTTTGTTTATGTTGATCTGTGGTCTGTGTGTGATTCTGGTCACTAGTAAGTTTTACCACTTCCTTCTACAGTTAGTAAAGCCTCTTTGTATTTTACACTGAGCACCCATCCTAAATTGATGAGCAATGGTCTAAATGTGTTTGTATATGTGATATGTAGTATATCTTCCTAGCGAATTAACCAATGAAGTGCTTAATTATGGCTAACTGGTAAACTTTTTGTGAAATGAGTTTTATTATAGTGTGCACAAAAGAGTTCCAGATCAGATATTGGTCAATAGTGAGATCTACTGTTTGATGTTCACTAGCATTTTCTATCTGTGATGTTTCAGTACAAAGATGTAGTGTTGGTTTTGTCACACTCAGTAGTTTCTGCCATGTTACTATGAGCACTGATTTTGTTTTATCAGTGTTTATGATCATGCCATTGTTGTTGTTCCATTTAATAACATTATTTGTCTAGATCTGAAGAGCTTATTCTAAGTCAGCATAGTTATAGTTATTGGTATAGACTGTGCTGTCATTGGCAAAAAAGGTCACAAAAATGAGTGTTTAAGATGAAATGAGAGAATCATTGATACAGACAGCAAAGAGCAACAGGCCTAGAATAGAACCTTGTGGAACACCAGTATCAACTGTGATATGACTGTGAACTCGGACAGAACAAGCAAAACACTGGAATGTAGGGTGTGCTGCCCACACTTGGCCAGATAGTTGCTCATCCTACCAAGGTTCAAATCACAGTCAATCACTGTTTTCTTTTCCTCACATCTAAGGCTTTGTTTTACTACTTTTTCAGGATAAATCATATATATATATATGTATGTATGTATGTATTTTTTTTTTTTTTTGCTAGCAAAATAGGTCTTGAAATTAACAAAGACAAAACAAAAAATTATGAAACTTCTCATTAATCAAGAAGGAAAAATATATGTAGAAGGAACAGCTGTTGATGAAGTAAACCAATTTACATATGTTGGCAGCTACATAGACCAGGATGGCAACACCAGGAAGGAAGTTAAAATTAGAATTGCAAAAGTAGCATTGACCTTAGAAAATCCTGAGAACATATATAATTCAAAAGTTATAAGCACAAAAATCAAGCTACGATTATTCAATTCAAATGTAATATCCACCCTCATTTATGCATGCAAAAGCTGGAAATCAACTAAAGAAATAGACAAGAAATTAGACTCTTTTGAAAACAAATGCCTAAGTAAAATACTTGGTATAAAGTGGAATGACTTTAAGAACAACACAGAGATAAGACAGATGAGCAAACAACAACCTGTCTCACGGGCGATCAGAAAAAGAAGATGAACATATGTAGGCCATGTGATGAGAAGAAACAATCAGAGACACTAAAACAAGCTATCAAGTGTAGTACAACAGGCCAAAGAAAAAGAGGTCAACCATGTGAAACTAAAGAGGACATTGTTAAGAGAAGCCAGTTTAGTGGGAATAACATCCCTTGATGAAGTTAAAAAACTCACTGAAAACTTGGCAAACAACTATGCGAGCCCTATGTGACATTTAACGGCACAGGAAAGATGTAAGATATAAATATATACATATAAGTTTCAGCTGAAAATAACATTACAGTCTTATATAATTCTGAAAATAATCCGATGTGATGGCATCATAAGATTGCTGAGCTCCCTTTGAATCCCAGTTTCTAGCAGCAGATGCTGAAGATTAAAATCTTGAAAACTGGCAAGTTTCATAAGTGGGTTATAATTTTCTTGAATCTGCCAGGAACCGTCTTGGCAGGTTCCACCACCATGAAAGAGACTGTTTTGCCACTAGGATAAGATCCTGATCAACTCTGTTTCAGAAGCCGTTATCAATTTTAAAAAGGATAACACAGAATACAAGTCCATGTACATGAACTGACATCTGCCAAACTGTAAACTGCGTATATCGAAATGATACCCATATCTTCTTTTTGAACACATCCTGTAAACCTAGCCCCAGGAAAAGAACACAGATGGAAACATGACTAAACTCCTGCAGATGAAGGTGATCCATCTCTTTGTCTTAATGGCCAAGCATTTAAAACTGATGACAGAAGAATAAAAAGAAAAAAACAATCAAATCCAAGGTACTAACTTCTGACAGTTCACTTACTTTGCCTGTCTTGATATCTCGAACATAAATCCCCTCATTTTCATCCAATGGGATGGCTTGTCTCTTCGTCACAACTTCTACCTCAACTGAAGGCACATACTCTGTGGGTCCACGGATCATCCAACGGTCACCTGGAGCACGTGTTACTTTCTGTTAAAAAAAAAAAAACAAAAACAAAAAGAAACTTACTGAACTGATGAAAATAGAAAATATATTTATCACAAAGTACATACTCTCTAGGAACATTATTTCTAGAAAACCAAGATGGGAACTTTTCACTTAACAGTTTTTATGTTGTCTGAGTGCTCTGTTTAAAATCTCAAATGTACAGCCAAAGGTCTGATTTGTTAATGTGTATATAGTAAGGCACTGTAGTGGAATACCATTTTATATTGAATATGTGCATGTTTGCCATTAAAGACAACAATTATTGATTTTGACATACCATGTACAAAGATATCTAAACCAGGACATATCCTATATATTACATGTTTAAGGAAACCACGAAAAAATTCTTTTAATAAAAATTATCTTCTTCTGTTACTCTCTGTGGTACATTAATGACGTATGTCCAGCAAAATATTACTCTCTGTGGTATATGAAAGAAATATGTCCAGCAAATGTTACTCTCTGTGGTACCTGGATGAAATATGTTCAGCAAGTGTTATTCTTTGTGATACATGAAAGAAGCATGTCCAGGAAGTGTTACTCTCTGTGGTACAAGAAAAAAGTATGTCCAGCAAGTGTTACTCTCTGTGGTACAAGAAAAAAGTATGTCCAGCAAGTGTTACTCTCTGTGGTACAAGAAAAAAGTACGTCCAGCAAGTGTTACTCTCTGTGGTACAAGAAAAAAGTATGTCCAGCAAGTGTTACTCTCTGTGGTACAAGAAAAAAGTATGGCCAGCAAGTGTTACTCTCTGTGGTATAAGAAAGAAGCATGTTCAGCAAATGACTATGATTTATACATCTGTTATTACACCAGGTGAAATTTTTTAAAAATCCAGCCAGATATATCTTGGTTGGGGTTACATGAATATCTTAATGTGTGTATGTACATGTATCCCAGTGTGCCTCACTCTGCAGACAGATATTCTCCCATTTCCAAGACTAGGCAGTCAATCTCAGTAGCCAATATATCAAGAGAAAGCAAAACATTGCTAACAGAACCAAGGAATTAGAAAAAAATTGCCAGGTTTGAATTGAAAACATGACTTTGCTACAACCACCCACAGACTGGCCAGAAATCTGATATTTTAATCTTCTGAAGCCAAGGATCATACTTTAAGTGAAACATAATTATGCTGGGAAATGGCTGGAACGGAATATAATAGTGACAAAATCTCTATAGCCATAAACTCCTAATCGAATGTCATGTTAGTTTGAACTAAGTGTAACAACTGACTGACCAGTTTTGAAACATGCAGTGGCTTAGTTTCTCGATACCCACCAAAAAATTTTAAAAATCATCAAAAAGTGGAATACAGAGTTTTTTTTTTTAATTTGCATTTACAGATAAATGCCTGATAGCATTTTTATATATTTTAAGAGTTTACTATATCAAAATATCAAATGGCAAGAAAATGTGCCAGATGCTCTTGTCTAATCAGATATTGCACAAATGGTGCTAATAACCGTTGTCTAACTCACATATTGCACAAATGATGCCAGGCACCCTTGTCTGTCACAGATATTGCACAAATAGTGCTATTAACCGTTGTCTAACTCATATATTGTAAAAATGGTGCCAGATGCCCTTGTCTGACTCAAATACAGAATATGTCAGGATGAAGAACATAAATATCAGAACAAGCACCAAACAGAATGAACATAACTGATGCTAAAGATGGATGGCTTTATTGTATTTATAATCCTGGTGGCTCACACTACAGACCAAACTGAGTACAGATCATACTGTTGTGGGACTTCAAGATAAACCTGCCAATCTCTTCTCTGTGGGAAATGAGGCTGGCACGGTTAAATACAAGACTGACATAAATCAGGGCACAGTTTTATCACAAACCCCATCCTGGAATGTTTCAGTGGCCTTCAGAATAAGTCCTTCATCTTCACCAAGGATGTAGACATTCTGTATGCCTTTCTCCAGTCTCTCACCAGGCATCAAGAAAAACGACTTTTCTCCCTGGAATAGCAATGGGACAAACAGACACAGGTAATGAGAGCTTAGCTAGTGTTTCATATTATGCAATGAGACATCCCTAGAAAAAAAAACTAATAAAGTAACGCTTACACACAAAACTTGTTTCATAGTTATATCTGAAGATGGACAAAAGTGATTGCTAGTTTTACAAAAGAAAGTAAGATTGTCATAAGCAAAAAATAAAAAAAGATGAAAACTAAATTCACCAAAAATTCAAATGCCTCAAAAATCCTGAATTTTAACTCAATCTTCATGGACAAGAAGGCAAAACTATAAACAAACACATAATTTACTTATTCATCAAATAGTCTGACTTCTAGCCATTTTTAGAGTCAAGAAACCAACTATAACTATTAATTATATACTGTTTTGTCTTTTAGTGCCCTCTCTAAAGTGTTTCTTTATTGTTTTTTTGCTGTCTTTTTCCTTACACTTTTCCCTTCTTTAGTCTTCATAATCTTTATAAAATAAGACTATACATTATCACATACTCCTACTTCATCATACCACTTTTATCACAGTTATTAAATTTTAACAGTTAAACTCAGTGACATTACAGTGGTAATGACAATGTCTAATGACATTTATCTACAATATTTTCTTTGATACTTTGTCCAGAACACAGATACAAACCTCTTCTGGTCAAACAGAAACAACTTTTAACTCTTTCCGTGCCTTTGGACATTATAATGACGTTTCCGGTTTCCCGTTGCTTACCAATGGTCATTATAATGATCATTGGTTTTTTTCAATAAAACAACCAGTGTAACATTTAGACTGTATATATTTTGTCCGCAATTCTGGTGACACTTTTCAAAATGGCAAAAGAGTGCCTAGTTACAAGCGATGCAGAGCGAGAAAAAGGACGAGAAGCATGGAAATTTTTCAATTTTTGATGATGTAGATAGGGGTATGGACATAGCCTATGGCCACCCCACTGCATATCCTAATCACGCTGAGGTTTTCTGGTGAGAAAGTCCAACTCTGGACTGGATGGGCAACCACCTCTCACCCGGCGGTGATACACGGGTATCTCAAAACACGTCGAGGTTTTCCGGTGAGAAAGTCCAACTCTGGCCTGGGTGGGCTACCGCCTCTCACCCAGCAGGGATGCACTGATATCCTAAACACGTCGAGGTCTTCCGGTGAGAAAGTCCAACCCTAGACTAAACTGGTGCAATGAAAACCACGGTGTCACGCAATCCCGCTTCCGAGACCCACCAAGAATACAGGCTAAAGCCCTGTGATACTCTAAACCCCTTGTGGTCCTCTCGTGGATCTCGTGTGGTCTTTTCGGGGACCACACAGGGGACCACGGGACCTAACGAGGACCACAGGCGTGAATTCAGTAAGATCACAGTGCGGTTTTTGGTGGTAGAAGCGAACGAAGAAGAAGAAGAAGAAGAAGAAGATACACTGAAAATGAATGTTTTAGACATATGTCTTTTACACTGAAAATGAATGTTTTAGACAAATGTCTTATACACTGAAAATGAATGTTTTAGACAAATGTCTTATACACTGAAAATGAATGTTTTAGACAAACATCTCTTATGTCAGTAATGAGTGGAATCTAAAGTGAATGCTTACCTTGACCAGCTTCTTCTGTCCCAGTTGTGGCTTTCCTGCTTCATCAACAGGGTCAAGGACAACACAGTACTGTCTGTTGTTTAATGTTGTGATGTTCACAACACCCACAACCTGTAACAGTGTTCAAACTATTTACCAATATCCTACATAAATCTCTCTAGGTCTAAAACTGTCATGTATGACTGTAAAATTGTCATGTGTGTAAAATGTTTATATATGAGTGTAAAACTGCCATATATGAGTGTAAAATCTTCACATAGCAGTGCAACATTTTCACTTATGAGAGTAAAATTTGCATGTAAAAGTGTAAAATATTTTTATGTATAAGTAAATTTTCACATATGAGTGTAAAATTTTCATGCATGTGTAAAGTTTTCATGCATGAGCATAAAGTTTTCATGCATGACTGTAAAATTTTCATGCATGAGTAAATTTTTATGTAGGAGTAAAATTTTCATGTGGAAGTGTAACATTTTCATTAAATCTTATTCTGTCACTGGCTGTATAAAACAGCTTTTTTTTTTTAATACAAAAATAAATAAACTGCAGTCTATTGACTTTGTTTCAGTTTTGGAGTTTCATAATTTCAAACTGCTGTAAATGCTAAAAACAGACTACATCATTTTCTGGTAAAAATATGTCTGTGTTGTCTGAATACATGTGATCTAAGGTACTGCTAAGTAGTATTTGAGATACAGACGCATTTTGTATTTCACAATGTTCATGTAAAAAAAAAAAACTAGTCTCATATATAAGTATGTGAGAGGACTGAGTGTCTATTTGAACAAACAGAAAAAGCACTATTTTGTATATATTCACTTTTCTCACAGATTCTGAAAACTGACAAAAGCATACTGGTAACTTGTTCGCTTTCCGTTTATCAAAGTACATGGATGATATCAACAAGAGGTCACTGTCCAGTAAGCATGGTCAAAGTTTACACAGTAGCAACATATTTTCTTCACTTTTCCTGGTCTGCCATCAGTCTTTGTGTGGTGCTCCTATTTATGCTGCTTGCCATCCAAATACAGTCACTTTGTTTCATATAAAATATAATGGATACTCCACTTTAAAATGTTTTCTCTACACAATCAAACACTTTTTAATGAACTCTTCAGAATATAATAATGTTCATTTTATGAGAGAAATGCACTTTACACTGGGATTACAAACTATCGCCAGTCCATACCACATGTATAAGCATGAGTGGTAGGTAAGACAATTAGACAAACAGTTTCAATTATATCTGGACTTTTGCAAGGAAGGATGTAGTCTCATAATTTTTTTGTCAGTGAAGTATGCACCATTCTTCCATGCATCATTTCTGGGGCCTATATTTTTGTTTCATCTTCTTGTTTAATATTTATGCTGCTGTATCAAACACTAATACTGAGTACTCTTTTAATTATTGTGTTGTAAAAATTTGCATGTTTAAAATGCATTCAGACACCCAATTCTCACGCTGATTCCTGTTTTAACCCCAGTCATTTGTATGTGTCCAAGATACATGGAATTCTGCTCTTTTAACCATTTATTCATATGCAGTTTTCATCCTCCCCTGCTAATTACCACAACTTTTGTAAACCTGATATTTCCTTCCAATCCTCTCAATGAATGTTTATTTTCAATGTTTCATAAAGCCTTACAGACATTTATGTAACTACTATGATGAGTTAGATGACTGATACAACAAATTATGTGGCCAGTGTAACAGTTTAAATGTGATTTTTTTTTTTTGTAGTTAAGATTTACCTCTTCATAAACATTTGGAATGTGAGTCTCTGTATCGTTCACCGTAATGAGCCATTCTTCACCATTTTTTCTCACAACACCAAAGTCATCTTTGAATGTTTTTAGAGAGCGCATATGAAGTGCTTTCTGAAAGCAGAAAAAAACATCAGCTTTACACATAATCAGTACTTCATTAAGTTAAGCCAGTTTTAACCGTGCAATGTCTCTCAGAGTTAACATCCTGTACACTCCAAAAAAAAAAAGGTTCCTTGACATCTGTCCAGCTTTAAACAAGACAGATAAATGGGATAATGACTGTGGTATAACTGGTTCTAGTAATCAAGGTACCAGGAGGGATGCCACAAAGCTAAGTTTTTCATTTTTATTTACTTCTTCTTTTGTTTATGTGTTGTGTTGCTTTTGTATGTAATCCTTGAAAAAGGCTCATGCTGAAATATTGGATTGTATGTTCTATCATTTGTCTTTTTTCTCACTGTCCTCATTCCCTCTGTCGCTTTGTAAAACTGAACCATACACCTCTATCTACCTTGATTACTAGAACCATACACCTCTATCTACCTTGATTACTAGAACTATACACCTCTATCTACTTTGATTACTAGAACCATACACCTCTATCTACTTTGATTACTAGAACCATACACCTCTATCTACTTTGATTACTAGAACCATACACCTCTATCTACTTTGATTACTAGAACTATACACCTCTATCTACTTTGATTACTAGAACCATACACCTCTATCTACCTTGATTACTAGAACCATACACCTCTATCTACCTTGATTACTAGAACCATACACCTCTATCTACCTTGATTACTAGAACCATACACCTCTATCTACCTTGATTACCAGCTTTGAACAAAAAATGTCTTTTAAATGTTAATCTAGTTTTATACATGAAAATATTATTCCTAAAATTAATTTTTTTGTAGTCCAGTTAGTTCTTTCTTCAAATAATAACTTTATTTAATGAATTAACATGAACAGAATATCAACAAGATAATGTGGAGCACTATGTGCTGTATATATGGCATTCAGCATTGTTTACTCACAGAACCTGAGGTAATTAAGTAGGAGCACTTCATGCACAAGCCATTACCTTTTGACTGAAGAAAGGACCCCATACATTTGAAAGCTATCTATACTATATTTTAGAAATAGGAAACAGCTCAGTCTGACCAATGCAGCAAAGTCTGAATAAGAGTTGTGCGTATTCTATATGACTACAATTACATGACACATCAGAACAGTCTCCATCAATGCCATTTAATAAAAAGTTTATTTGAAGATTAAAAAAAGGCATCAAAACAATAGCAAACATGTTTACCTGAATTTCAGGTCAATAATAAAGAAACAAATGTTTTAAATGATATGTAATACTGAAAACTCACTCTGATTTTATCTGATCTTGACATTATACTAGATTTGAGAATGTAATTCCCAAAAAGTAAAATCACTTTAATTAAAAACCAAGAGTTACCTTTTCTGTCAGCACATAAGCCTCTACAGTTTTCACAACCTCCTCATATGCACCAGGCAGATAAGCACCAGTCTTCTTCACCAACCACTCCTCTCCTGTGACACGCAGATTGTCATCTCTGTCACTGCACTCCTTGCGAGCACGGAGGCGAATGGCCTGGTTTGGGCCAATTACAGTGGCTTTAATAGTTTCCACCACAACGCACTCTTTCCGTGGAATGTAAGTTCCTGAGGTTACAGACACAATGTTTTCATAAATATAAACTATGGTAGACCCACAAATGACTTACTGAAATGAATATAAACCTTTCAAATCTAAAGCCACGTGCAGGTGAAACCTGATGGGACGGAGAGAAGATTAGGCTTGATGATGAGTTGTTGTTTCTGTTTGAGAGATGATGTTTATATTTCTCTGAAACTGGGAGCAGGATATTCTTAGCAGCCAGTGAAGTGAAAATGTTGAAATACAAGCATAATATTTGATCAGTAGCAAGTTATAGTGGCTAACTTGAAGACTAAGAGTGGATCAAAGAGTGGATCAAAGACTCCGAGTGGATCAAAGAGTGGATCAAAGACTCAGAGTGGATTAAAGACTCCGAATGGACTAAAGGCTCAGAGTGGATCAAAGACTCAGAGTGGATTAAAGACTCAGAGTGGATCAAAGACTCTGAGTGGATCAAGGACTTGGAGTGGATCAAAGACTCAGAGTGGATTAAATACTCAGAGTGGATCAAAGACTCAGAGTGGATCAAAGACTCAGAGTGGATTAAAGACTCAGAGTGGATTAAAGACTCAGAGTGGATTAAATACTCAGAGTGGATCAAAGACTCAGAGTGGATCAAATACTCAGAGTGGATCAAAGACTCAGAGTGGATTAAATACTCAGAGTGGATAAAAGACTCAGAGTGGATCAAATACTCAGAGTGGATCAAAGACTCAGAGTGGATTAAAGACTCAGAGTGGATTAAAGACTCAGAGTGGATCAAATACTCAGAGTGGATCAAAGACTCAGAGTGGATCAAATACTCAGAGTGGATTAAAGACTCAGAGTGGATCAAGGACTCAGAGTGGATCAAGGACTCAGAGTGGATTAAAGACTCAGAGTGGATCAAAGACTCGGAGTGGATCAAAGACTCGGAGTGGATCAAAGACTCAAGAGTGGATCAAAGACTCGGAGTGGATCAAAGACTAGGAGTGTATAAAAAAAAGCACCCTTCTCAGCAGGCTCCATCACCAGAGAACCAAAGTGACCCCTGCCCTGTTAGCCAAGCTGAGTCTGTAAGACCCAACATAGAAGTGGGAGAGGATACTGGCCAGTTCTAGGTCAGTGGCCCTGATACTATGCTCACAATAAAACAATCATCTTTGCTCTCACCTTCAGGGACTTCACTTCAAGCTACTGTTTGAATTCTCATATTAAGAAAAATTTAAATGATTTTTTTTTTTCACTTAATTTGCTTTCTAGAGTTACCGACACTTTCCATTCACTTAAAAAAACAAAACAAAAAAACAACAAAAAAACAGATACAGTATTCTTTACCTGGACCTTCAAATAGCCACTCATCTCCAGCTGTCCGTTTCTCACCCGTTTCATCTTCAAAGTCCAGATCTGCACGAATTCTTAGTGCAGAATTTGCTGGAACAACTTTAAGGGCATTGACAGGCTGGGGGTGAAAGAAAGGCAGATACGCAACTATTCTACGAGAAATTTCACATTTTGTTGTACAGTTACATCTGGCCCAAAACAAACTAAAACATGTCTTTTCAATGAGGTTAGTACTTTAATGGTCTATGGAGACATTCAGCATATAGCCAAAATAAGAGACCAGCTTCTGAAACTACATGCTCAAAGATGAGAAAATAATGAGACATCAAGGTGCTGGACACTGACCAGACATCCTGGGAGGAATGTGCTCAGTGAACATGCTACCTGAAACATCAACTCACAGAAGATGAGAGAAACTCCTGCATCAGAACAGAAGAGAACAGCATGAATAAATGTCGGACCAAATGTACAGGAATGTAGATGAAAATACTGGTCTTGATTTAAGGTTTATCAAACTTTGGCCAGAATCACTGAAAGGAACTTTTAATCCCTTTATCTCTTTGACGACTTAGTTGAGCAAAACAAAGAATAAATGCAACAACAAAATAAAACAATCAGCATCTCATGAACTTGTTTGGCAAAAACATCACATAAACTGCTACAAACACAAGAAAAATGAACAAGTGAAGCGCGCGCGCACACACACACAAGTTACAGTGCACTGGGAAATCCACACAAGAATTACTGAAATAATGACCTGTTTTAGAAACTCTCCAGGATAGAGCGGGAAAGGTTCCTGTGTCAGCCTGACTTCTTTGTCTGCATGTTGAAGCTTGACCTGGCCGAGTCTGTCAGTCACAGCTCTGCCGTCTTTGTCGCGGCAGACAGGATTCTCGATAACACAGTAGTGATGAGGGGGCACAACAACCATTTTTTCTGGACCAAGAGTGACTCTGGAAAAAAAAAAATGTTGGCAAGTCATGTAAGGCTGTAGGCGGTTTTATGTGAAAACAGATGTGGGGTGGACAAGATGACAGCTTATGGTACAGCACTGTTGCTAAGGCTAACAAAGCAGATCTAAGCCAAGACACTACCCTGCCTCTCTAAGGCACACAAGATGTAGTGCTTCCTCTACTTGGTTTAACACACTTAACATGTTCCTCACACAGAGGGAGTTTTCTGAGGTACCTCATCTGGAATTCACAGGTGGAATGTGATGAAATGCCTAAATCTGGAATTCACAGGTGGAGTTTGATGAAATGCCTAAATCTGGAATTCACAGGTGGAGTCTGATGAAATGCCTAAATCTGGAATTCACAGGTGGAGTTTGATGAAATGCCTAAATCTGGAATTCACAGGTGGAGTCTGATGAAATGCTTAAATCTGGAATTAACAGGTGGAGTCTGATGAAATGCCTAAATCTGGAATTCACAGGTGGAGTCTGATGAAATGCTTAAATCTGGAATTCACAGGTGGAGTTTGATGAAATGCCTAAATCTGGAATTCACAGGTGGAGTCTGATGAAATGCCTAAATCTGGAATTAACAGGTGGAGTTTGATGAAATGCCTAAATCTGGAATTAACAGGTGGAGCCTGCTGATTCATTTGCATCTTGAACTCACAGTTGGAGCCAGAGATGTCTAGGCAGTCTGTTGAGAAGTGTGCATCACCTGCCCAGAGGTGGAGCTTGCTGAACTGACTGCACCTTGAATCCACAGGCAGAACTTGGATCTTGAATCCACAAGTGGTGATTACTGAGATGACTAGATTTCAAATCCATTTTGGAAATCCAAATCTGACTCAATGTTTGTTTCAAAATTTTAAAATCATCAAATGAAGTACAACCCAAATGAAGCAATCACAATTTAAATACAACAATATGGAGATTCTATAACATTAACAAAATGAACAAGGTACAGGCAATGGGGAAAAGCTACAAATAGGTAACATCTGACAAAAGAAATATCTGTTATTGCAGGGCTTCCCTTTCATGTGATCTACAAGCTCTTGGTATCTTATGTCACAGGAAAACTTTGAATAAAAGCATCATACTGGGATTACAATGTTGCTCCTGCCTTTCATAGTTTCTAAAGCAGACCTAGATATAATCAACACTGGGCAAGTTTACTACAGGCAGTTGAAAAAAAGAAGCAACACAGCAGACTATTACTATTATGACTGCCAAAACAGATGCTAATTTCCACATTACAGCATTAGCTGCCAAGAACATTCAACTCAGAATCACAGGGAGATTCACCACCTTCAGCAAGCAGAAATGTTACTGAAAATGGACTCTAGTTACTAGAATTGTAATGTTCAACTTGTCTTAGAACATGTCATGAATCTGATCAGAAAAATTAAAAAGACCATACACAAACCGAGAAATATGACTACCAACACCTGCCAGAATGGCACCTGATGATGGTGATCTGAGAAAATGAACTTACCTCTGGTTGTCTCGCCTGATAAATGTCTGAGGTCCAATCTCAACTGTTGTGACATTTGTATTTTGGTCCAGAACATGGATATAATAGTATGGAGGAATTCTAAAAATAGCATTGTCTTCTTTACGCTGCGCCATGGTGTAATTTATTACACTTTGTGATGTAAAAAATGATCTGAAAGAAAGTTTGTAAATAAAATCAGTGGTTGACAAAACTAGATATACTGAAAAACTGAATAATAGGTACAGTCTCTAAAAATTCTTTGGATGTATCATGAGAAGACAAGTTAGAGATCCTGACAATAACTGGAAAATTTAAGTGAAAATGAAAGACTTAAGAGAAAATACATCAACTTTTGACCAAGAGGGGCATATGAAATGAAATGCAATGTATCTAAATGGATATATTAATGAAGAGCACATAACAAAGAAGCATGATCAGCCAAGTTTTACTGACAAAACACCTAATCACTGAATGAATGACCACAAGAACATACTCCTTCTAATGTTAAAGCAACAATGAACTGGAGTAAATACTGCAGTATTTCCAGGTAACATGCAAGATGGTGGACATTTTTTAACGTTCTTGCCGACATGGAAAATTCAGCAAGATTTCGCTTGATTCGTCACATAATCTGAACCAGGAGTTGGGCATAAGGCTAACAACCTTATCCTGAGACCCACCTAGAGATGACTCTAGATAAGGCTAACAACCTTATCCTGAGACCCATCTAGAGGTGACTCTAGACAGGGAAAAAAGGAACTGTTATGGAAAAAAACCACAACAAAACCAACCAAGTCAAGGGTGACATATCAGGGATACCAACTCCAAAGAACTCAGACAAAGATCAAAGAATCCATTTATCAGCCCCAAATATGTGATGAAGACTGGATTTTGGAATGTAAGAACAATGGCAGCACCATCAAAAACTGCTCAAGTAATCCAAGAAATGAACAAATGCCACCTAGATGTACTGGGCATCAGTGAAATGTGATTGCCAGAAGCCAGGAAAAGAATGACAGAAAACCATAAGTTAATAATACACTCAGGCTGAGTCGATGGGAAATACCAAGAAGGAGTGGGTATAATTATGTCTAATGTAACAGCAAAGAGCCTTACAGAATGGGAACCAGTGAACAGTTGTATAATAAGAGCATGATACAAACTAAGACATGGAAGAATGACAATCATACAATCACCCACGAACGATGCAGATGACAAATTTCTATCACCAACTACAACAACTCATTAACAAAGTTCCTAAACACAACATCATAATTGTCATAGGAGACTTCAATGCCAAGATGGGAAAATATAACACTGATGTCGAAAAAGCAATGAGAAAAGAAGGAATTCATACGGTAAATCAGAATGGACAAAGATTAACTGAACTATGTCTAACAGAGGGCATGGTCATTGGAGGAACAATATTTCCACACAAAGAGATACATAAAACAACATGGATATCCCCATATGATAGAACCAGAAATCAGATAGACCATTTTTGTATTAGAAAGCAATTCAGAACATCTCTGACAGATGTAAGATTATATAGAGGTGCAGATGTTAACTGTGACCACAGCTGAAAATAAGACTAAAACTGAAAAGCCAACACAAGAAATCTATACCCAGAAAGATAAACAGCCAGAGTACACAGGAAGAAAATACTAACAGTTATTTCAGTCTGGAACTTACCTATCTTTTCTCAGCACTCAGCGAGCTAGACGAGATAGACATAGATGAATTATAGAGTTCTTACAGCACAGCCATAATCAAAGCAGCAAAATCAAGTGCTGTTAGTGCAACAACAACAAAAAAATAGAAATGCATGGATATCAGAAAAAACATGGAACTGCAAACATGAAAGACGAGCAGCCAAATTAGCCATGTTGAATGTAAAGACAGATCCTGGAAAAGATTTGCCAAAAGCAACATACGAAGAACTAGACAATAAAAAGTTCAGCTAGAAGAGATAAAAGAGAACAACAAGGCAAAGAAGCAGAGAAAGCAGCAAAAGTAGGAGACAGCAAAACTCAATATAACATATAAAAGAGGCTAACGGGTACTATTAAAGAAAGATCAATCTTTAACAAAACTGGCACCCTGTTAAGATCAAGTAAAGACCAAAAGCTAAGGTGGACAGAACACTTCCAAGAAATACTTAATCGACCACACTCAAAAGAATTGATAAACCTTGAAATCGACTTACCAATCTCAGAACTAAATGTCAACCTAGATGAAATTATACTGAATTAAATTGAAACAGCAGCGAATCTAATGACCAACAACAAAGCTGCAAGTGAAGATGAAATAACAGCTGAAATCTTAAAAGTGACAAAATGTGCCAACTACAGAGAATGTTTAATAAAGTTTGGAAAAAAGAAAATGTCCCTTCAAAATGAAAAATCCCCTGGGAACAACTGTGTTAAAAACACACTTATCTTAACATAGTCTTTGTGAAACAGGGAACATAAGATCTGATTGCTTAAAAAACTGACCTACTCCTGTAACCCAGAAAACTGTAGCAACCAGCACTATTTGTTATTGTTATAAAATATAATGTCACCCTCGTATAAGGTAGAATTTTTAGGGAAAAGAAAACTTTCTGTAAAAGAAAGAGGGAACACAGAACTGAGAAATCTGCTAGTAGCCTCTTGATTATTATAGGAGTTTCAGATAACTCAGACAAAATGCTATGTACGCTGAGAAAACCCACTCACCTGTGGGAACAATGACAAGCACAAATACCCCTCCTAGCATAGAAGGCCCTCCAGCTTTTGACATTGCACAGTTGTCAATAGGTGGAGCTGAGATCTTGGCCTGGGGCTGCAATGAGCTGTTTGGGATGGTGGATGGATGGGGACACAGAGATAACCTGCGGTGATGGGGAAAGTCTGATGGAAATCGATGAGTCCAAGACGTGACAAGCCTATGGGTCTCTACAACAATGGCTATCAGAATGAGGCAAACAAAGCAGTCAGCAGACTATAGGTGGTGGGGAATGGACATCATTGAAGCGCCATCAGATCCCTCATTCCAAAGTCAGAATGTCTCTGTGAAACTATCTCAAAGCCATCGAACAGGCCGGTGTTGCACTTGGGACCTGATCTCAGTTTCTCACTGGAAAGGCCTCCTGGGTATGAAAGAAAGACGTAGGACAAAAACCCCAACATGAAAATGTCAGAAACAAAAAGAAAACTATTCGAGCCTGAATGTCGCCTCATAAAAGGTCCGTGCCAAGTGGTCCCCCCCCCCTCCCCCCTTGCTGCCCTGAGCAAAAAATCAGCTATGGGGGGCACACTAACATTCTTCAAATCAACATTTCTGGACTTAGGCCAAAGGCCTCAGAATTAAGCAGACAGCTGAAAAAAAAGTCAACATCCATACTGTGATCATACAAGAAACACTTCTATATGGAAAAGATCACTCAGTGCATGGATACACCATGTACAAATGTGAATGTGGTAAAGGCAGGGGTAATGCTACACTCGTGAGAAATGACATCCAAGGAGAAGTTAAAAACAGAAAGTGCAATGAGAATGATATCCAAGAGATAACAAAATGGCATGATGGACTGCGGTGCACTCTGTATAATGTTTATTGTCCCCCAAATTCTAAAAGTCAAATCAACATACACAGCACAGACATGTAGAAAACTATCACTGCAGGAGATTTTAATGCACATCTACCATCACTAAGATACAAAGACCGAAACTCTATGGGAAACAACACTGAAGAGCTATGCAACACCAGCAACATGATAATATTGCAAGACTCCTTCTCCCCACCAATACTTCTCCACAGAGCCACTAGACGCACATACAGACCTGACCTCACAATTGTCTCGGCAGACATCCACAACGATTGTACTCTGAAAGTACTTGATGACATAGGAAGTGACCATTGCCCCATCCTCCTATAAATTTCTCACACACAAAACCAAAGACCACACAAACCCCTTCACTGGAATTATAGAAAAGCAGATTTGGAAAAATTCAGAACACAAACAGATGAAAACCTATCAAAATTAAATGACAACACAAACACTGACACACTCTACACCAACATAATCCAAGCCATACTTGAAGTAGCCTACAAAACAATCCCCTGAGGATGCAGAAAGAAATATAGCCCCTTCTGGACAAAATCTCTGGAAGACTTAGTCAAAAAAAGAAGAGCAGCCAGGAAGAATGCAGAGAAAAACCCTACTCCAGAAAATAGAATAGAATACAATAAACTAACAGCTAAGGTAAGACTCGAAACTAAAATAGCAAAGAAAGAGAAGTGGTTAAGCACATGCAGCAATCTCAACCTCAGAACTGAAGGAAGGAAGGTTTGGAAAATCTTAGATAACATGTCAAGAAAAAACAAACTAATTAACTTTATGCCAATGCGAATCTCTGGTCAAGTCCTCTCAAGTGATTCAGACAAAACCAGTACTTTTAACAAATTCTTTGCTGCCACCAACAAATCCTCCAACATGAAAGTACTTGACAAGGTGCTGGGAAAAGTTCTGAGAAGTAAAGAGAAATCTAGCTTGGCAAACATTCCACTTTTTGAGGAAAACTTTACCATCCATGAACTCCAGAGTGCTATGGGTAAGCTACAGTTAAGAAAAGCACCAGGACCAGACAAAATATCAAATGAAATGATCCTTCATCTGGGCCCTGTAGGAAAGTCCACACGCTAAACTTTATTAACAAGACCTGGCAAAGTAGAGTACTACCAAAATCTTGGAAGTCAGTCATAGTTAGACCTATCCTGAAAAAAGGAAAGCCAGAAGGTAACCTAAAAAGCTTTAGACCAATCTCACTGACTTCCAACATTGTTAAGCTTGCAGAACGAATGCTTAACAACAGGTTGTACTGGTGGCTGGAATTCTCAGGGTTCCTCAACAACTTTCAGGAAGGCTTCTGCGAAGAATCAAGAACCAAAGACCAGCTATTTCTCCTCACTCAAAGTGTAAAAGACAGTTTTTTTACACAAGGGAAACGCTGTAGCTGTCTTTGTAGACTTCCAGCAGGCACATGACGGTATGGCGAAAAGGCCTACTGTTAAAGATGCAGAATGTGGGCATACATGGAAAAATGTATCAATGGGTTAAAAACTACCTGAGTAACAGGACCATACAAACTCAGGTCAATAACAGACTGTCAAACAAATGCACTTTGGAGGAAGGTCTGCCACAAGGTTCTGCTCTTAGCTGCACCTTGTTCCTAATCTTTATAAATGACCTCCCTGACCTATTGAACACCACAAAGCCATGTTTGCTGATGACCTTATCATATGGACTGGTGGAACAGACCTGCAGCTGGCTGCTGAGAGACTTAATACAGCCCTCCTCACCATATCAGCCTATTGCAATTTCTGAAAGTTGAAGATCAATGTTAGTAAAACTACATATACAGTCTTCACTCTTAGCAACAAAATAGGAAAGACTGAACTGAAAATAACTCTTGATGACGCTCAAATCATGAAAGAAAAAAATCCAATATACCTTGGTGTGAAACTAGACAGAAAATTGAACTTTAAAGAGTTCATGGATGGACTAGCTGAAAAAGCATCAAAAAGACTAAACTTACTCAAGCAACTTGCAAGTACATCCTGGGGAGCTGACAAAGCAACACTCAGACAACTGTATGCAGGATATGTTAGATCTATAATAGATTACAACTTCCCCCTACAGGTCACAGCATCAAAGAGCTCTCATACACAAGTAGACAGAATCCAGAACCAAGCCGTTCATTTCATTTTGTGGGGCAATGAGATCAGCACCCACAGCTGCATGTGAAAGTGATGCAGACATAGAGCACCCATTGGTATAAGACGTGAACGGTCAACCATTGAGGCAGTAGAAGGATATAAACACATGCCCCCAGACTATTGTTAACAGAATAGTGGTTGATAAATGGAAGCATAATAATAGACTGAAACTGAAAACTCCAGTGCACAAAGCAGAACAGTTAAACACAAGACACAAACTCTCTGAATACAGAGAAGAACTTACAAAAGTACCAGACATCCCACCAAACACAAGCTACACACTTCCTCAAACTAACACCAGACTCAAGAACAAATTAGTGAACAAATCATCAGATCCTAACACCCTAAAGTTGTGTATTGGAGACCACAGAATCCTATCCCAAGGACTGGATCCATGCATACATTGATGAGTCAGCATTCAAGGAAACAGACAATGCAGGATATGGGTTACTCATAATGTTTCCAGACAAGACAACAAGTCACATTTCTGCCCCTTGTGGATCTCGGTGCTCCAATTATGACGCAGAGATGAGGCAATATTAGCAGGCCAGGCAGCTACCACCACCAAATACAAAAACACTGCCTCTCACCCAAGAAACCTTGTTATTTTCTAAGACTCTGCTCTCCAGGCCCTTGAAAACTGGATACCATCAGCTGATCACATTAAAACTGACATACTCAATGCAATAAACCAACTCGCCTCCTATGACATCAAGATCACCCTACAGTGGATACCAGGGCACGTAGATATCAGAGGAAATGAACGTGCTGACAGACTGGCAAAGAGCAGAGCCGCCATGTCACAGCCCCACATCTCCACCAACATGAGAACAGCTAAACACATTATACACAACAACTGCAACCAGCAGTGGATGGACAGCTGGTCCTGTAATCCAACTAGAAGATCCCTGTATGCACACCTGCCAAAGCCTAACCCCGGAGACCACATGAACAGCTTATGTCGTAGAGACCAATGCACAATTTTTAGGTTGAAAACAGGTCACATTACCCTCAATAATCACTTGCATAGAGTGACCGCTGACCACACACCAACCATACTGCATGCACTGCAACAGACAAGAAGAAGAAACTGTTAAACACCATCTGTTGGACTGCAGTGCATTGAAGGACCTTCGGAAGAACCTGATACCACCAATCTCCTCAATCACTGACATTCTGTATGGAGATGTAGAGCAGCTGAAGAGGACCTGTACGTTTCATTATTTGACACAAGTGAAAAAGAGTGAAAACTCATAAACATGGGGATCGGAAAAGTAAAAAATAAAAGTCAAAATGGAAAAAAAAGGAATCATTGTTAAAATACCTAAAAAAAGGCAACCATAGCGACTGCAATAATTGGAGAGGAGTAACCTTACTATCAGTTTTGTCAAAAGTATTTTCCAAAGTCATTCTGAATAGACTTAAAGATATAGTGGATACTGCAATGAGAGAACAAGCAGGATTTTGAATAGGGAGAAGCTGTCTCAATCAGATCTTTACTCTAAGAATAATGCTTGAAGAACATATTGAAAAGCAAAAAACCATTAATCCTGAACTTCACAGACTTTAAAAAGGCATTTGATAGCATACACAGAGATTCATTGTGGAGAATTTTAAGAATATATGGAATACCATCTAAAACTTTCAACATCATTAAGAATCTCTACAAGAGATATGCCTGGAACTGACATAGACTTCATAATGAAAAAATGTTGCACAGGTAAAACGGGATTTGATTGGGTACAAGGGACCCAACTAGAAGATCTTGGATTTTTCACATGACATAACTCTTATTAGTGACAATGTGAAATCAATGCAAGAAAAAACAGATAACCTGTCTTCACTAGCTAACAAAACAGGACTTGAAATTAACAAGGAAAAAAACAAAAATACTGAAACTTCCCATTAACAAGGACGGAAAAATATACATAGAATGAGCAGTTGTTGAAGAAGTAAACCAGTTGCATACCTTGGCAGCTACATAGACCAGGATGGTGACACCAGAAAGGAAGCTAGAATTAGAATTGCAAAAGCAGCGTTGACCTTCAAGAATTTTGAGAACATATGACATTCAAAAGTTATAAGCACAAAAGCCAAGCTAAGATTATTCAATTCAAACGCAATATCCACCCTCATTTATGCATGCGAAAGCTGAACAACAACTAAAGAAATAGACAAGAAATTAGACTCTTTCGAAAACAAATGCCTAAGGAAAATACTTGGTATAAAGTGGAATGAACTCAAGAGCAATGCAGAGAGAAGGTCAATGAGTGAACAACAACCAGTCTCATGGGTGATCAGAAAAAGGAGATGGACATATATTGGTCACTTGATGAGAAGAAACAGTCAGAGAATACAAAAACAAAGCTATCAAGTGAAACACAACAGGCCGAAGAAAAAGAGGTTGACCATGTTAAACTCTAAAGAGGACAATGGTAAGAGAGGCCAAATTAGTAGGCATAAAATCCCTTGATATAGTTGAAAAGCCTGCTGAAACAGGAAAACTTGGTGAACTACCATGGGAGCCCTATGTGATGTTTAACAGCATGGGAAGGATGTAAGATGTAAATACTGCAAAATTGGTAAATGAGAAGTACATAAAGTTTTTAAAAAATGACTACAGAATATTTTAGTGTTAAATACATTACGCCAATATTTCAATAAAAATCCTTAAGATCACTGTTACGACACCAGGAAAAACAAAAAAGAGAAAACATTCCTATCTTCTGAAAAAATATGGTTATTATAAACATTCAGTATTTTATTTGGAAACCTAATGTAATTTCTTAAAGAAACTGTATATTATATAAGAAAAGTGTGAATATTTTTTTGTTTGATTTAGATTGTCATAATACTCATGCCATCAGAAAGACTTTTAGTTCACAAAGAGGAATTTGTTAAATTATTAATGTTGAATTATTTCGCTTCTGATGACAATTGTGGTATGGAAAAGTATCTCGCTGAAATTACTGAAAGACTGAATGATATGAATGTAAACAAACAAAAATATGAAAATACTAGCAAAAAAAAAACATGAAAGGATTCTAGCTTTACTGTGATAATCTCATGTATATTTATTTTGCTTATGTGTTAGTTGACAGATCATAGGATTCTTGTTTAGCTGCACCTTGTTTGACTTGCATTTCTCACAATCTGATTAAAGTTATAGAGTTGTATTTATCTCCTGAATCCTGTTCTCATCCTGCCTTTTTAAGAGTGTTCAGAACATCAGCATGGTCCATTGCCTGTCTCAGCTGTGTAATTATGCAGCCAAAGACCATTTTCTGTGGGTGCTAACCTAAATTCATTTGACGATGATTTAATCCTCCTAAAGATACTAGACCATAAATAATATTATCAGATCAGTGCAAATATGAGTGTGAACTGTGGGCATCAACTCAATAAACTGAATATAGAACCATCCTCTGTGATGAGGTGTTACAGAAGCGTCCTCAGAATATCCTAGAAAGATAAGAACTATAAAATCATATCAGAAGACCTGTACATGGATGATAGCTGGCTCCTTGATTTCATGAAAATCTCAGTAAACTAGGATGGAAGAGAATGGGCTGGACTAGGGTGAACATCCACTTATTCGTGCATTATCAATTTAGCCATGATCCATTTCACTGTGATCAAGCAGGATACTTTGTGGTGGAGTTAACAGTGTGTTATCCTCTTGTAGCTAGGTGGCTGCTTATCCTACTGGAGTTCAAGGTTCAAATCTTTCTATCTCTCATATCTAACGAGCCAAGTTAGAATTTTTCCTTCTTCTTCATCTTCATTATTCATTTGGACATCGACATCAATCTCTCTCACAGATGTGGCAGTTCATCTCACAGGTTGTCAGCGTCACTATAGAGCTTCTCTTGTAAGGGGCTTGGGTCTGGCCAGGTCCTTTGCCTGAGTGGGTTGTGTAGCTGGCAACTCTTGAGGATGCAATGTAGGGTCTTACAGTTTTTTTCAAGACTAACCACATCTACTTCACTCCATTGTTTCCACAAAGGGCAGGCTGCAGCAATGAATGAATAAAGAAGGTCACTGTATACATAATGCCAGGAAGAAAGTTGTACTAGACACAGAAGTTGAACTAGTTTAACAACCACTGCACTAGACAAGGAGTTTAATTAATTTAACAGCCTAACACTAGACACAGGAGATGAACTAATTTTTTAACAGTTGCTAATGGAGACAAGAAAAAACATAACCATTCACCATTGATGGCTGAATAGAAAATATGCATTTTATTTTAAATATTAGTAGTCATAATTATAGTCTAGTTACACTTTCATTCAATTCTATTTAAATAAAAAACATATTTTCATAAGATATTTAATATGACAAAAAAAATTACACAAAATGTGATTCTTCTCTACTTGATTAACTTCCTGAAACTTGATGAATAAATATCATTTTGCGCCAACGAATCCGGGTTTTATAACAGGGATATTCGTAACATGAACACACAAAACACACACACACACCCTCTACATTATCTGCAGAATCTGCATCTAATGTTTTGCTTCCTTTATTTTATATCTTTTACTGAGTATCATGCAACCAGATTAGCAATAGTTAACCACCACCGACTACATCTCCTTGCATCACAAAGCAAGTCCCTTTTCTATTACGGCTGTTCTGGAACGCAGAATGAAATTCTGACCTAATTTGCCGATATACCACTAAAAATAAAAGCAATCTTCTTTGTACTGCACTGCATTAAATAAGTTTTCAAACTTACTGTCAAGAAAGCAAGGACAATCGTTTACAACCGCTCTTGTCGTCTGCTCCTTGAAGGCGTGTCGGCGTCTATTTTTAGTAACTTATACATGGGATTATTAGTGGAAACTTGCGCACTGTGTCACGTTATTGCACAACCACATTGTGAGAAAAACAGCAAATTAAACTGAATCACATAAATAAAATATGCCGTGCAATAGCTTACAATTTTCGCCTCTTGATTTCACCTCTTAACACGGTAACAGTAATAAAGTACCTATCTCCGTTTCTTTGTTCCTGTAAAACTTTTATATTTCTGATTGCCGTCGATGGATACCAAAAACTTTTCAAACAATATTCACCCCAATTCTGTGCTATCAGTGCAAACATGGACACTCACCAACTACCATTTCATAAAAATAACATGTGAAATGAGATGCTTAGAAAAATGGTAAACAAGACAAGAAAGGATCAAATTCGAAATGAAATAATCCAGAAATTGGTGGTTAAAAACTGCCAAGGACTCTATAGAAAATCAGAGGGTTGAGTGATTCAGGTATTTGATACGCATGAATCCAGAGCAACCAGCTGCACGTCATACAACTCGAAAACATCTGGAAACAGGACGAGAGGTCGAACAAATAAAAGATGAACAGATGGGTTGAAAGACATAACAGCTATAAAGGTCAATCACCATGCGCTGGACCGATGTCTGAGGAGGAGAAGAGATAATTCATACATTCATTCTGTATTGTCCCAGTAGAATCTGTCGATCATTATTCTCCAGTGTGTGCAATTTGTTCAAACAGTTCGTTTGTTTTTCTGTCTCTGTGCCACTTGGTTAGCCTTAGAAATCTCTCATTCACACACAGTTTACCACAGTATTCCCCAACAAAGGGCGTACATCCCACACGGGGCAATTTTTTAATATGGGGGGGGGGGGTAGAATATATTTATATTATACTGTGACACTTTTTCAGAAACTGATTTACAATTATGTGGGGGTGTACATTAATTAAAATCTTTGAGACGTAAACTCATCCCATGCCGCAGGAAGAAACGTGGACGTTCCATTGTGGCCGGAGTAAAAGTGTGGGTCTTGATATGTATAGGAGCTATAGTTGTAAAGGTGAATGTAACAAAGTATTTTCACATTAAAAGTATATTGTGCATCAAAACAGCTGGAACTGTATGAAGATTTCATAAATGAAGAGTTTCTTTTTTGGAAAAAGATGTAGTGTCATGATTTTAGCTGATAGTTGTGTACTACTTATCATTGGATAGATCTACATTACATACCATCGACGATATCTAGATCTACTTGTAGATCTATCTGATCTCGTCGTGTGATGATATGTGGCATACTCATTAAAATAATGTCTGAAATAACATTCTAAGTACTTCTCCAGTCCATTCAATAGGTTTATATCTACTTGGGGTACATTCAAGAACAGTGGTTTAGTCATTGAGCATGTCCGTATGCCTCCGAAGTCACACAAAAGTTGAAAATTCTCGATCGTAACATCGGACTTCACCCTCGTTGCTAATAACGCTTTCAAAATGGCGACAAGGGTCATTAGACATGCGCACTAAACTGTTTACAATACGGTTACACCGGTTTTTAATGAAACGAAGAATGTTAAGAGATTCTATCCACCAAACTGTTAAGGAGATAATACTACAAAAAAAAAGAAGCCTCTAAAAATAAATGGATGACAGACGACATCCTAGGACTGAAGGACAAGAGGAGGATGAGTAAAAATAATAATAAAAAAATAGCAAGATAAATAAAGAAATAAGACGCAAATGCAGAGAAGCAAAAGAAGTGTTGTTAAATGAACAGTGCAGACAGACAGAGGACTCTCATAATAAAGACAGCAAAAAACATGCACAAACGAATTAGTGAACTTACAGGCAGGAAAACAAAATATACCACAGGATGCCTGAAATCAAAAGAAGGTAAAATGTTAACGGGAAAAGAAGACATTGTGGACAGGTGGACAGAGTATATTGGTGAGCTATATGGAGGAGAAAGACCAGAATTAACACCAGATATTGAAAACTGTGAGGGACCACCAATACTTGAAGATGAAATCATAGATGCCATCAAACACATGTAGAAAGGAAAGGCAACTGGGCCTGATAATATAACAATAGAGGCATTAGAGGAGACCGGAATAAAAATAATAACCAAGTTACTGAATGACATTTACAACAGTGGTTATATTCCCAGTGACCTGATTAAATCCACGTTTATAGCACTACCACAGAAACCAGGTGCAAAGGAATGTGACGACCACCGGACTATCAGCCTCTCATGTCACATAACGAAGCTACTTCTGAGAATCATTATGAGAAGAACAAGGAGAAAGATAAAAATGGAAATAGCAGATGAACAGCTTGGATTTGTTGAAGGAAAGGGAACACACAACGCCATGTATGCTTTACGAACACTAACAGAAAGAGTTTTAGAAGTACAGAAAGATCTCTACTTATGCTTCATTGATTACACTAAGGCATTTGACAGGGTAAAACATAATGAAATTATTAAAATGCATGAAGATATCAATATACACGGCAAAGACCTGAGGATTGTAAAGCATCTATACTGGCAGCAAGAACCAGCAATTCGAGTTGAAAATAGAACTGGAAAATATCAATCTATAAAACAAAGGATACGACAAGGATGTGTACTATCTCCAGACCTTTTTTCTCTGTACAGCGAGAATATTCTAAGAACGATCATCACAGAATCAAGCATAAAAATTGGAGGATACAATACCTTCGATATGCTGACGACACAGTACTGATAGCTGAGAACCAACAAGACCTGCAAAATCTCTTGGATAAAGTCGCCAAACAAAGTGAACAGAAAGGCCGTATTTTGAACATCAAAAAGACAGAGACTATGGTTATATCTAAGAAACAGAATCCACCAACATGCTGTATGAAATTAAACGGAACTATTCTAAAGCAGGTGCAGAAATTCAAATACCTTGGAGCAGTAATAACTTTAAATGGGAAATGCAGAACAGAAATTAGGAACAGAATAGGCCACGTAAAGACTGGATTTCAAAGATTGAGAAGCATATTATCCAACACATCCTTATCAATGAATGTTAGAAAACGAGTCCTAAAATGCTATATTGAACCTATCTTGTTATATGGAAGTGAATCGTGGACAATAGGCAGGTCTGCACAAAAATCATTGGAAGCAACAGAAATGTGTTTATTAGAAGAATGTTGCGAATCCTCTGGACAGCAAAAATACCTCATGAAGAATGCATGAGAAGAGCTGGAGAGACGAAAAAATCTTGTCAAAAAGATAAGAGAGAGACAATGTACTTTCATAGGACATGCAATGAGAAAAGGGGGCATTGAAAATATTATAACAACAGGAAAAATAGAAGGAAGAAGATCAAGAGGAAGACCAAGAGAAATAATACTGGACAGTCTGACGGGATGGTGTGAGAGGAGTTCACCAACTGAGCTAATGGCCTGCATGAAGGATCATGTACTCTGGAGAAGTATAATAGCCAACGCCAGCCGGCACGACACATGATGATGATGATGATGATAATGATGATGTATCAATATACTGACTTCGGCCCAAACTTGACAAACCGGAACTGTTGATATAAATGCAACGCCACTGGAAGAGTTGATGGGGCAAAATTCAAAACGGTTAGGAAACGCTAGCCTGCCATCTTCCCCCATTTTTCCCTAATTAAAAGTAAAGGACTAGTTTTCACCAGGATGCCCTGAAACTTCAGTTCTGCAAAACGAACACGCCGAGGATGGCCAACAAAACGTGCATTCCGCGAATCAGTTTATTTCTAAGCAGTTAATCATGTTATAAAAGTTCCCTCCACCCCCGTTACAACAAGCTATGAAGCTTTTATTGTACTAGAACTAACCAGATTCAGGTTTATATGGACGAATGATTTAGAACAGGAAATTCAAACACAGCAATGCAACTATACAGTTTTATCAGATCATCCTAGAAGATGTTCTTCTATCCTTCTTTCTCTCTTCCCAACCCCCCCACCCCCAACAACAATCTTTACATCTCTTCCTAGGAATATTTAAATTCTTCATACTTTTAGCACGTACATGGTGTGCTCACGTCCTCTCTAGCCGTTTCCTCCCCTCTAACCGCACCTACCCTCCATATGCACACTCTTAACACTGAGAAACATAATGTAAAAAGTGCCGTTTTCATCATCATCATCTTCTTCTTCTTCAGCTTTCCAAGACATTAAGGTTCCTTGCTGCAGATAAAGTTCGCCTCCATTCCTCTCTATTCCTAATTTTCTCTCTCCAGTTGGTGACATCAGTTTTTGTTATATCCTCTTCTATGTTGTCTTTCCATCTCTGTCTTGGTCTGCCCCTTGGTCTTGTTTCCCTCATCTCTTGTGTATACACAATTTTCGTTTGTCTGTTCTTTTCCATTCTTTCTACATGCTGCAACCAGCGTAGTCTGTTCAGTTTCAAGACGTTTATAATTCGTAAATGTGCCTACACGTTTAAAAATGTTTTAACACTGACGATGCTTTTAATTATAGTTTCAACAACAACAACAACAACAACAGCAACTCTGAACAGCCATTATTTCGTATGAATTTGACCACCATTTGGTTACAGTAATTCACTAGCAAGTGGGGTTTTATTATTATTATTACTACTACTTTAAATCAGAAGACTTCTCTTAACAGAAAGCATTCTTGTTTTTATTTCTTATTCTTTCCTAATGTAATTGCCCCCACACAAAGAGTGCAAGGTAAACATTAGGACGCTTAATTTCATTTTCTTTGTGTGATGTCCTGTTGGTGGGTGTGTGTGTGTGTTTTCTGTTTAAGTGTGGCGTGTGTCTGCAGGTCTTCTTCTTCGTACTAATATTTGTTTGGAGATAAGAATCTGTACGAAGGATGACAGCGTCATAGATGAGGAGACAACATCAAGAGATGGACGAGAACTAGTTTTGATGAGTGAACTATGAAGACAAGAAACAGAGTAATGTTAAGATTCATTGCAACCAACCTTTCGCGAGGGGAAACGGCACGAGATGATGATGAAGAATCTGTATCGTTTATTACTTTTAAACATCGGAGAGTGCTTGTTTAGGAGGAACAACTCTCGACTGAAAAAAAAAAAAGTCAGGACGAGAGTAGGATAAAGGCAGTTTTTTCGGCAGATGTAAGACGTTCAAGAAGCCCTGTAGTGCTTTGATTATTCATATAGTTGGAGCATTCAGTACCACGAAACAACAATACTTCATGTGCTGTGCAGTTCCATGTTTCAGCAAAATGGCTACAGCTTGTGCCAAACCTAGTAAACAGTCGCGAGCCAAACTAGATTCATTCGTCACAGCCCTCAACAAAAAAGGGATAAAACTCTTGGCACTGGACTTCGACAAAACTCTTATCGACATCCATTCTGGAGGAATGTGGGATGATGGCGCAGACAAACTTGCTTCGCACGTCCGCCCGTGTATGAGAGATTTATTAGAAGCCGCTTCAAATAAAGGTCTTTTTGTAGCGATCGTGACGTACCATCGCCAGGGATGGTTGATAAAAGAAGTCTTGCATAAAGTTTTACCAAAGAGGTAAGTTATTCATAAGGCGACTAGTTTTCAGCATTAGCAGAAATAAATTAAGTGATAACTGTTTTTTAAGTCATATTTGAAAAAAGTATTATTTTAATCAAAATGTTTGGGGAGGGGGAGGGGCTAGGTTGAGGAGAGAATGGCCAATATGAAAGTGTTGGAGGTGACTTTCACATCATGGCCAGTGAACCATAGTGTACCACAACTATGTTCTACTTCCAGGCAGTGCTCTCATTCGTGGCACTACGGCCTGAATAGTGAGACAGGGGTTGGCATCTGCAGAAAGTTGGCCTCTAGGGCTTTTTTTTGCACCGAGAGTTCAAGAATACAATGATAACTTTCCTCGAGTTCAACATAATTATTTGTCATCACTTTAGCTGACAGAAGGTTTGTAGCTACAAGACTGAAATGAGGGTGGACTGAATAGTTTTGTATAATTTGATGAATGAAGTAGGTACTGGAAAAGTTTGTAGTGAAGTTTACTGAGAATAGCGGCTTGCATGTAGGGATTTTATTCATCTATAGCAGTTTGCATGATGGGATTTTATTCATATGTAGCAGTTCGCAGGATGGGATTTTATTCATCTATAGCAGTTTACGAAGAATTAGAAAAATATTTTGGCCAAAAACCATAAGAAATAACATCTTATTGGCAGAAATGCAGATGAAGCCACTGACAACAATTATTGAGGAAAGACGCTGGCGATGGTTGGGACATGTGCTCCGAATGACTGACAACTTACTGCCAAGAATAGCACTAAGATGGACACCACAAGGGAACAGAAGTAAGGGTAGACCAAAAGAGACATGGAGAAGAACAACAGAAAGGATGTTGAGCAATAGAGGGCTCACCTGGGCAAGAGCAGAAAAAAAGGCAAAGGACAGGCATTTGTGGAAAACCCTTGCGGAAGCCCCATGTGCCCTGGGCACTTAAGGTTCAGAGAGAGAGAGAGAGAGAGATAGCAGTTCGCAAGGAGGGATTTTATTCATCTATAGCAGTTTGCAGGATGGGATTTTATTCATATATAACAGCTCGCAGGGAGGGATTTTATTCATCTATAGCAGTTCGCAGGGAGGGATTTTATTCATCTATAGCAGTTTGCAGGATGGGATTTTATTCATATATAGCAGTTCGCAGGGAGGGATTTTATTCATCTATAGCAGTTTGCAGGATGGGATTTTATTCATATGTAGCAGTTCGCAGGATATGATTTTATTCATCTATAGCAGTTCACAGGATGGGATTTTATTTATATATAGCAGTTCGCAGGGAGGGATTTTATTCATCTATAGCAGTTCGCAGGGATGGATTTTATTCATATATAGCAGTTCGCAAGGAGGGATTTTATTCATATATAGCAGTTTGCAGGAAAAATTTGACTCATCTACAGGTGCTTGCAGGAGGGGATTTGTGTAAAGTACACAGTTTGATCTTGACTTTTTTTACATGAGTTTTACTCAAGTTTTGAGAAACTGAGTTGTGTTTTGTTCATCTTTGTATTTTGTACTCTCTGAGAAAGATGGAAGTTGAAACATTAATTTTTATGTTCATTCACCACATAAAGCTACCTCCAGTTTTTGTTTGTTTGTTACATGTTTATAGTTGTTGATTTCGAAGATTTAGCTAGACTGTGTTCTTGGTTATACTTGCAGGCTCGCAAACAAAATTTATGTGCAGGCTAACACGCCAGAGTTTTTGCAGAGGCACCGTTCTTCAAGCGGATCCTCTGACGAAGGAGGGTCAGCAGGTTCTCGATCACTGTCGTCTGATCTGAACGGAAAACAAGCACACATTGCAGCTGTCATCAGTGATATTTACAATGACCACAATGTGACCATTAAGAAGGAAGAGATTATTCTTATGGATGATGATATTAATAATGTACGCATTGCAAGTTCATTTGGTCACTATGCCTTCCAAGTTCAGCAAAATGTTGACTACTCATCTTTTGTGAACTTTGAAACGATGTTGTTGGTGTAATTTATTTATAGTTAATGTTTATTTCATTAAACCACACTTCATTACAGTTATAAGACTTGTGTAAAGAAAAAGGTAAAAAAAAAAAAGGATGGTGATTGACACTGGACTAAGGAGTAACAAATATATTCCCAGTGTTTGAAACTATATATAAAGTGAAGTAATTTGTGAACCCTGCTCAAGTGATGTGTTGTTTTGCACTGAAAAGTGTTTTTCTGTTTATTAGATTCCCTCACAATTTTAAGTTCTTATCTGTTTACCTCCCCCCCCCCCCCCCCCCCCAACATCCAGAAACCTTGTGTGATATCCTTTCTGGAAATTGTTTTTTTTTTTTTTTTTACTGTAATGTCTTTTTTTTTGTATGTTTGAAAATTACAGTTTTTTTTTCATTAGCTTTTTTTTTGTGAGTCAAAATCATCTCTATTCCACATAGCCTGCCTAAGAAAGATTATAAGTAACAGAGGCCTGGCCACTCAGAGCCGGCAGCAAAATGTGTGCACAAATTTAGAAGATGGCACTGGAAATGTGTCATGAAAAGACCTGAACACTGTTAACGAGAATAGCAGTGCTATGGACACCTGATGGAAGCGGATGCAAGACAATAACAATGGCAAATAACTGTAAAAATCAAGATGAACAACATGTAATACAGCTGGATCACTGTATGAAGGATGGCTGCAGACCTTGAGAGAATTTATTGCTGTTGTATAAGATACCACATGATATCTTGGTTGGTTTTATCAATCGCTGTGCAAAGGCATAGATGAAGTAGAGTCCTTTCAAGTGGAATTGCTGCACTCCCAGTTTTAGTTTTCATTAAAAAGATGATTGTATACACCAAAGATTTTTGTTTAAAATACACATTACATCAAAGAGTGACAGAAACAGTGTGTCTTATCCTTACAGTGAAGATTTTTGACTGCAGAAACTGTAAGACACTACTGTTTTATTTCAGAGAATTTGCCCATTATTGATTGTGTGAATTTGAAAAATGAGTGTGAAGCACCCCCTGTGTGACTGGCCAGTGTTTGGCGCCATTGGAACCACTCTTCCTTCTCCGTGATTAGAAAAATACATTACACTGTATAAAACAGAACACAAAAAAAAAAATAAAAGAAAAATACACGTGCAGTTAATTCGACCTGGCTTTTCCATTGAAGGCCAAGAGGACATAGTCTGCTAGATCCTGTAGCAACAGAAACATTTCAGAGAGTTAATAATAGATGAAGATAACACATAGCCATGTTTTATATCTTGCCTGGTCGTGTACTTGAATAATGATTGCAAGCAAGTGGCAACATCGATAGAAATAGTTATATGCAGGTCTGATGATTACGATTAAGCTGTAACTTTAGGAGAAGTATAACCATGTGCTGAGTCTGCATCATTAGTCCTGCTGAAGTAATATAAGTAAATAAAGAATGTGAACAAGAAGCTGCAACATCAGTTTAATTAATTGATGTGTACGTACAGCGATTGTACAGAAGTTATAACATTAGTTTTAATAAAGTAATGTCCCGCGGTTGTGATTATATTTTATGGTAGTAGAGATTTGCTACTTGTTTAGAACCACTGTTGTGATGATGGTAAATTTCATCATACCGTTCTTTTGGTACTGGGATATATATATATTTGAATACAAATAACATATTATTGTTATATATTATTATTATTGCTTATTTAATTTTTCTTCAGTTGTTTTCTTTATTGTCAGGCAGAGAATGACCAGACCCAACTATTTTACATTTTGAAATCAAGGAGTAAAATGAATGTGACAGCAATTTTTAAAAATGAGACATTTTTGTTATACTCCCATTCTTAATAAGGAGCTCTCCTTCCATTGAAAAGTTACCCTTCTTTATATATTCTTCTATAGTCCTATGAGTAAAACCATATAAAAAGTGGGCACATTAGATAAGGGTTCTTGTTTCTTCCTTCTGTCAAGATGCATTTCTTTTTTTCTTTGGTGGTGGGGCTATGTGTACAGACAGTGATTAATTAATGTGTAGTAGCTGGAATGGGGCTGTTTACAGATATATTGGTTGTGATTAAGCAAAAACAGTAGATAAAACTTCATTAGTATGTCTGTGCAAAAATGCTTCGATCAAACTTAAACAGAGACAGAAAAGCATTCATGTGTACTGAAAGTGATTTAGCTGAGCAGCGGTAGAAGTAGGCTGACACTTGTATGTAATGGTTGTGATTAACTAGCAACATTATTAAAAAATTCAGCAGTGTCCAAGTGTACTGGCTGAGGTTAAGTAAGAAGTAATGTGCAGTCAGTGAGTGAAAGAAGTGTAGCCATAAACAAGTTTATTGGTTGTGTTCAAGGTTGTCAATATTATTAGAAAAAAATATGACAGTTGAGACAGACTTGAAAAATATACATAACTGGAGAAGATTATATGAGTGGTGTAGAAAATACCTTTATTTTACTTTACATCATCACTTTATTTCATTTTCTGATTTGTGTGTGCAGTGAAGCATATTTGTGCTACTTCATAAGCCAGGTAAAAGCTAGAATCCTTTTCCATATAATTTAGGCATATTGGGGATACGGTGTTAGGCCCGTATTTCCAAGACCTTCAGCGCATGAAAGTGTGATGTGGTCATTATCATTCCTGGCTGCATTTACCTTCCCAGATTTCTCTGGTATTCATTTTAAAGGGTAGGCGGACCCGGGAACTTTTTGGTGTGGTGGTACCAGAAAAAATCCCACAGCTGGGACTTGAACCTGGTACCACAGGATTAGTAAACCAAGAGCTTAACCGTTCAGCAAAACAGACTGTCTTATAACCAGTGTATGGGAAGTAAATAGAGAGTGTTTGATCAAATCTGTGTAACATTTGTTCAAGAAAGAATGAATGAAAAATGAGAGATTAAGAAGTATGTGAAAACTGTAAAGAACATCCTAAATTTGGGGAATGGTCAGAAAGATCTGGTTTTGTGGGTTGTAACTTAAATGTACCAAAATGGTAGTAATAGGTTTTGATGTTAACAGTACAGTAAACACTTGACTGCCTTGTTACACACTGACCAAAGCTTGTAACTAGGTTGTTTTAAACATGTAAGTTATTTCCAATATCTTTAACAGCAGTGATAGTGCTTTTTGTTTGCACACTTGTGGACAAGTAGCTACCTTCTTACACTAGTTGCTTCTCTGATATTGACTAAAGGTCTTGAAACAGTTTCATTGAGCCAGATGAGGTGGGGTTATGATGGCTTTCTTTTATAGCTAGGGCAGACCAGTGATACAGGCTACTTTGTAGTGTATACAACTATTTTGAACATGTCATTCCCCACCTCCTTTGTTAAGCTGGGGTAATGCAGCAGATTGTTTTCAGGAGAACAGTGAGGAGATAAGACTAGTTCCGGTTTGCTGGTCCTGATAGTTGCAGCAGACCTCCAGCAAGTCATCTTTGCTGCCATTAACCACGGGGAAGAGGGACATAAACACTAACACTGGGTAAAGAATATAAGAGAGGCATATAAGAACAGATGGCATTTAAGAACTATTTTCATGGTTCAGGAACTTCAAGGAAGTAGTAAAAATCAGAGAATCAGTCATTCATTTGTGTTTTGTCACAGGTCTGGAACAGATTATAAATTGTTGTGGTCTGTTTCTGTAGAGTGATTCATGTATTGTCAGCATGGTATGCCGAGGTATTTGTGCTAAATAATATTGCACAATTCTTTTTAGTGAAAAATTAATGCATGTTTGGAAAGAGAATTTACTGCTTGTTGTATTCAGTCCTGTAGCACCTTTAATGCTGAAGAATATTGAGTTTTAGAGCCCTTTTTCACCATGCAAATGAGCACCCTTGCTGGAGTGGAGCAGTAGTTCTAGAACATGTGCTCCAAGATTGTCCAGCAGGTTTTTGTTTCTGTTTTGTGTGTGTGTGATTCCAACACTGATCTACATTCAAGAGAAGAGAGTTTCTCTTGGTCGTTATTGGTGTTTATTTTCCACTGCTTATGTTAAGAGTTTTTATTCTTAACCAGAAACTAGTATTTATTCTTGTTTATTCCATGGACCTTTACTCATTGAGACCCTTCATTGCAATACATGAGTAGGATATAGCTGTTCCTGCTCGTGTTTTAGTTGTAACATTTCACTGCAAAAAATTTCTTGTAATATCTGACAGTGAAGAGAGCTACAAGAAATTAGACTCTTTTGAAAACAAATGCCTAAAGAAAATACTTGGTATAAAGTGGAACGAATGAAAATATTTGGTATAAAATGGAAAGAATTCAAGAACAATGCAGAGATAAGACAGATGAGCAAACAACAACCTGTCTCATGGGTGATCAGAAAAAGAAGATGGACATATGTAGGCCATGTGATGAGAAGAAACAATAAGAGAATACCAAAACAAGCTATCAAGTGGAGCACAACAGGCTGAAGAAAAAGAGGTTGATCACGTGAAACTCTAAAGAGGACATTGTTAAGAGAAGCCGGTTTAGTAGGCATAACATCCCTTAATGAGGTAGAAAAACTCGCTGAGAACATGAAAATCCGGCAAACAACTATGCAAGCCCTATGTGACATTTAACAGCACGGGAAGGATGTAAGATGTAAGAAGAGAGCTGGGAAGGAATTCTGCTTTTTCTTTTCTTTTTTTTTTAAAAAATATTCCCTGATTACAGTTGTTAAATGACTTTTTATAAGGAGTCCTTATGTCATGAAGGTGTCTCAGTGTTTTATTTGATCTATTCTGTGCCATTGAAACAGAAGATACTATGTTAGTGTGTGTATTTTTCTTGCTCACTGAGACATATAGGAGATACAGTGTTAGTCCAGTGATTGTGTTAGGATTTTTCGAAAGGTGATCGTTTTCATTTCCCAGACTACCGGGCAGGTAACACAGCGGGGGCGGTTACATTTTCTGGTGCCAACATATGTACGGCTCTGCTTCAAGTGGCTGTGGACAAGGATGTCCTTAAGGTTTGGCTCACGTTTGTATGCCAACAGAGGTGGATCAAAGAAAATGTCGTGAGTGTCAGGGTCGAGTTGGATTAGCGGAAGATGACGATAAAGAATTTTCTTAACCATCTGACCATGCGGGTAGAAAAGCAGTACTAACTTAACTATGCCAGATGGAGTAACAGGCTTTTTCCTGAATACTTCTTTGCGGCTCACTAGTTAGATACGGATGGAGTTCTTACAGGCTTCAGGATGGGAAGAATAGGTGTGACTGTTGGTAGTCTTGTAAAATACAGAGGTATTTTACAAGCCTGTTTGTGCCAGTAGAAATTTTAATGTATAAAAAGTTAACACACTTGTCAGAAATTTCATAAGTGAATTTTATGTTGTTATTGAGTGAGTTGGCAAATTCAGTAAATTTTTTTAGCTCTTCCTATGGCATACTTGTGATTCCAATGCCATCATCGATGTACCTTTTATAGAATTCTGGAAGTCTGCCAGCGTAGGTTTCCCATAATTTGACTTCCAGAAAGCCCATAAATAGACATGCATAACTGGGACCCATTTTTTTTCCTTTGGCAACACCACTGATTTGCTTGAAGTATTCGCCTTTGAATTCGAAAGAATTTAGGTTTAGTACTAGCCGTGTAAGTCTGATTATGGTGTCACTGCTAGTGGTGGGGTGAGGGTCTTTGTTGAGAAAATAGTGGAGTGCTAAGAGTCCATCCTCATGGGGAATAGAAGTGTATAGGGAGCAGACATCAAGGAGAAAGATATGTTAGGTGTGGTGTTGGGAGAGTGTGATCATATCAAAAGTTGTTAAGGCGTGGTTGGTATCTTTCAAAAAGGAGGGTAGTTTGTGTACTAGCAGCTGGAAAATGCTGTACAAAAAGTCAGAAATGTGTTCAGTGGGGCATGAACACGCTGATACAATGGGGCGTCCAGGGTTACCTGGTTTGTGGATTTAAGGAAGAAGATAGAAGGTAGGTGTGCCTAAACAGCTGTCCTTAATGTGAAGAGAAACAGCTTGGGGTAGGAGGTCACCTTCTGTAATCAGGTCTTTAATGGTTGCTTCCACTATGTCATTATTTGAACAGGTAGCATTGTTTTTACGTGAGGCATAGAATTTTATATTGTTGAGTTGGGACATTCCTTCTGCGATGTATAAATCTTTTTTCCAAATGAGATTCTGAAATACCAGTTTTGTCAGTACGACTTTTGGTATCTTATACTTTTAATGTAAAATTAAACACATTTTATACACATTACTGTGGGAATTAAATGTTTGTGTAAAGCTTTTTTTTTTTCTTACTTTGCTTGCAAGGAGGTTTCATCTTTATAAAATGCTCACACGCAGAGCAAAAATCAAAACTGGCTGATTCTCCTCCATGCAAACTGAGCATCATGGGTCACCAACCCAGTTATCCCCCAGTCGCTTTCGCTGGTTGGTTTTGACCAGGTCTTTGATAATATCAAGTGAATATGGTGACCAGTGCCTCTGAAGGTTCTGGTTTCTCTCTTTTTTAATCGGTAATTTATCAGTAATTGCCAGTTAATGCAATCACAGTGTCTATATTTTTCTTGAAGTATTTTGCGTCATTGAGACACTTAGGAGATGCAGAGTTTTTGTCTATTTTTCTTGAAGTATTTTTTTTTTATAACATTGAAACATGTAGGAGATACAATATTAGTGTTTTGTGTTATTGAGACATGTAGGAGATACAATGTTAGTGTTTTGTGTTATTGAGACATGTAGGAGATACTGTGTTATTGAGACATGTAGGAGATACAGTGTTAGTGTTGTAGTTTTTTCTTGACATGTTGAAAGACAAGCGAGAGATGAGATCACTATTGTGCTTGTCCTTTACTTCTCAAGACACTAAAAATAAACTGAGTACCTTTTTATACAACTGTGTTGACTGAGGTACTTCCAGCTGAAATCAAACAAAGCAGTGAAAGGGTTTAGGTGTAGTTTTCTTGTGCTTTATATGTGGTGTGGAAGTTCTCAGTAGGTGCCACTGGGTACCATGTTCTTCACAGGTTTGTAATCACTGACAGGTCTAGGTTAGATGATGCTGACAATAGGCTAGGTCATTGGTGCTGAATTAAAATCATTAAAATGAATTAAGAGTTAAGATTTTCATGTAATTAGGAGCACTAACAGAAAGGAACGTGCCACTTCTTGAGGTTCATTGCCATTGCTGAATCCAAGCTACAGCTCTACAATAACCAGAGTAATGTGTGTGTCATTACATATGCATATGCATAAAAACACACACAGGCATTTGTTCTTGTTATTGTCTGATGAAGTTGTAAGCAAAAATGTCTATTGATCTGTTATCAGATGAAGAATATTTCTCCCTTTTTCTCCTTAGATTACATAGTTTTTAGAAGTTTGTCAAGTAATGGTGGATGAAGGTATATTTGACAATTTCACAAATGGTGAAAGGCTAAAAAAGGTGAAGGAAATGGCAAGAGATAAATGGCAATATAAAGACAGTCTATGAATAACCCAGTATTTTGGCAACATTCCATCATCAAGGACAACAGAAAAGACAAAATGATAGATAAATATAAAAAAGCACTTGAATTCTCAGAAACATGGGTTTCTCTTTGCATCTTTTACCTATGTGTAAAACAGTTCCATCCATCTCTACTCCATGGTGTCACTTTACAGCAGTCATCATCACACTCCTCCACCACTGCTTCATGGTATCACTCCTTTTATGGGAGTCATCACCACACTCATTCACCACTACTCTATGGTATCACTTCTTTTATGGGAGTCATCACTACACTCATTCACCGCTACTCTGTGGTATCACTTCTTTTATGACAGTCATCACCACACTCATTCACCATTGCTCCATGGTATCACTTCTTTTATAGCAGTCATCACCACACTCATTCACCATTGCTCCATGGTATCACTTCTTTTATAGCAGTCATCACCACACTCATTCACCACTACTCTGTGGTATCACTTCTTTTATGACAGTCATCACCACACTCATTCACCATTGCTCCATGGTATCATTTCTTTTATAGCAGTCATCACCACAACTCCTTGGTATCACTTTTACAGCTGTCATCACCATACTCATTTTTTTTTCTCAACTAATACAGAACATGATAAAATATAACATATCCACCTTCTCTAGGTTAAGAAAAGAATAGCATTTTATCTTTTATCAGTTGGATTTGTATTGTATATATCTTTGGCTTCATTGTTGATCAGTGTTATCTAATTGTTACACAAGTTATCTTGTTGCCAATAGACAGCAGTTATCATTGTTTGATTGTTACTATGCCATTTCAGTGTCCTGTTCTGTGCACTGCAAACACCAGATTTTGGTGTCTCAGAAGACTTTCTGCTAGTCTGGAGGATGTATATTTCTATTATACAGAGATTTGCAAGGGTGTGTAACATGTATTCTTGGTCCATTAATTTATTTATAACGAAGGTTTGATTGTAGACCTATAAACAAAGCAAAGACTATTAACAATGCTGGGCATGCCTTGCTGTGAGCTTGCCAGGTTTTTTTTTTAAGAAAAACTTTTCACCAATGTTATATCTGTCTCATTAGATTAGAGTACCTCACTTCATCTTTGTTTGCTGGTCAAGACCCTACATCAGTTCCATGAAATGAGTCCTGGGAAATGACTATAACAAACAACCAGGACAGTAATGTAGGTATCAGTGTAACTTGCACTTACAAGGGTCATGCCGAAAGTTGTGAGAAAAAAATTTTTTTTTTAATCAGAATTTATATATAGAGAGATAATATAAATGTATCGCCTTAATATGCATCCTTTGCATTTCATCTAGAGGTCACATGATATCACCATTATGTGTCACATGACCACACAGAGCATAAACAAAATGGCAGGTGCTGAAGTTTTGTTTCATCAATGTGCTGTTATTGAATTCCTCGTTAAAGAGGAAATCCCCACTGCTGAAATTCACCAAAGACTCAACTTGCTTATGGAGATGTGTGTGTGGGTGCTAGGAGTGTTAGGAGATGGGTGAAACATTTCAAAGATGGAAACACGAACATCCAAAATATGCCTTGCAGCGGTCGTCCTCAAACTGCCTTCACTGAATGCAACGTGGAAAGGGTTGACGACATTATTAAAGAAGACACATGTCACAGTATCTGAAATCACTGTAAATCTTAGAATAGGACACAATGCAGTACAGGAAATGATTGAAGCTCTAGGCTATAGAAAAGTTTGTGCCCATTGGGTCCCACAGGAGAGAACGTCAAGAAAGCAGTGCATCTGTGCCGTCGCTCAGCTGGAACGGAATTCTACCGGGAGAGGATTTTAAAACTTTGCAGAGTGATGGGAAAAAAGTGTGCAGAGAAATGGAGATTATGTTGAAAAGTGAAGAAAAAGATACAGATTAAAGTGATACATTTATATTTTCTCTGTCTATAAATTCTGATTTTTAAAAAATGTTTGCTCACGACTTTTGGTATGACCCTCTGAGAAGCTTGGTATCATGACTAACTTGAAAGAGTCTTGATCCAACTCCTTATATGTGTCCCAGGAAATTAGGATAGTCATGGCAGCCACCACCATCACCACAATCATTGGCCAGTGAAACCACCATCAAGTCCTGTAGTTTTTGCACTAACACCATATTATCTCAAATTTTGTAAAATATCACATTTAATTTCAATGTAATGTTTGTTAATAAATTCAGAAATAATGACACTAAATAATGTTACATATGGCTGATGTAAATAAACCGGTACAGTGTTGCATCAATTACAAGATACGCTTGTTTTAGTCTGCTACCATTGTCTTTTTACTCTGGCCCCACGTCCTAACCTTAAGGCCACTGGTACCAAGCAAACCCAGATGCTGATGTTCCAGTAGATTTCTCATGGGAGTAAGAGAGGACTGGGTGTCAAGCCATTACATTAGCTGAGACAGAACAAGCACAATATAATAGTGAACTTTTTGTGACAGTATTTGAGAACTGAGCTGATCTTATTATCAACATCCTATTACTGTATAAGATATGAAGCACCTGAAAGAGGGGAAAAAACCTAGACTTGTAAACCTAGGTACTATAAAAGTCAGGCTTTAGGTGAGATAATGGCTTCTCTCTCTCTGAACCTTAAGTGCCCAGGGCACAAGGGGCTTCCGCAAGGGTTTTCCACAAATGCCTGTCCTTTGCCTTTTTTTCCACTCTTTCCCATGTGAGCCCTCTGTTGCTCAACATACTCTCTGTTCTTCTTCTCCATGTCTCTTTTGGTTTAGCCTTACTTCATTTCCCCTGTGGTGTCCATCTTAGTGAGATATTGGCTTAGTTTTATGTAATGTCAGGACAGTACTTTTAACAATCTAACAATCTTTTATACTGAAATGTACTTACAACAGAGTGTGAATAGGAAATACAGCGTGTTAGTTGCATTTGTGATGGTAAGTTTGCTTCACATGCTTTTGAAGAATAACTATGAGTGAGTGAAATTGATAATGGCAGTGTTTGAGAGATGCTGGTTCTGTTAGGGCCAGAAATCCATTTCAAATGAAGGCCTCCCTTGTGTCTCTGAAGCTGTACTAACAGGCAGATGTTGGCCAAGATTTTCATCACAGCTTCTGGAGAAGTCCAGCTTGATAATCATCGTCTTTGTCACGAGTATCAGCTGCCAAGAGATGAAGCAGCATTGTTTGACTGTATGTATTCCTTGTAATAAGGCGCTCTTTAATTCACATTGATAACCTGTAGGATGAGAATTGTCTGATGGTCTACTTGGCAGAAACATATCTTGCCATATGCAACACCATATTCAGTGTTTATGTTCTGTGAGTGTTGACAGGATAGAATGGGTTATTTATGTTTTCTAATTGCTCCATTCTTGTGATCTGTTAACATTAATGTCCCTGGAACATCCTACTAGTCCATTTTCCCTTAGTGAGACAAGTTGGCCATTTAGTTAAATCAAAGTCACATGTTGATTTGGACATTGTATCAATTAAAGTTGTATAAAAATGTATGGTGTGCATCAATTAAAGTTGTACAGAGATATATTGTGCTTTATCTTACCATCTTAACTAAGTCATTGAGTATGTTGTGAGTCTCATCCTTCTTTTTTTTTAAATTCATCAAAATACCATCCTAGATCTTATCATTTCATGCATATCACAGAATTTCATTTCATCTTTCAGCCTTTATGTGTGTTGTGAAATTACTTTCATCATAAACTCTGACCATTTGATGCGTGTTGTGAAACTACTTTCATTATAAACTCTGACCATTTGATGTGTGTTGTGAAATTACTTTCATCATAAACTCTGACCATTTGATGCGTGTTGTGAAATTACTTTCATTATAAACTCTGACCATTTGATGTGTGTTGTGAAATTATCTCACTTGTTATACATCTCTTTTACTAGTTATTTAAAGTGGTGGAGCTTGTGGAAAAGCCTATTTCTTGGATTTAAAAAAAAAAAGGGTAATATCCCTGTTTCCATACTATTTAAGCAAACTGGGGACGTGGTGATAGGCCCGCATTTCCACAACCTTCAGCACATGAAAGTGGTATGGTCAGTATCACGCCTGGCCGCTTTACCTTCCCAGACTTCCCTGGTACCCATTTGTCAAGGCTGGGTGGACCAAGGGACCTTTTTGGTGTGTACCAGAAAAAATCCCACTGCAGGGGCGTGAACTTGGTATCACAGAATTAGTAAACCGAGTTTCTAACCACTCAGGCTAACCAGGCTGCCTATTTCTTGGATCCACTCTAGAGATAAAAGGAAATCCAACACCATCTGCCCACCATCTAACTCATTTCTGTGTTGCAAGATACCTATCATAGCATAAACCTCAAAGAATTGTAGTTTGCTGTCAAAGGGAGATTATCCACTATGAAAATTAACCACTTTTTTTTCTGTTCAGTTCATTTCCATATCTGTAGCTGATGGAACATAGTGAGTGTGTGACATTGTGCTCATAGCTCATAGAAATTGCTCCATCCACATTCATCTTCTCAAATTGATGAGAGACAAATAGAGAATGACAGGATCAAAGAATAACAATGGCAGATTGGCTGAAGCATAGATACATAAATTAGAATGGCTGAATTATAGTTACATAAATTAGAGTGGCTGAATTATAGTTACATAAATTAGAGTGGTTTGTAAAGATAGAAATGAGTAAAGCAGAGTGGCAGACAGATGGAGACATACAAAGAGGAAAAATCACAAAAACATAAACGGAGTGATAGATTCAGTCAGAAAGAGACATGATTGAAAATGCTGTGAGTATACTAGACAATAATTACAAATACCAAGAGTAAGAAAATGATATATTTTATTTCTTTACGTAGTTATATCATCAAATTGTATACAAACATTTCCAGGAACTACAAGGATATCATCAAATTGTATACAAACATTTCCAGGAACTACAAGGATATCATCAAATTGTATACAAACATTTCCAGGAACTACAAGGATATCATCAAATTGTATACAAACATTTCCAGGAACTACAAGGATATCATCAAATTGTATACAAACATTTCCAGGAACTACAAGGATATCATCAAATTGTATACAAACATTTCCAGGAACTACAAGGATATCATCAAATTGTATACAAACATTTCCAGGAACTACAGGGGCAGAGGCAGATGCTGTCATGAACGAACAAAATGTCAAAGAAAACATAGTGACACAAGGTCAGTAATAACAGCACTGAAGAGTCACACAAACAAAGAAATCAATGACCTACAAAAAGAAATGCACAAGCTACACACGCAGGTCAAAAGAGTAGTAATGAAGTGGATCCTATCATGTTGTGGTATACATGGAAACGAAACAGCAGACACCCTAGCGAAAGAAGGTAAACTACCATAGACAGACACCAGCATATCACTTGAGGATGCCAAACACTGATAAATCTCAGTTACAAGAACAGATAAATCTCAGTTACAAGAGCACCCAGACTATCCAAGAAACGGTGCCTACTACCAGCTAAACAGAGAAGAGCAAGTCATCATCCTAAGGCTGCATACTGGACACAACAGGCAAAAATGCCATTTGTACAACAAATTCAAAATAAGATCAACTGATGAATGTGCATGTGGCACCAGTAAGATGACAGCAGACCACATACTGCAGGAGTGACCAACGTACGAGCAACAGACAAGCAAATCGGGTCAGCTACTACACTAGTCTAAAACAAACTGTACGGCTTTATCCGTGCCCTTGAGCTGACCACCAACTACATCAAATGTATATGCCTGAAAATGTTTGAAGAAGAAGAAGATACAAACGTTTAATGCCATAATTTTCTATTATATCTGACTAGCATATATAACTGAATGAAAATAAGGGGGATGTTTGTGCATGATCATGCAGTTTTGCATTACTTCATTGCCCAGACTTCAGTTTACAGACAGATACTAGTTATTTAAAGTGGTGGAAGTTGTTGAAAAGCCTATTTCTTGGATAAAAAAAAAAGGGTAATATCCCTGTTTCCATACTATTTAAGCAAACTGGGGACATGGTGATAGGCCTGCATTTCCACAACCTTCAGCACATGAAAGTGGTATGGTCAGTATCACGCCTGGCTGCATTTACCTTCCCAGACTTCTCTGGTACCCGTTTGTCAAGGCTAGGTGGACCAAGGGGCCTTTTTGGTGTGTACCAGAAAAAATCCCACTGCTGGGGTGTGAACTTGGTATCACAGAATTAGTAAACCGAGTTTCTAACCACTCAGGCTAACCAGGCTGCCTATTTCTTGGATCCACTCTAGAGGTAAAAGGAAATCCAACACCATCTGCCCACCATCTAACTCATTTCTGTGTTGCAAGATACCTATCATAGCATAAACCTCAAAGAATTGTAGTTTGCTGTCAAAGGGAGATTATCCACTATGAAAATTAACCACTTTTTTTCTGTTCAGTTCATTTCCATATCTGTAGCTGATGGAACATAGTGAGTGTGTGACATTGTGCTCATAGCTCATAGAAATTGCTCCATCCACATTCATCTTCTCAAATTGATGAGAGACACAGACAAATAGAGAATGACAGGATCAAAGAATAACAATGGCAGATTGGCTGAAGCATAGATACATAAATTAGAATGGCTGAATTATAGTTACATAAATTAGAGTGGCTGAATTATAGTTACATAAATTAGAGTGGTTTGTAAAGATAGAAATGAATAAAGCAGAGTGGCAGACAGATGGAGACATACAAAGAGGAAAAATCACAAAAACATAAACGGATTGATAGATTCAGTCAGAAAGAGACATGATTGAAAATGCTGTGAGTATACTAGACAATAATTACAAATACCAAAAATAAGAAAATGATGTATTTTATTTCTTTACGTAGTTATATCATCAAATTGTATACAAACATTTCCAGGAACTACAGGGCAGAGGCAGATGCTGTCATGAACGAACAAAATGTCAAAGAAAACATAGTGACACAAGGTCAGTAATAACAGCACTGAAGAGTCACACAAACAAAGAAATCAATGACCTACAAAAAGAAATGCACCAGCTACACATGCAGGTCAAAAGAGCACTAATGAAGTGGAACCTATCATGTTGTGGTATACATGGAAACGAAACAGCAGACACCCTAGCGAAAGAAGGTAAACTACCATAGACAGACACCAGCATATCACTTGAGGATGCCAAACACTGATAAATCTCAGTTACAAGAACAGATAAATCTCAGTTACAAGAACAGATAAATCTCAGTTACAAGAGCAGATAAATCTCAGTTACAAGAGCACCCAGATTATACAAGAAACGGTGCCTACTACCAGCTAAACGGAGAAGAGCAAGTCATCATCCTAAGGCTGCATACTGGACACAACAGGCTAAGATGCCATTTGTACAACAAATTCAAAATAAGATCAACTGATGAATGTGCATGTGGCATCAGTAAGATGACAGCAGACCACATACTGCAGGAGTGACCAACGTACGAGCAACAGACAAGCAAATCGGGTCAGCTACTACACCAGTCTAAAACAAGCTGTATGGCTTTATCCGTGCCCTTGAGCTGACCACCAACTACATCAAATGTATATGCCTGAAAATGTTTGAAGAAGAAGAAGATACAAACGTTTAATGCCATAATTTTCTTATTATATCTGACTAGCATATATAACTGAATGAAAATAAGGGGGATGTTTGTGCATGATCATGCAGTTTTGCATTACTTCATTGCCCAGACTTCAGTTTACAGACAAATACTAGTTATAATGTGCAGGGGTAAGTAAAAAAACAGACCAAAAGTTACAACATTTTCAGCAGTGATTATCACCTGCATGGCAGATTTCTGGTCAGATTTTGGGATCGTTCATGTCATTTTCAGGATATTGTCAAATTTAACTGGGAAAACAAGTTCAAGTAAAAATCTTGGGATCGTACATGTTATTTTCAGGATATTGTCAAATTTAACTTGGGAAAATAAGTTCAAGTAAAAATCTTTTAGTAACAGTTTCATTTCTTCTCTCATTCATTTTTGACAAGTTGCAGCTAAAATAAAACTGGTTGTGATTAAGTGACAAAACGGTTTATATATAAGTTAAATGATTTAGGGGGAAAAAAACATTAATATTTGTTTCACAGAGATACAAACCATGATGAAAATATAATATGTATATATATAAAATACTACTGTATAAATATATATATATTTATATATATATATAGACACTAATGCATGCTGTATACTAAAAATTAAAAAATAATATGTAACCATTGCATACATACATCACAATTCACACATTTTTTCACTTTTAATGTGACAAGCTCTGGTACTAAGTTGTATGTTGCTCTCTTTTGTTCCAGCCAAATATGTTGTAATGTCTTAGACATCTTTTGTCCTAATTTCTTCATTTTCTCCAACACCAGATACATTTAAGACAAAATTCTTTAAGATAATATATTGTCATTTATTGTTCCTTTCCATTCCATTAATCATTTTGTATTAAAATTAAAAAAAATTAAAGGTGATCTCCAGATGATTTCTACTTATTTGCAGCTTTTTTTTATGGTGAGCTAATTCATTTCATTTAGATTTTGTTTTCTTCATTTTTTTCCCTTGTATTCTGAGTGCTATAACAGATTTATATAACATAAGTTTATACATGAAATAAATAATTTTTTTTCTTTTTTCTGTACATTAATAAGAGAAATTTGTTGAAAAGACCCAATTATAGAAGAAAGCTTTTGACATAAAACTGGATTTTCCAAAATTGGTTTGTGAATGTTTTTTTTTTTTAAACTAAACTAATTTTTTTTTAACCGCTCCTTTTTTGTACCCTCTTTAATCAAGAACTTTTATGCTTTGATTATTATGATTCCCAGATGCTGTGATTATTTGCTTCTTGTAGAACTTGTTATATGGAGTATATATTTATCTTTTTTTGTTCTTGTTATTAATCTTTTAACCACATATTCAATGTTAAAATCAAATTATATGAGTATTAGTTAATATACTGGGCTCACCTGGGAAAGATCAGAAACAAAGGCAAAGGACAGGTGTTTGTGGAAAACCCTTGTGAAAGCCACATGTGCCTTGGCCACTCAAGGTTCAGAGAGAGAGAGAGAGAGAGAGAGAGAGAGTTAATATACTAAAATGCTTATTTTGGTTTTTTTGGTTTTTACTCAGTAGCTCTTCCCCAGGGTTAAGATATGGGAATTATTTCAAAGTCTGTTGATTGTTCTGATACAACATAATTGTAATCAACAAACTAAAATCTAGTAAATACTAGCATTTTCAAATAATATCATATAACTGAGGTAAAACAATTGTTTCCAACTTAATGCCAAGACATAACAAACAATATAGCATATAATTAAAAAAGTGATATTCAGTGAAAACATCTCTCTGAATTAGGGTAAGATAAAACACATACCCTTACTGGCCAAAAAAAAAAGTTACATGGAAAAAAAAAATGTGGAAAAGGATAAACACATGGAGGTCACCAAGAAAAGACAATCAAAATTCATTTGCTCAGTCATAAGAAGACAGAAGTTAGAGAACCTCATAGTCACTAGAAACCTCAAGGCAGAAAGAAAGAGGATCAAAGGAAAAAAAAATACCTGGACAAACAGCAGAAAAATATTTTTAAAAGTAGCAATTCTGATTAGACACACCAGAACAAACATGAAAGTCCAAGTCTACATGCAGTGACTTCATAAGCATAGGAATCATAAAGCGAAGGAAAGGTTTCAATGTAACATCTATTAAAATTATTTCTTTCACTAAGATGATAAAATATTGAAAATGTTATATTTAAATATTGCACTAACACAGGAAAGTTCTTAGGTGAAAGATTCTAACGTGAAACTCTAAAGAAGACATTGTTAAAAGAAGCCAATTCATTGGGCCTAACAGGCCGTGATGGGTGTCTGAGTGGCGAAGTGGTTAGTCTACTGGTCTCTCATGGCGAAGGTCGGGGGTTCGAATCCGGCCGGCGGCACCCCAGTCACCCAGCTGTAGAAATGGGTACCCGACTTCTTCTGGAGTTGGGGAAGGGAAGGCAGCCAGGCATGATACTGACCATATCACCCTCTAGTGTGCTGACAGGTCAAGGAAAATATGGGCACAAACACCATATCCCTATGTGCCTATAAGGCATGACAGGGTTAAAAAAAAAAAAAAAAAAAAAAAAAAAAAAACAGGCCGTGATGATATTGAAAAACTTGCCGAAGACAGGACATCTTGGTGAACTACCATGGGGGTTCTATGTGACATTTAACAGCACGGGAAGGATGTCAGATGTCAGATATTTATAAAAAGCTGAGGCATCACAACTGTTCTGCTTTCCCACAGTTTGTGGATCTTGCTGAAATGTTTGCTTCCTCAGTGCTTGTGGAAAGTCACCACAGCCACTGCAGCATACTCCTTATCAACATTATGCCTTTAATCCAAGACGAACCAAGTTCTCTACAATAACAGTATTTGCAAACATCTTCAGCATACTCCTACAGGGAGAGAAATGCTGGCTTTCCCCTGTGGTCAAAACATGGGCTTCAAACAATCATGAACTCGAGGTCCTAACAATGTGAATATGCAAAAGAATGCAACACATTTCAAATATGATAAAGCATACAAATAAATGTAGAAGGAACAGCTGCTGAAGAAGTAAACCATTTTACATATCTCGGCAGGTATATAGACCACAATGGTGACACCAGAAAAGAAGTTAGAATTCGAATTGCCAAAGCAGCGTTGACCTTCAAGAATCTTGAGAACATATGGCATTCAACAGTTATAATCACAAAAACCAAGTTAAGATTACTCAAATCAAATGTAATATCCACCCTCATTTATGCATGTGAAAGCTGGAAAACAACTAAAATTGACAAAAAATTACTCTTTTGCTTAAGGAAAATACTTGGTATAAAGTGGAATGATTTCAAGAACAATGCAGACATCAGAAAGATGAGCAGACAACAACCTGTCTCATAGGTGATCAGAAAAAGAAGATGGACATATTTCGGTCATGTGGTGAGAAGAAACAATCAGAGAATCCCAAAACAAGCTATCAAATGAACACAACAGGCCTAAGAAAAAGAGGTCGACCACGTGAAACTCTAAAGAGGACATTGTTAAGAGAAGCCAATTCATTGGGCCTAACAGGCCGTGATGATACTGAAAAACTTGCCGAAGACGGACATCTTGGTGAACTACCATGCGGGTCCTATGTGACATTTAACAGCACGGGAAGGATGTAAGATGTAAGATATTTATAAAAAGCTGAGGCATCACAACTGTTCTGCTTTCCCACAGTTTGTGGATCTTGCTGAAATGTTTGCTTCCTCAGTGCTTGTGGAAAGTCACCACAGCCACTGCAGCATACTCCTTATCAACATTATGCCTTTAATCCAAGACGAACCAAGTTCTCTACAATAACAGTATTTGCAAACATCTTCAGCATACACCTACAGGGAGAGAAATGTTGGCTTTCCCCTGTGGTCAAAACATGGGCATCAAACAATCATGAACTCGAGGTCCTAACAATGTGAATATGCAAAAGAATGCAACACATTTCAAATATGATAAAGCATACAAATAAATGAGAACTGGAACTACTGAACATATGAAATTAATGAGAACTTGAACTACTGAACATATGAAATTAATGAGAACTGGAACTACTGAACATATGAAATTAATGAGAACTGGAACTACTGAACATATGAAATTAATGAGAACCATCATAATTAGGGAACCAAAGTGTAATAAACTGTCATTGAACTCAGCAAAATAATTAAAATAATGTTGTTGGGAAAAGTTGCTGGTGAAAGAAGAAGACTCTGATACAAGAAATGATACAAGAGACAGATTTGCTTGTTCCCCTGTAGCATCATGATGATTGACAGAATGGGCTGGTAATTCAGTTCAGTGAGCCATCAAAAAGAATGGAAAAACTAATTATGTCAGTCCGTAAGAACAGCAAAGAGCAGAACCTCTATCTAAATGCAAAGAAAACTAAATTGATGACAACTGACAAAACAAACAATGCAGCTGAAATATGTATCAATGAGGAAAAACTGGAAGAAGTGGAGAGTTTTGAATATCTCGGATCACTACTAACTAATAATGGAGATACAATGAGGGAAATTAAAAGGAGGACATCTATCGCTCTTCAGAAAGTAAAACAAATAAAGAATCTATGGAGAGGAGCAGACGGAACCACAAAAATAAGATTTTTAAGGGCATGCATCTTTCCCGTCGCAACATATGCCTGTGAGACGTGGACACTTAACAAAACAGCTGAGAAACGCATAAATGCCTTTGAATGTAAATGCTACAGAAGAGTTCTCCAAATATCGTGGACACAAAAAAGAACAAATATATCTATACTACAAGAGCTTAATATTGAAGAAGGCTGGCTAGTAAAGAGGATTAAAGAGAGAAAACTTAAATATTTTGGACACATTAAACGTCATGATAATTTTGAGAAGACTGTATTGGAAGGATACATGATAGGAAAAAGAAAAAGAGAAAGACCAAAATGAAGATGGCTGCAGGACATCGATGACGATCTGCAAATGGATGCAGCAGCAGCAGGCCATCTTCCTCACAACTGAGAGGCCTACAGGAGTGCTGTTTGGGAGGTAAAGTTCTGCCAGGGACATGCAAATAAATGAATGAGTGATTGAATGAGGTATCACGAGAGGCAAACATGGGAGAATCCAGCAGCCTAATCTTCTTGTTACACTTTTTTCATGCTCTATAGCTTTCCAGCTACTTTCATCACAGGGTCCACTGTTGTGTGAAAAAAGTGACTGCTCATGACAGAAGTCATCTTCTGCCCCAACTTCTTGAATAACGCCTCGGACTTCTGTGATAACAATGTTGTGCAGTGATGCATTGTCATTTTCTTCTCGTGAATAAACCAAACATAAAAGTTTAAAATTGAGTTTATTAAGAGCTTCTGTATTTTCTTTGCCATTGTCACTAATGTTTACTTTTGTGTCTGGATTTGGAGCTTCAGTGTCATTGTCCTCAGCCATATTGCACCTGATGCTCTTTTTCTCTGCTGCATTAATAGACACAATACTTGTATTACTGTTTCTTTGTCTATGTCTATCCACGTTAATAATGTCATCATTACCAACTCTGGTGTCAATCTGAATGCTCTTGTATGGTTTTCTAGCAAGACCAAATGTGGACTCAACTCCAACTGTGCTACGGTTATCACCATTTTTGTCAACTCCACTGTGGTTATGTGAGTGGCCGAACCAGTAGCCAAATCCATCATTCCACTTTCCTAAGACATAAACAGGGCCACCGCTGCTGCCTTTACATGTGGCTGCATCATAAGAATAGTGGCACCAGTCTTGTTCTTCTCTCACTTCTTGTGCTTTGTCCTTGACCTTGCCATTGCCAATACTCAGACGTTTTGGACCTCCATGAGGATGAGACACAACCACAACAAGGTTATGTTCTGAATGTTGGTACCTCTCCTTCAAGGCCTGACCCAGTCTCCAGTGTTCTTTCAACTTCTCATCTAAGCTGTCAACTAGATCAAGGTCATGTGTAGCACAAACCAGAGCACACCAGTCTCCATCTGCATCACGAGAATGTGATTTCACGCCATAAAGTTTCTTCACTTCATCTCCACTGTCAAGATCATCATAGAACAGGTGAACTTCACAAAGCTTGTCAGTGTTTTCATCTGGGATTAGGTGATATGCTGTTGATAATGTTATTCTTCCCCAGGATTTACATTTGCACTCAGGTATTGGGCAAGAACTGTTTGTTATCCTCTCAACCTTTTGTACAAAACAGGATCCAAACTGAACATTTTCTCCAGCATCAACTTTAACCAAGCCTGTCAAGTCATATCTGATGACGATAAATTTTGAAAGATCCTCGTCTTTTATATTCTTTAACTCTTTCAGCTCAATGTACTCGCTATGTTTTGTCTTTTTGCTGCACTTTTCGTAAGCCTGTTCCCAATTTTCATCTCTTCCAAGGTTTTGAATTTCATAATAATCTGAAAATAAGGGAATATTTATTTACTAGTAAGTATATGAAAGTATAAATTATTCTCATACATCTTCAGTCTATCAGAAACAAATTTTCTAGCATCAAGAGTCAGTTACTATCTCCAGTAAAAGGAAGGGCAATAAATGTTATGTTTCTAATGTAACAGTCTTCATAAAGACAGTAACTTGTTCGTGTCATGAAAAACCAAGGGGCTTAAGTGGTTATCTTTCACGTCCAATGATAGTCACAATGATAGTTATAGTGACAGCAGGCCATTTTGGCTTTCTTGGTTCCATAGAATGTACCAAAGAAGATGAGTTGATGTCATTCCATGAGCTACATTGGAAGATGTGGATGACCAATAATTTTAATGAACTCATTGAGAAGAAGTTTTCTGATACTTCCTTGCAGAACAAAGACTCAAAGATAATTTAGCTATCAAGAACCGGTGCAGTCTGGTTAGCTGAGTCTGGTTAGCTGAGTTTGGTTAGCTGGGTCTGGTTAGCTGAGTCTGGTTAGCTGGGTCTGGTTAGGTGAGTCTGGTTAGCTGAGTCTGGTTAGCTGGGTCTGGTTAGCTGAGTCTGATTAGCTGAATCTGGTTAGGTGAGTCTGATTAGCTGAGTCTGGTTAGCTGAGTCTGGTTAGGTGAGTCTGATTAGCTGAGTCTGATTAGCTGAGTCTGATTAGCTGAGTCTGATTAGCTGAGTCTGGTTAGCTGAGTCTGGTTAGGTGAGTCTGGTTAGCTGAGTCTGATTAGCTGATTAGCTGAGTCTGGTTAGGTGAGTCTGGTTAGGTGAGTCTGATTAACTGAATCTGGTTAGCTGAATCTGGTTAGGCGAGTTTGGTTAGCTGAGTCTGATCAGCTGAGTCTGGTTAGCTGAGTCTGGTTAGCTGAGTCTGATTAGCTGAGTCTAGTTAGCTGAGTCTGGTTAGCTGCTCAGTTTACTAATCTGGTGATATCAGGTTAAAGTTCCAGCAGAGGGATTTTTTTTCTGGTACACACTAAAAAAGGCCCCAATTTCCACACAGCCTCTAAAAATGGGCATCAGAGAAATCTGGGAAGGTAAATACTGACCACATCACACTTTCATGTGCTGAAGGTCATGGAAATACAGACCTAACGCTGCATCCCTAATATATCCTTAATGGCATTAGAAACTGGACTTTTTTTTCTTTTTTTTAAATCAAGAACTGGAGGTAATTATGCCAAGGCACAGCAAAATGTGGGAGTAATTGAGGAGATCTAGGCTGGATAAATTATGGAGAAAGAAAAATTACACATGAATGATTGAGAATTTAATGCTGTACTCCAATAGAAAAGCAACCACCTGGCCATGAGAATACAACAGGTCACTTTTGCCACAAAGCTTTCCCCTTCGAGGTTACCAATATCTACTTCACACATGTAGTTATTTTCTATACTGAACAAGTGGGTAGGGGTGGAACTGTTGTGTTATTTCAATGTTAATTCTACATCCTTAAAAAAATGACATTCCTTCTCAAGTTCATTTTTTCATTCTTATATATATATATATATATATATATATATATATAAACTGACCAAGATACAGGAGTCTGGAGAGATTTCTGCAACACCTTGACCCCAATTTAAAAAATGAGTGTCTTAATATAGGAAATAAGACTGTCCTTTGATCATATCAAAATACATATTTAAAAGTACATGACAAAGTGAACACTTACCAATTTTTCTTTTATGATCATTCATGGTGGAACAGTTTATTATGTTTGTCTGTAGAAAAATTCCATAAATAAAACTTAAATGCTATTCAAGTTTATATTAATTAGTTAGTAAGTACACATTTTAATACATAATATCTAAATCAGCATTAACAAGAATGCTGCCACAAAAAAGGTGAATAAGTACAGTCAAACTTAATCATTTCTAAGTGTCTCTGCATTCAAGTGACGTTATTTTGAACAAAAGATAATCACCTGTATCTTCCTGCACGTACTTTTCTTTCCCATGTGAAGGGTTCTGCTAGCCATATTCTGTTAGCTTCTTCATCACAACATAAACGTATCAACATTAAAGACTTAACAACTGATAATCTGTCTGTCTCTCTCCTCTTCTTACTTCTGCTCCATGGGTCATACATAAGCCCCGGCACAAATCTAAAAAAGAGTTTTTGTTGTTGTTGTTGTTGTTGCTGCTGTTGTTGTTTAGCTCTAATTTCCTTTCTGCGATGTGAGTGCCAAGCTTCACCCCAGACTAAACACGACTGATACTTCACTGTCTTTTTGATAATACACGGTAATATTGTAGTAACAGAGGGAAGTGCTAGATGGCTAAGCTGATTAACGCGCCGTTCTCTCATGGATAGACGGCTGCTCGTCCTACCGGAGTACGTGGTTCAAGTCCCAGATCTGACTCTTGTCATTTTTCTTTCTCTCATGTCTAAAAGTTTACATTTTTTGTAAAGGTGCAACTAAACATGTGTCATGTACTCATTTTACAGCCAGATCGCCGGTAAAGAAGCAACCATTATTGGTACAAGAAGACACAATCATTGTCGATCATTTCTACTTGCATCTCTCTAGATCTTATATCTTATATCCTTCCCGTGCCGTTAGACGTCACATAGGGCTCGCAAAGTAGTTCGCCAATTTTTCCTGTCTTCGGCGAGTCTTTCAACCTCATCAAAGGATTTTATGCCTGTTAACTTGGCCTCTCTTAATAATGTTCTCTTCAGAGTTTCACGCGGTCTGCCCCTTTTTCTTCGGCCTGTTGTGTTCCACTTGATAGCTTGTTTTGGGATTCTCTGCTCATTTCTTCTCATCAAGTGGCCAACATATGTCCATCTCCTTTTCCTGATCACCCGTGAGACTGGTTGTTGTTCAGTCATCTGTCTTATCTCTGCATTGTTCTTGAATTCATTCCACTTGATGCCGAGTATTTTCCTTAGGCATTTGTTTTCAAAAGAGTCTAATTTCTTTTCTATTTCTCTAGTTGTTTTCCAGCTTTCGCATGCATAAATGAGGGTGGATATTACATTTGAATTGAATAGTCTTAACTTGGTTTTTGTGCTTATAACTTTTGAATTCCATATGTTCTCAAGATTCTTGAAGATTGATGCTGCTTTTGCAATTCTGATCCTAACTTCCTTTCTAGTGTCACCATCCTGGTCTATGTAGCTGCCAAGGTATGCAAATTGACGTCTATAGATAGACGTCTTTAAAAAAAAAAAGAAAGCACACGAAGAATAAGAAACTATAAATGCTTACCTTACCAATATAATTTCAGCTTTTGAGAGTTTTTTTTTTTATGCGCAACACCGCTTCTGTGATCAAGTCGTACTTTCCTACACGGAAACACTATGCAGTGGTGACTTCAACCAAAATTGCAAAGATCAGTGAAAACCACGTGTGTTTATATATACACGATAAGGTCCCGGCTAGGCGTCAGTGTAAATTTTCCCGTTCGGTAACGCGTGCGTTGTGCTGAACAATTTCTTGTTAGACTGGCTATACTTGGCATTCATCCTGAGCTGATACGGCAAGAATCATTCGGCCTTACTAAGCTGGCTTTGTTCGCTTATCGACTGGGAATTCTCGGTAACGCATGCTAAACGTGTTGCCACGTGTATTGGTACACTGATGGAAAATATGATTATGAATGTCGTTTTGCAGCATCGCTTTCTTTCATTAAACATTTAACGGCATGATATAAATATGATTATGAATGTCGTTTTACAACATCGCTTTCTTTAAACATTTAACGGCATGATAGAAATGACGTGTTAATGACACGATAAACTCCCTAGTCACCTTTATGTGACCACAAGCTTTCTTTTATTTTCGCCATTAGACATGATACGTCTGTCTTGTTGAAATCCACTATTGAATTTAAGGCAATGAGGCTTTTCATGACCTTTTTTTTAAATAAAAAGTTAGCTCATACTTATTTTTTTTTCTGTATTCTATTTTGTGTTGTACACTTAGAAGATATCTCTCTCTCTCTCTCTCTCCCTGTATATGTGTTTGTGTTCACGGGCATTTGTATCTTTTTATTATCTTTCTTTCTTTCTTTCTTTCTTTCTTCTTCTTCTTCTTCTTCTTCTTCTTCTTCTGACACGACGTTAGTGGACAGTCTTGTCCAGTGTTTGATGGATTTACCTCATGAGAGCATCAACTTTTATCCCCATTCCCTCACTCTCCTTTCCTTTCACTAAATAAATCTGAATATCGTCACATACTTTTTAATGCACTGAAAATCTGTAAGAGGAAAATAATAACAATAGTATAAGATGGAAACAATAACAAGAGTATAAGATGGAAACAATAACAATAGTATAAGATGGAAACAATAGCAATATTATAAGAGGGAAACATTAACAATAGTTAAAGGGGAAATAATAGCAATAGTATAAGAGGGAGACAATAACAATAGTATAAGAGGAAAACAATAGCAATAGTATAAGAGGGAGACAATAGCAATAGTATAAGAGGGAGACAATAACAATAGTATAAGAGGAAAACAATAGCAATAGTATAAGAGGAAAACAATAGCAATAGTATAAGAGGGAGACAATAACAATAGTTAAAGGGGAAATAATAGCAATAGTATAAGAGGGAGACAATAACAATAGTATACGAGGGAAACATTAACGATAGTATAAGAGGGAAACAGTAATGTAGTATAAGAGGGAAATAATAGCAATAGTATAAGAGGGAAATAATAACGATAATAAAAGAAAAACAATAACGATAGTATAAGAGGACATACACCCACCGACTCACACGTACATTAATATTTTAAAAAAAAGGCAGTAAGAGAAAAGTGAACAAAGAACAGTCACATAAACAGCTATTTCTTTGAACGAAACTCCACCTGAAGCAGTACGAAAGTAGCTGAAATATTAGCAACATACGCGTATTTGATACGAGAAAAGAAATAATTTTATTCTTTAATGTTTGAAGAAACTTACAAAACAAAATATACATCGTGTGCTTGCGCGCACACACATACACGGAATACACGCTGTCTTCTTTAATCTTTCTCATTTTTGTTTGTAAACTGCCTCATCTGCCACCCACACTTCCCATTTCATAACACCAGTCAGACCGTAATTGTAATTTCACTTTTGTGAATTTCTTCAAACTTGTACAAATTTATTTTTGGAAATCAAAGACCAGTTTCATGATTTAATAAATCCACTCAGTTATGCTAGATGTATAAACTAGGGGAAGAAGGTAGGAACAGCTTTAGTACTGGATAAAATTAAAATAGGAATGGGAAAAAATAGAATAAAATTAAAATTGGAACGGGCAATTTTTTTCCATTCCTGTTTTTTTACATAGCATTCATGTGATTCTATATTTTATCTTCTCACTCTATTTCTTCGTCATGTGTGTTTTTGTATGATTAAGGTTCACATCGAAACGTCACAACTTTGTAATCATTAGGTAATAAAGTTGTTCCTACTTTTTTCCTAGTTTATACATTTTGGTATCTCAGCTTTACTGCAGTGGCTTCACTTATAGTTATATACTTAGTTTTATATACTTATACAGTAATTATTAGTGTGTTACTCAGGGACATGTTAGTGTCTCATGGACACAGAAAAGAACAAATATATCCATACTACAAGAACTTAATACTGAAGAAGGCTGGCTAGTAAAGGGGGTTAAACAGAGAAAACTTAAATATTTTGGACATATTAAACGTCATGATAATCTAGAGAAGACCCTCTTGGAAGGGTACTTGTACTTGTATGAACTCCCTGTAACTGCGAGCTGTTGTTCTTTGCAGCCGATGCTGTAGAGATGTTAAGGCAGATATCGTATCGGCGTGGGAGCGGGTTATGGCAGCTACTTTTTCAGTCTCAGAGTACAGCTAATAAGCAGGGGGTACGCAATGCTTCTTTAGCAGACTCCACCACCATGGGGACTATGGCGATCCCTGCCCCTTAGCCATGATAGGTCTGTTACTGGGGGTACCACGGAGAGGTGGGACAGGGTCTTGGTCAGCTATGGTTCGCTAACCATGACGCTAGCATATCAGCTACGGGTCGCTGATTTACCTCATCGGACAAGCGTCTTCACCCCTTGGAAGGGTACATAATGGGAAAAAGAAAGAGAGGAAAACCAAGGCGAAGATGCCTGCAAGACATCGTTGATAATCTGCAAATGGATGCATCAGCAGCAGGCCATCTTGCTTACAACCGAGAAGCCTACAGGAGAGCTGTTAGGGAGGCAAAGTTCCGCAAGGGACATGCAAATGACTGACTACTCAGTTATGCTAGAAAATGCGCCAATTCCCCCCCCCCCTCCCCAGCCTCCGATTCTCTGTTACAATCACATTGTAAACGAATCACCCAACACTAACTCAGACTGAACTGATTCGTCTTGTGTACAGCAGCTGAGCTATACATCTGTCAGTTCTCTGAGAATATCTTACCATTCACCACGTGACAGCACTATCGGAAATTCCCAGTTTTTAGCAACGTGTTTATCAGGAGACTAATTATGTCAGTACGTAAGAACAGCGAAGACCAAAACTTCTATCTTAATGCGAAGAGAACTAACTTGATGACATCTGACAAAACAAACAAAGCAGCTGAAATATGTATCAATGAGGAAAAACTGGAAGAAGTGGAGAATTTTGAATATCTTGGGATCACTGCTAACTAATAATGGAGATACAATGAGGGGCATCTATCGCTCTTCAGAAAGTAAAACTAAAGAATCTGTGGAGAAGAACAGACAGAACTACAAAAATATGCATATTTCCTATCGCAATATATGCCTGTGAGACCTGGACGCTTAACAAAACAGCTGAAAAACACATAAATGTTTTTGAATGTAAATGCTACAGAAGAGTTATTCAAATATCATGGACAAAAAAGAACAAATATATCCATACTATAAGAGTTTAATATTGAAGAAGGTTGGCTAGTAAAGAGGATTAAAGAGAGAAAACTTAAATATTTTGGATATATTAAACGTCAGGATAATCTAGAGAAGACCGTCTTGGAAGGGCACATAATGGGAAAAAGAAAGAGAGGAAAAGATGGCTGCAATACATCGTTGATGATCTGCAGATGGGCGCATCACCAGCAGGCCATCTTGCTCACAACAGAAAAGCATACAGGAGTGCTGTTAGGGAGGCAAAGTTCCTCAAGGAACATGCAAATGACTGTTAAACATCTGCAAAAGTAACATACTGCAAATCTCTTCTCATGATTTTCAAGCGAAATTAGTGGTCCAACAGCTAACAAAATTTCAGTCTAGGACAAGAAATAAAATATCAATCCAATTGTGCTCATCTTACATCCTTCCCGTGCAGTTAAACGTCACACAGGGCTCGCATGGTAATTCGCCAAGATGTTCTGTCTTCGGCGAGTTTTTCAACTTCTTCAAGGGATGTTATGCCCAGTGAATTGGCAATGTCCTTTTTAGAGTTTCACGTGGTCGACCTCTTTTTCTTCGGCCTGTTGTGTTCCATTTGATAGCTTGTTTAGGGATTCTCTGATTGTTTCTTCTCATCACATGGCCGACATACATCCATCTTCTTTTTCTGATCAACCACGAGACAGGTTGTTGTTTACTCATCTGTCTGATCTCTGCATTGTATTGTCCTCATAGAATATAGTAATTAATAAGGTGAAAAATCTATTGAACGAAGGATTGTGGGTAGAGTTGGGGGAAAGGCGAGGGAAATAGTAAACAAGCAAGTTTGATTTTGTAGATCTGTAAAAGGAAGAAATGCTGACAGATCATGATAACTGGGAATTTTCTTCGTAGTATTCTTGTGTCGAGGCATACCGTCCTTCCATCAGTGTTTGTAAGCGTGTGTATCTCTATGTGTGTGTGTGGTGTGGAAGGGAAAGAAACCTGACTTCAACTGAACTGTTTGTTTAAGCCGGAGTGGAGTTTTACGTAAGGTAAAGATAAAATTCCCGTTTCTGTGCCAAATATCAGGTATTTCCAAGACATTACGAAGATTTATACTCACCTAACCCTTGCTCACACTGTAGTGTTTGAACGGGTAAACGCAAAATTACAATCTGGCCCTGGAATATATGTCTAACAATGTACGACGATCCTCAGTATCTGCGAAGCAAATGAAACATTTACTACTACATCTCTGTGCTGGTTAGCTGCTATACAGTCTGCAGTTAGGATCAACATCATCATGATCACACTGTAGGACTGCTGATAGTCCAGTACAGTTACATACATTTTTCTTGCAGAGAATTTCACGACATCTCTTAGCAAAAGCAGTCTTTGAGGAAGACAGCATCTACAGCCAGCGCCAGGAAACAACAACAACAAAAAAAGTGCATCTGAGAAAAGCCCGACCATAAGGTACTTAAGTTTCATATACTGTTCAATTTGTGTTTGTTTATTCATGAAACTATTGTTCACTGCTCTTATTTCAGTGCTGATATTACTGTGTGTATATATCAACTGCTTGAATTTCACTCATTCTGTCACACAGCGATAAGCAGCAACAGAGACTTGTGAGACATCAAGACTATCCTTATAAATCATTATTCAGACTGATTTTCACAAAACATTATTAATCCATTACATTCATGTGCTGATTCCAAATCAAAACTTAGCAGTCACATGCTGATCTGTAAACTAAGATGTCTTGACTGATCTGTCAGAGAGAGGTTTTTCTTAGCTCCTGTTCAGTTTTGCAAGTTTTGTTTATTCTTTGCCCATCAATATATAAACTGACATATGCTGTCACCAGCTACATTTCACTGCTCCAGTTTTAGAATCTGGTCAGTCAAATTATCTGTTTAAAATTCTGATCAACCCACATAAGGTAATACTAGGTAATTTAAACTACACTAGCTTTCGGTGTCAGGGTTTTATCAGAGATCAAAAGGCCGCTTCCTGGTTCCATCCAAAAATTATGTCTTGGAAACCACTGCAGTGTTAAATGTTAGGTAGTTGCTGAAAGCAGAATCCTAAAAAATGAGTTCTGTTAACTGTTAAAATTTTTGAGTTTCCTTTGGTCAAAGCACTCACTCCCCACTAAGAGAAACCATTTGACCAGTCGTGACATTTTGATTATGAGAAACCACTTCCTTCTACTACTCCCCACTAAGAGAAACCATTTGACCAGTCGTGACATTTTGATTATGAGAAACCACTCAAATTGCCACTTCCTTCTACTTACTCCCTGCTAGATACTGTTCATGGTGTATTATTAGTGTTATTTGTAGTGTATTAATAGTGTTATATGTAGTGTATTTTAGTGTTATTTGTAGTGTACTAATAGTGTTATATGTAGTGTATTTTAGTGTTATTTGTAGTATGTTAATAGCAGCAGTATCTGTTATTTGTAGTGTATTTTAGTGTTATTTGTAGTTTATTATTAGTGTTATTTGTAGTGTATTAATAGTGTTATATGTAGTGTATTATTAGTGTTATTTGTAGTGTATTATTTGCTGTATTTGTTTTAAATGTATTGAAAAACATAATAATAATGATCAAGGGTTCAAGTAACCAATCAGTAAAAGTGTTCTCTTTTTTAATTTCAAAATATGAAACATGTCCATTTTTTGGAATTTCAAAATATGGTAGCCCTGGTATAGGTGCTCTCGTCTCCAATATAAATCTTTCACTGTACAGCAACAGATGACACTAGTTTGAAAATTGTTCAAATTCTCTGTACATTTTTGACAATTTATTTGTTTTGAAAAGCATGGGCAATGAAGACATAAAATGAAGAGGTCCTGAAAGAGGCAGAAGTGAGACAAACAATAAGAAAATTCAGGAGGACAATCCAAATTCATAGGACACATCATAAGAGCAGGTGAATTAGAATATTTGATAACAGGGATGATAGAAGGCAAATAAGACCAAGGCAGACAAAGAGAGAAAACAATAGACTGATGTAGTGGCATGGAGAAAGCTTATGATCAACATCTGGAATAGAGGATTGTGGAAACGCATGAAAAAAAGTAATTTTGTATACCACAAAGAGACCAACCACAACAGTGATGTAATGTCTGTGCTTGAGATTTGAAGAGACAAAGCATCCCATGATGACTATGCTGCCAACTGCGCGCATGCACACACGCATACACACACACACAGTTTTTAAAATAAGAACAGAAATGAAAAATTGAAATACTAGAGAAATACAAGATGATTAAAAAAAAAAAAATTAGCTGTTGTGAGTGATGTTGGAGTTAACTGCTGACATGGTTCCTTACTTGTGTAGGACTGAGTGTTGTATTTGTGTGCTATATTCATACAAGATGGCATCTAGTGGACTGTTGCTGTTGTTTGTGGTGGTAAGGAGTATAGCCATTGCTTGTCAGATAACACTATCTGTGTGGATGTGCCACCTCTTAATCAGGAATCATTGAACAAGGTCACCAGTGATTGTATTTTATATTACATCCTCTGGGACTGACTAAAGGACTTTCTTGTGAGTGTGTAGACCACCTTTCAGTTTTGACATGGTTACTTTTACACATAATTAGTTTTCACATGAGCAGTTTTTATACTTCATAAACTACTTTATGTATCCTGGTGTGCCTCACATTGCAGATACAAAACTAGGAGATTGAAAGCAATGAGGCTTGTATAGAGTAAAGTGTTAGCATGCATCCAGTTAGGGATGCAAGGTGGCAGTGGATACTGCATTTTCCTTTTGTGGCTAAGCAGTTGCTGGCCATACTGGAGTATATGGTTCGAGTCATTTTTTGAGACATATCACACACTCCATTACTCACATCAAGAAATTTGGTTGTTTCAGAGCATTTTCCCAAACACAGTGTGCCATATGCACATTTCTAGACATAGGCTGACTGGAGCTGGATGTCACCATCTCTCAAGCTTGCTATATTTGTAGTCAGTTTTTCTGTTGATTCAGCTACTTTCAGGCTGAACTGGTAATTAATTACAAGTGAATATCAGAACAGCATCATTTACCATGATTTACTTCTGAGTTCCAAAAATACAGGAAGTAGAATCAGTGAGAGAATGACTTGATCTTCAGTTGTGGTCTAACTTTATCAAATGTGGAAACACATTTCAGAACATTCATTTTCTTTTAATCCACTATAGCAGTCTAATTATTATTTAGGATAAACATGAAGTTAACCCCAACAAAATCAAGAAAGGAAATGAGATTAAACTCCTCAGGGAGGAAAAGAGGATGCAGATCCTGAGCTACTTTTTCAGACAGAACCCTGGTGCAGACGAGGTGCATTTTGAGAAATAGGAACTGAGGTTGAAAATAGACAGGCTGATGAAGTGTTGCTTCTGAGCATGACAAAAAGTGGTGATATATTTGAGAGTCATTCATTCATTCATTTACATGTCCCTTGCAGAACTTTGCCTCCCTAACAGCACGCCTGTAGGCCTCTTGGTTGTGAGCAAGATGGCCTGCTGCTGATGCATCCATTTGCAGATCATCAACAATGTCTTGCAGCCATCTTCACTTTGTCTTTCTCTCTTTCTTTTTCCCATTATGTACCCTTTCCAAGACGGTCTTCTCTAGATTATCATGACGTTTAATGTGTCCAAAATATTTAAGTTTTCTTTGTTTAATCCTCTTTACTAGCCAGCCTTCTTTAATATTAAGCTCTTGTAGTATAGATACATTTGTTCTTTTTTGTGTCCACGATATTTGGAGAATTCTTCTGTAGCATTTACATTCAAAGGCATTTATGTGTTTCTCAGCTGTTTTGTTAAGTGTCCAGGTCTCACAGGCATATGTTGCGATGGGAAATATGGATGCCCTTAAAAATCTTAATTTTGTAGTTCTGTCTGTTCCTCACCACAGATTCTTTAATTGTTTTACTTTCTGAAGAGAGATAGATGTCCTGCTTTTAATTTCCCTCATTGTATCTCCATTATTAGTTATTAGTGGTCCAAAATATTCAAAACTCTCCACTTCTTCCAATTTTTTCTTATTGATTCATATTTCAGCTGCCTTGTTTGTTTTGTCAGTTGTCATCAATGTAGTTTTCTTCACATTAAGATAGAGGTTTTGCTCTTTGCTGTTCTTACGGACTGACATAATTAGTTTTTCCATTCCTTTTTGTGTTGTGGACAGTAATACTGTGTCATCGACATATCTAATCTCTGATATTTCATAACCTCCAGTTGTTATGGCATCATAATATTCTTTGTCTACATCTTCTCTAACATTGCTCATTATATTTTCAGTATTAAAGTTAAATAAGTAGGCGACAATATGCAAAATGGTCTTATGTCAAACCAAGTTGTTGTTTCACCATTCATTCTTACTGCTGCCTGTTGGTCTAGATACAGCAGTGATGTTAATTGTATCAAATGTGTTGGAAATCCCATTTTTGTCCATTATTTCCCAAAGTTTCTATTTTCACAATCAAACTGCCTTTGAGTAGTCTATAAAAGATAAATATAGATTCACATTAAACTCTCTGGATTTCTCTATTATTAATCTTAAATTTAATATATGATCTCTTGATCCTCTTCCTTGCCTGAAACCAGCTTGGACTGTATTTGGGAGTAAGTTCTATAAAAGCACACAATGTATAAAAAAAATATTGTAAAATAATGTATTAAATGAGCATATTATCAAGTAAAATGTATTTGTAAAAAGAAATAAGAGATCAGTTTCAAATTTTATAAAGATTTAGCCAGATCTATCATTATATGCATATCTTCTCTTCTGCAGGTAGTCCATATAACCAAGTGCACATTTGCAGACCTTCAGCATCATGTGTAGGCGCAGGCATAAGATAAGTAAGTGTTTACATTTTTAATCAGTACAGGCAGATTTTAATGATTGTGTAATTAATGGTTCCTGTGAAGTTATTGCACTAATTAAATTTGTAATTTTTAGAGTTATGATTATATGTAAAAGAGGTTCTGAGGACTGTTATTGCCTGAGGTGGGGTGGAGGATACGCTCTCCACTCCAATGAAATGTCTCCCAGGCATGCATCTCAAATATCCTCTGACAGTCAAGTCCAGCTCCTGGCCTTCTCGTGGCAGAACTGTTCAAACCGACAGGAGAAGGGGCGAAGGGGAATATCTGGCGCCTGAAAACCAGATGTTTTGGGTAGATGAGAGTCATGTTTGGTAGCTCATCTACTGCTGCTGGTGAGATTCTTCAGCTGCCATGTGTGGAGTGGGGCTCCTCCCGACTAGTGAAGAAAGGTGCGAATGGGGTTGCCGTGCAGTGCCACTGTGGAAAAGGTGAAAGAAAGGAGTAAGAGAAGTAATCAGTAGTCTCGAGATCAGGACTGCTCAAATCACGGCACCTCTGGTCTGGAGGTCTGCCAAGTCCCACATGCGCTCATACCGGGCAAATTGCCTGAACTGGTTTAACCCAGGGGTTAAGACACTGCTGGTGAGATTCTTCAGAAGCTGCGCATTGAGTGAAACTCCTCCCGGCCAATGAAGAAAATGCGGAAAAACAGTTAGGGTTGCTGTGTGGTGCCGATGTGAAAAGGTGATGGAAAGGATAAAGTGAAGCTTAATCAGTATGTCCAGTAGTTTCGCGGTGAGAGCTACTCATATCACGGCACCTCTGCTCTAGAGGCCGGCCATGTCCGTTCTACACCCTTACTGGTGAAATATGCCTAAACGGGCTTAAACCTGGGGTGAAACTTGATGGTACTCAAGTCATGGTACCTCCACTCTTGAGGTCGATCACGTCCTAAACACGCCCATACTGGGATAATATGCCTAAACCGACTCAGCCCAGGGGTGAAACTCACTAGTGGCGAGGATTCGTCCTCCTGGACAAAAGCTCCATCCTGGTCATAGCTAGGAAGGGTAGTGGCCATGACCACAAAATGCTGAAGTCAGAGACACTGGACCAGTGCAGTCTAGATAGGCAACCACCTCTTACCCAGTGGGGATGTATGCATATCCTAATCACGCTGAAGTTTTCCGGTGAGAAAGTCCAATGCTGGACTGAATGGGCAACCACCTCTCACTCGGCAGGGATACATGGGTATCCCAAAACACATCGAGGTTTTCTGGTGAGGAAGGCCAACTCTAACCTGGATGGGCAACCACCTCTCACCCAGCGGGGATATACTGATATCTAAAACACATCGAGGTTTTCTGGTGAGAAAGTCCAACTCTAGATTAAACTGCTGCAACAAAAACCACAGTGTCACGCAATCCCACTTCTGAAACCCACCAAGAATACAGGCTCAAACCCTGCGATATTCTTAACCTCTTGTGATCTTCTCGGGGATCTTGTGTGGTCCTACACGGGGGACCACGGGACATATCGAGGACCACAGGATCATGGGGCGGTCTTAGCGGTAGAAGCGAACGATGAAGAAGAAGATATGTAAAAGATACGAGTGAGAGAAAAAAAAACTACAGGCAATATACTCTTTTAATACTGGTGAGTGAGCAAATGAATATAACATTTATATCACTTCTCTACATACTCCTTGTGACTGAGCAAATTAGTATAGCATTTATATCACTTCTCCACATACTCCCTCAGTCTGAAGTGATTGTTCACACACTTCTTGTAGTGTTCCCCTATCACTTCTCCACATACTCCCTCAGTCAGAAGTGATTGTTCACACATTTCTTGTAGTGTTCCCCTATCACTTCTCCACATACTTCCTCAGTCTGAAGTGATTGTTCACACACTTCTTGTAGTGTTCCCCTATCTTCTTCATTCTTTTGGCTGCTCCAAAATCCAGGTCTGCACCACTTCCTTAATCTCATCATCAGAGGTGAACCTGTGACTGTGTAGAGCCACTTCAAGTAGACTGTTATCATGCACTTTGACATGTGTGGAGTGAAAACTGGCACCCAAACATGCAGCAGTTGAGAAAGCATAATCTTCTCTAATCAAGACATGCAAGTTGTCTGTGTGGGTTTGTGTGCATGTTGATGGTCAGCCAGATCGAGTTTTGTCAGTTGCACTTTTTTATTCTCATTTTAAACAGTTCTATCCATTCATAAGCCTTTCGTTGAGTCTTGCTGTTTTCACTTCCCTACTCAGCCAGTGTCCTACATGAATTTTAGCAGTTTTTTGCTCCCTATGCCAGAGGAAACTCACTGTGGTGTATTTTTCAACTAAGATGTAATCTTGCAGTGGAATGTCTATGTTTACAAGTCTTAATGGCTCGGAAAGCTGAAGAAGAATTTTTACAAAATGCATTGAATTAATTAGGTAATTTGGGAACAGGCAAGATCCTAGAGAGCAGACTGCGACCAGTGATTGAACCACAGTTAAATGAAACTCAAATTGGATTTAGAAAAAAATAAAAGCTGTACAGATGCCATCTTTTCCTTTAGACAACTAACAGAAAATTCATCTGAACATAATCACATACTGCATATACCTTATGTAGATAAAAAAAAAGCATTTAATAGAGTACAAAAATACACATCCTTCCCGTGCCACTAAACATCACATAGGGCTCGCATGGTAGTTTGCCAAGATTTCCTGTCTTCAGCGAGTTTTTCAGTCTCATCAAGGTATGTTAAGCCCAGTGAACTGGCCTCTCTTAACAGTGTCCTCTTTAGAGTTTCACGTGGTCGACCTCTTTTTCTTCGGCCTATTGTGTTCCACTTGATAGCTTGTTTAGGGATCCTCTGATTGTTTCTTCTCATCATATGACCGACATATGTCCATCTTTTTCTGATCACCCATGACACAGGTTGTTGTTTACTCATCTGTCTTATCTCTGCGTTGTTCTTGAATTTGTTCCACTTTATACCAAGTATTTTTCTTGGGCATTACATTATATTAGAGGTCTCTAATGATGTTTGCAATCTTAGATGGCATTCCATATAGTCTTAAAATTCTCCACAGTGATTCTCTGTGTATGCTATCAAATGCCTCTTTAAAGTCTATGAAGTTCAGGATTAATGGTCTTTGCTTTTCAGTATGTCTTCAAGTATTATTCTTAGAGTAAAGATCTGGTCAAGACAGTTTCTCTCTTTTCGAAATCCTGCTTGTTCTTCTCTCATTGCAGCATCCACTATATCTTGAATTCTATTAGAATAACTTTGCAAAATACTTTTGACAACTGATAGTAAGGTTACTCCTCTCCAGTTATTGAAATTGCTAAGGTTGCCTTTTTTCTGTATTTTAACAATGATTCCTTTTTTCCATTTACAAGAGACCTTTTCTTCTTTCCAAACTTTATTAAACATTCTCTGTAGTTGGTTCATGTTGTCAGTGTTAATATCTTTTAACATTTCGGGTGTTATTTCATCTTCGCCTGTAGCTTTGTTGTTAGCTATTAGATTCACTGCTGTTTCAATTTCATGCAATGTAATTTCACCTAGGTTGACATTTAGTTGTGGGATTGGTAAGTCAGTTTCAAGATTTGATAGAGTAGATAGATATAAACTGTGGGAAAACTTACAGCATTGTTGAGTTAGGACACATCTGATAAACCTGTGTAAAAACCTATATGAAAACAGTCAGTGTACAGTTCAACTTTAATGCTTGTAGTTCTTTTGATTCATGGAGTAGAATTTTTGCTTAAAACACTCTATACCTTAGAGGGCACATTGTTATGAATCTAGCAAAATATATTAAGTCACATTGGTAACAACTGAGTGTCCATTTATATTTATGACTGGGTGATTTTTGCATTTTTTGCAGTGATGATTATTAAACATAAGTGGGGTTCAGATGATAACATAAGATGTGCCCAATCTATAGTAATGTAATTTAGACAAGAATTAATGCACTTATTAAGTTTATGATGGCTGAGAACTCTTCTCCCTTAAGTTTATGATGCCTGAGAACCGAGCTTCCTTAAGTTTATGATGGCTGAGAACCCTTCTTACTTAAGTTTATGATGGCTAAGAACTCTGCTTCCTTAAGTTTATGATGGCAAAGAACCTTGCTTCCTTAAGTTTATGATGGCTGAGAACCCTTCTTACTTAAATTTATGATGGTGAAGAGCCTTGCTTCCTTAAGTTTATGATGAGTGAGAACCTTTCTTAGTTTATTATGGCTGAGAACCCTTCTTCCTTAATTTTATGATGAGTGAGAACCTTTCTTACTTAAGTTTATGATGGCTGAGAACCCTTCTTACTAAAGTTTATGATGGCTGAGAACCCTTCTTCCTTAAGTTTATGATGGCTGAGAACCATTCTTCCTTAAGTTTATGATGGCTGAGAACCCTTCTTCCTTAAGTTTATGATGGCTAAGAACTCTGCTTCCTTAAGTTTATGATGGCGAAGAACCTTGCTTCCTTAAGTTTATGATGGCTAAAAACCCTTCTTCCTTTAGTTTATGATGGCTAAGAACTCTGCTTCCTTAAGTTTATGATGGCGAAGAACCTTGCTTCCTTAAGTTTATGATGGCTGAGGACCCTTTTTCCTTAAGTTTATGATGGTGAAGAGCCTTGCTTCCTTAAGTTTATGATGAGTGAGAACCTTTCTTAGTTTATTATGGCTGAGAACCCTTCTTCCTTAATTTTATGATGAGTGAGAACCCTTCTTACTTAAGTTTATGATGGCTGAGAACCCTTCTTACTAAAGTTTATGATGGCTGAGAACCCTTCTTCCTTAAGTTTATGATGGCTGAGAACCATTCTTCCTTAAGTTTATGATGGCTGAGAACCCTTCTTCCTTAAGTTTATGATGGCTAAGAACTCTGCTTCCTTAAGTTTATGATGGCGAAGAACCTTGCTTCCTTAAGTTTATGATGGCTAAAAACCCTTCTTCCTTTAGTTTATGATGGCTAAGAACTCTGCTTCCTTAAGTTTATGATGGCGAAGAACCTTGCTTCCTTAAGTTTATGATGGCTGAGGACCCTTTTTCCTTAAGTTTATGATGGCTAAAAACCCTTCTTCCTTAAGTTTATGATGGCAAAGAACCTTGCTTCCTTAAGTTTATGATGGCTAAAAACCCTTCTTCCTTAAGTTTATGATGGCTAAAACCCTTCTTCCTTAAGTTTATGATGGCAAATAACCTTGCTTCCTTAAGTTTATGATGGCTAAAACCCCTTCTTCCTTAAGTTTATGATGGCTAAAAACCCTTCTTCCTTAAGTTTATGCTGGCTAAAACCCTTCTTCCTTAAGTTTATGATGGCTCAGAACTCTGCTTCCGTTTATGATGGCTGAGGACCCTTTTTTCCTTAAGTTTATGATGGCTAAAAACCCTTCTTCCTTAAGTTTATGACGGCAAAGAACCTTGCTTCCTTAAGTTTATGATGGCTAAAAACCCTTCTTCCTTAAGTTTATGATGGCTAAAAACCCTTCTTCCTTAAGTTTATGATGGCTAAAAACCCTTCTTCCTTAAGTTTATGATGGCTAAAAACCCTTCTTCCTTAAGTTTATGATGGCTAAAAACCCTTCTTCCTTAAGTCTATGATGGCTGAGAACTCTGCTTCCTTAAGTTTATGATGGCTGAGAACCCTTCTTACATAAGTTTATGATGGCTAAGAACCTTGCTTCCTTAAGTTTATGATGGCTAAAAACCCTTCTTCCTTAAGTTTATGATGGCTAAAAACCCTTCTTCCTTAAGTTTATGATGGCTAAGAACTCTGCTTCCTTAAGTTTATGATGGCTGAGAACCCTTTTTTCCTTAAGTTTATGATAGCTAAAAACCCTTCTTCCTTAAGTTTATGATGGCTAAAAACCCTTCTTCCTTAAGTTTATGATGGCTAAAAACCCTGCTTCCTTGAGTTTATGATGGCTGAGAACCCTTCTTCCTTAAGTCTATGATGGCTGAGAACTCTGCTTCCTTAAGTTTATGATGGCTGAGAACCCTGCTTCCTTGAGTTTATGATGGCTGAGAACCCTTCTTCCTTAAGTCTATGATGGCTGAGAACTCTGCTTCCTTAAGTTTATGATGGCTGAGAACCATTCTTCCTTAAGTTTATGATGGCTGAGAACCCTTCTTTCTTAAGTTTATGATGGCTGAGAACCCTTCTTTCTTAAGTTTATGATGGCTGAGAACCCTTCTTTCTTAAGTTTATGATGGCTGAGAACCCTTCTTTCTTAAGTTTATGATGGCTGAGAACCCTTCTTTCTTAAGTTTATGATGGCTGGGAATCCTGCTTCCTGCCAATAGGGCCAGTCGTAAAGAAGAGGCGAAGAGAGGGAGAGATGCACAATAGACATATGATAGCCACTAGAGAAACAGGTGTTGGGGGGGGGGGGGAGGAAGGGGAAACGGAGAGATAGTGGATGAATACCTGCACTTCACACAATGTTATTTATGCTATTTTGTGCAAATGTTGTGGTATGAAGTATATAAGCGAGACTGATTTACACTTAGGAGATCATTTTCGCCAACATCTTAACGATATTTCTAAGAGGGCCTGGACACTTGTGGCTAAACATTTTTGCCTTGGCAACCACAGGGGAAAACAGGACGTTTTTGTTAGTGCGATCGGCTCTTGTTTTTATGATGTACAATCTCGGATGATCCTAGAACAGCGCCTTATTTTCCAGTCTGTCTGTCTCCACTCAGCTGGAAGTAACAATGTCTTCAGCTTCCTTTAACTTCTTAAATTTTTCACCCTTTTTCTGTGTGTGATTTATACTCTACTTTCTTGTTTCTTTCTCTTAGCTCCCCTCCCTATCGCCACCTTCTCTTCTTCTCTGGCGACCTATAGGTGTATAGGGTCTTGTCCTATTCACCAGGTTTACATTTTCTCACTGCAGGTGTTTATGTTCTTAATTTATTATCTCTACACCCCCCACCCCCGACACCTGTTTCTCTAGTAGCTATCATGTGTCTGTTGCCCTTCCCCTACCTGTTTCCCTCCTTCTCTCCACCTCTTCTTTACGATTAGCCCTATCGGCTTATCCTTTGAGTGATTCCGCGTGGTTTCTATGCCTCGTCTAGTGGACACGTATTTCTATGTTTCCCACTTTTGGAGGATGCCACATTAAGATAAGTTTTTCGTTTAGTTATATGTATTTGTCTTGTTTGTGTATATAATCTGCGAAAAAGGCTCACGCCGAAATATCGAATGTTGTATGTTTTTCATTTATACACTCTCATCTCGCTCTCATACTTTCTGTTCGTTTTTTCTCACTTTTCTCACTTTTCTCACTACCTCTGCCACCTTGTAAAACTGCACCATAAACCTCAGTCTACCTTTATTATTTGAACCAGTTTTACTGCAGTCGCCATCTCTTTGAATAGAGTTGGATTTTGGATTACAGAGGATTTCTTGGAATCCTGGAGCGGAACCAGTAAAAAAAATTGTACAGTGCTTTGAGGAGGGGGGGATGTGTGTTAGGACAATTTAAGTCTAAATGATCTTGTCAAAATGTTGAGTAGTCCACATTGAGAAACCAGGGCTGTAAAAATATGATCCGCAGGGTTTTGGTTTGTATTCCTGATAATAATGGGTAAAAACCCTGCTTCCTTGAGTTTATGATGGCTGAGAACCCTTCTTCCTTAAGTCTATGATGGCTGAGAACTCTGCTTCCTTAAGTTTATGATGGCTGAGAACCCTTCTTCCTTAAATTTATGATGGCTGAGAACCATTCTTCCTTAAGTTTATGATGGCTGAGAACCCTTCTTTCTTAAGTTTATGATGGCTGAGAACCCTTCTTTCTTAAGTTTATGATGGCTGAGAACCCTTCTTTCTTAAGTTTATGATGGCTGAGAACCCTTCTTTCTTAAGTTTATGATGGCTGAAAACCCTTCTTTCTTAAGTTTATGATGGCTGAGAACCCTTCTTTCTTAAGTTTATGATGGCTGAGAACCCTTCTTTCTTAAGTTTATGATGGCTGGGAATCCTGCTTCCTGCCAATAGGGCCAGTCGTAAAGAAGAGGCGAAGAGAGGGAGAGATGCACAATAGACATATGATAGCCACTAGAGAAACAGGTGTTTGGGGGGGGAGGAAGGGGAAACGGAGAGATAGTGGATGAATACCTGCACTTCACACAATGTTATTTATGCTATTTTGTGCAAATGTTGTGGTATGAAGTATATAAGCGAGACTGATTTACACTTAGGAGATCATTTTCGCCAACATCTTAACGATATTTCTAAGAGGGCCTGGACACTTGTGGCTAAACATTTTTGCCTTGGCAACCACAGGGGAAAACAGGACGTTTTTGTTAGTGCGATCGGCTCTTGTTTTTATGATGTACAATCTCGGATGATCCTAGAACAGCGCCTTATTTTCCAGTCTGTCTGTCTCCACTCAACTGGAAGTAACAATGTCTTCAGCTTCCTTTAACTTCTTAAATTTTTCACCCTTTTTCTGTGTGTGATTTATACTCTACTTTCTTGTTTCTTTCTCTTAGCTCCCCTCCCTATCGCCACCTTCTCTTCTTCTCTGGTGACCTATAGGTGTATAGGGTCTTGTCCTATTCACCAGGTTTACATTTTCTCACTGCAGGTGTTTATGTTCTTAATTTGTTATCTCTACACCCCCCACCCCCGACACCTGTTTCTCTAGTAGCTATCATGTGTCTGTTGCCCTTCCCCTACCTGTTTCCCTCCTTCTCTCCACCTCTTCTTTACGATTGGCCCTATCGGCTTATCCTTTGAGTGATTCCGCGTGGTTTCTATGCCTCGTCTAGTGGACACGTATTTCTATGTTTCCCACTTTTGGAGGATGCCACATTAAGATAAGTTTTTCGTTTAGTTATATGTATTTGTCTTGTTTGTGTATATAATCTGCGAAAAAGGCTCACGCCGAAATATCGAATGTTGTATGTTTTTCATTTATACACTCTCATCTCGCTCTCATACTTTCTGTTCGTTTTTTCTCACTTTTCTCACTACCTCTGCCACCTTGTAAAACTGCACCATAAACCTCAGTCTACCTTTATTATTTGAACCAGTTTTACTGCAGTCGCCATCTCTTTGAATAGAGTTGGATTTTGGATTACAGAGGATTTCTTGGAATCCTGGAGCGGAACCAGTAAAAAAAATTGTACAGTGCTTTGAGGAGGGGGGGATGTGTGTTAGGACAATTTAAGTCTAAATGATCTTGTCAAAATGTTGAGTAGTCCACATTGAGAAACCAGGGCTGTAAAAATATGATCCGCAGGGTTTTGGTTTGTATTCCTGATAATAATGGGTATAAGAGAAAGGTTGATTGAAGTAATGGATATAAGAGTAAGGCTGATTTAAGTAATCACTATAAGATTTAGGCTGATTGAAGTAATGGCTATAAGAGAAAGGTTAATTGATGTATTAAATGCCTTAATGATATTTACTGTATCAGTGATAATTTGCCTAGGTATTGTAGAGATGGTAAACATTAATTGAAGATGAATGATAATAATCTGAGTTATTGTGCTAAAGTTTTATCCATTTGAAAATACATGATAATGATGATTCACAATCAAATACTCTTTTCCTTCAGCTCACCATGAACTCCAGATTCTTCAACGGGGGGAGAAAAGCGATTATGCTGTTGAAAAGTGCACAAAAAAAGAAAGTCATCGGGAATATTTTGGAGTTGAGAATCTTCTGGATAAAATGTTAATAAAGGACAAAGATTTGTGTGACTTCATCAGTATTAGATGGTATTTGACAGGCATGATTGAGATTCCATGTGATGAAGGTACTCACTGTGGAACCTGTTTTGTACAAAAGATTGAGAGGGTTTCACGCTGTCCTTGTCCTTGTCCTGAATGCAGAGATTCTGGAAGTAAACAGTGGGGAAAAGTAACTGTGTCAACAGCTTTACATGTGATAAAAATACTAGAAAGTGATGCACATGATTGTACAGTTCGCCTCTTCTATGACAGTTCAGACAGTGAAGGGAAGAAACTCTATTTTCTAAACTCACATTCTCATGATGTAGAAGGGGACTGGTGTGCTCTGACGTGTGTCACACATGACCTTGACCTACTTGACAGGCTAGAGGAAAAGCTGAAAGAACATTGGAAATTGGGTCATTCTTTGAAGGAAAAGTACGGACACTCAGATCATAATCTTGTTGTGATCGTATCTCATCCACATGGAGGTCCAAAACGTTTGAGCATTGGCGAGGGCAAGGTCAAGGATTTAGCACGAGAAGTGAGAGATGACCAAGACTGGTGTTACTATTCGTATGACGCGGCCACATGTGATGGAAGCAGTGGCAGCCCTGTTTATGTCCTGGGACAATGGAACGATGGATTCGGCTACTGGTTTGGTCATCCACATAATCACAGCGGAGTTGACATCGACGGTCTTAACGGCAGCACTGTTGGTGTTGATTCCACATCTTCATCATCTCAGCAAGTTTAATTATTGTTTTCATCATCTCAGATGTCACTAGCTGGGAGGTTTAAAATGTTGTTGTTTTCAGCTGGTTGATGATTCATCTATGCAGATATTCTGTGCCTTAGTACATCTTTTCAGAGTGTTCTGTAGTTATGTATTTCTTTTCTGTATCTGTTTGGCCATGTTTGGAAATGTTGTTTTCCTACATTTTTATCACAGTTATAACAGTTTTTGCTATGGGACAGAATGGATTGATGATGATAATGATTGCATTTCTCTTGACATCATGCTCCCACAAGAAAACAGGATGAGATCCCAGCAGTTGCAGTTGCCAGAGCTTGCAGCAAGCCCATCCATTACACAGACTTTATGTCTCTTTTAGCAGGCTTCCGTGACAGTTGCTACTGGGAAGCACAGCAAATAATAAAGATAGGATCAGCTGCTGGCCATGGTTCGCTGACCCTGATGACCAAGTGAAGATTTCAGTTCATTAGAATGTTACGTGCATAAAGCATGGATTATTGTTCTTGTTTCTGTGTGGTCTCTAACTACCATGCACTCATCATATAGTTTCACTAGTGACATAATCTTGCTGACTTCATGTAGAATCTAAGGCTGTATAAGAGAAACATTGGTCCAGGATAAGTTATAATAACATCTCTGAGAGCAGATAAGAGCGTGCATTAGTATAGAAATGTTTGTTGCAGCATGTTTATACATTTTAAGATGATTGTTTTTGCTGTTAAAATAATGAAATCTTTCCTGATGTTATGAGTGATAATATTTATTTAAAGCTTCTGTATTCTTCTCATTGTTTCTTGTTAAAGTTATTGAAATAAATATTTTAAATATCTTAAGATTTCATAATATTTTTTTTTTAAATAAAAAAGTGTCTGGCATAAGATCTTATTTGTACATTGCACTTTTCAAGTGAAATATTTGCTTGCTCCTATTCATTCTGCCTATGCCATCGTCCTCTAAGATCAGTCCCTTGATTTATACATTTTTTACATCCTGTACACTTCATGAGGGTAAATTGTTAAAGTGAAGTTATCTTCCAGTGAAATTGTAATGTTAAATAATAGTTCATATGATGAGAGAGGCAGGAGATGGAGAGTTTCATAGTAGGGATTAGCCTGTTTACTGGTAGAGGGATTAGCCTGTTTACTGGTAGAGGGATTAGCCTTTTTACTGGTAGAGGGATTAGCCTTTTTACTGGTAGAGGGATTAGCCTTTTTACTGGTAGAGGGATTGGCCTGTTTACTGGTAGAGGGGTTAGCCTGTTTACTGGTAGAGGGATTAGCCTGTTTACTGGTGGAGTGCCCTGAGAAGCTGCTTCTTGGACTAGTTCTGGAAATGGATGCAGCCTACTATAACCCACTTCCCCTCCAACACAGTGTTTGTGTTTCAACTCAAAGAACGCATGTTCAGTGTTACAAGAATATCCTACAACAGCAATGTCAGACTCAGTTAGGCAGCAGGCATTTTCCATATAAATGTACCTCTCACAGGGCTTACCCAGCCTGCATGCCTCCATCTAAAAATAGAATTCCCTGTCAAACCTCCATCCTTCTGACTTGCATGCCCTTCTACATATCAGTACTGTAAGTCTTAACAGTAAGTAGATTGCAGTACATTTTACTTTATTATTTTCTTGTTGGCTGTTAAAAAAAACAAAGTAGTAGGTGAATGAGATATCATTGTTTTCCTTGGAGGCGTTACAGGCTGCAAAAAAAATCCCATTGTTGGCCGCCAGTTTAACACCCTCTGTCCTACAACAATATAAGACCCCATTCACTTGCAGCAAAACTATTTACCCCATTCAGTTACAGCAAAACTATTTGGAGAACACTCCATTAGTAAACAATCTTTTCATGTCTCTTGTACTGTGTTCTTGATAAATCTTTACAAGATTTTTATAGAGTCTTATGAAAATGTCTCAGAGGTTGTGTAGAAAACAGTTTCAAGCAGGGACCACAACTCTTTCCAATTTTTATCTCCAGTAACCACAGCTCTTTCCAATTTTTATCTCCAGTAACCACAGCTCTTTCCAATTTTTATCTCCAGTAACCACAGCTCTTTCCAATTTTTACCCAAGTGACCACAACTCTTTCTAGTTTTTATCTCAAGTAACCACAGCTCTTTCTAGTTTTTATCTCAAGTAACCACAGCTCTTTCCAGTTTTTACTCCAGATGACCACAAATCTTGGATTGTTTGATTTGTGTGAATATGTATTATTTAAATTTTTTTTTTTCATAAAGATGCAACAGTATATGATCTTCCAAATCAAGCTATTTTTACAGTTTTCTATATTTTCATATCTGGTTTTGTAATTTTTAAAAAATTGTTCAGTAATAAAAGCAAAAGCTGAAATGATATATTGTTGTCCTGTTACAGTGTATAGCTTGCATCTATTTTTTAAATCCACAAACCTATTACCATAGATCATTGCATTATTTTTTGTCTCTTTATGTATGTCAGTCTGTTTGCTTGTCTGTCTGTATGCATGCATGATTGCGTACATGTATAAATACATACAACCTATTGTCACAGCTTTATTATCACTTATATATCTATGTAAGGAATAATTTATGCAAACTATTCCTCCGAATATTTTATAACATTCCTAGTATTCAGGCTGTTAATAACAAAACATGTTAGTTTATAACTGCTGAGTGCCAAGTCCAGCTTAAAGCAATACTTGCATGACAAAAAAGTACAGCATTATTGGCTTTTGTCTGTCCATGTTTTCTCAGTCATATTCCAAATACATGAAATCTTGGTGTCTGTACACAAGTAATATTGTTATACTTCTTGTGTTTAATGTAACTCCTTATGCATGTTTGCTGTTATGTATGATTTATAATGGCATAATGCAGAAATATTGTTTTCATAACTCTGTTGTTGAATTTGCATTCCATAACTGGTTGTTTAAGTATTGCTTTGAAAAGTTTTTTTCTCCTTTGGACTTAAGCAGTGGGAAGAGCTGGTGAAATACTGCCGTCTGGAGTAGAACTATGCATTGTTTGATTAGACAGTTCAGCTTAGACTTGTAGACAAAAGATACAACCACAAACAGGCAGGACTTTACAACTGGAGCCATTATTTGTTGTTAATGTTTGGCTTAGACTAGTAGACAAAAGATACAACCACAAACAGGCAGGACCTTTTACAACTAGGGCCATTATTTGTTGTTAATGTGGCTGATCTGTCAGTTAAATATTTGTGAAAAGTTGCTCAGTACAATGATTTTTGGCAGCAAACATCCAACTATTTCAGTATTGTAACTTAAGACAAAAAGCCATTTTTATTATATATCATAATTTTGTTATGATATGTATATGTACATGCACACATTTTAATTGTTAGGATGTTATATTTGTTTATTGTTATGGCAGTTAACTGCTTTCTTCTTCAAGTTCCTCGAGTGTTATGCTTGACCGCCTTCTTGTCAAAGTAAATAATTATTTTTTTACACTGGCAATCCCATGGCTTCTGTCTCAGATCCAGATTCTTCTGCTGGGCAAGCCAGCCTTGCTGCACAGATTTGTGCATACTGAACACTCTTGGAGGATGTGTTCTGTACTCCACCTACGCTGGCATTCGTTTCCATGGGCTGTCCTTAGGAGGAAGCTGGATCTTCTTCATCATTTTCATTCATTCCTTTACTTCTCGATGAAGAGTATTGGTTGTGCCTGGCGGCTGCTTTGAACATAATCCATGGGAGTTTCCGTCATTCTTCCTTCATTAGTTAGTAATTACAGTTTTTCTTTTTTTTTTTTTTTTAAACCTTCAAGAAATATTTGAGTCTTTGTACAGATGTTTTGAAGTGCACTGAGCTGCTTTTTTTTTTCCTTAACAGAGTTTTATTGTTTGTGTTAATTTAATTTATGGTTTTTAATTGCAAAAAAAAAAAGTTTAAATAGGTAAGTTTGCAAGATCAATGCAGTTGTTGTTTTCATAAAATTAATTTTGCAAAAAAGTTTTATCACTTAATTTACATATAGATTTTATAAGTAGTGGCAAAGTTTATTTACAAGTATTTTGTTTTGCTTGTAGTGTAAAGAAAATTTGTGTGGATAAACTGTTGTTTGCTGATCTGTCAACTGTTCCACATATATCTGGTATAAGCCTTTTGAGTTCTTTTTTTGCATTCCTTCTCCCAGATATGTCAACTGTTCCACATAAATCTGGTATAAGCCTTTTGAGTTCTTTTTTTGCATTCCTTCTCCCAGATATGTCAACTGTTCCACATATATCTGGTATAAGCTTTATGAGTTCTTTTTTTGCATTCATTCTCCCAGATCTGTCAACTGTTCCACATATATCTGGTATAAGCTTTATGAGTTCTTTTTTTTGCATTCATTCTCCCAGATCTGTCAACTGTTCCACATATATCTGGTATAAGCTTTATGAGTTCTTTTTTTGCATTCATTCTCCCAGATCTGTCAACTGTTCCACATATATCTGGTATAAGCTTTATGAGTTCTTTTTTTTGCATTCATTCTCCCAGATCTGTCAACTGTTCCACATATATCTGGTATAAGCTTTATGAGTTCTTTTTTTTGCATTCATTCTCCCAGATCTGTCAACTGTTCCACATATATCTGGTATAAGCTTTATGAGTTCTTTTTTTGCATTCATTCTCCCAGATCTGTCAACTGTTCCACTATATCTGGTATAAGCTTTATGAGTTCTTTTTTTTGCATTCATTCTCCCAGATCTGTCAACTGTTCCACATATACTGGTATAAGCTTTATGAGTTCTTTTTTTTGCATTCATTCTCCCAGATCTGTCAACTGTTCCACATATATCTGGTATAAGCTTTATGAGTTCTTTTTTTGCATTCATTCTCCCAGATCTGTCAACTGTTCCACATATATCTGGTATAAGCTTATGAGTTCTTTTTTTGCATTCATTCTCCCAGATCTGTCAACTGTTCCACATATATCTGGTATAAGCTTTATGAGTTCTTTTTTTTGCATTCATTCTCCCAGATCTGTCAACTGTTCCACATATATCTGGTATAAGCTTTAAGAGTTCTTTTTTTTGCATTCATTCTCCCAGATCTGTCAACTGTTCCACATATATTGGTATAAGCTTTATGAGTTCTTTTTTTTGCATTCATTCTCCCAGATCTGTCAACTGTTCCACATATATCTGGTATAAGCTTTATGAGTTCTTTTTTTTTGCATTCATTCTCCCAGATCTGTCAACTGTTCCACATATATCTGGTATAAGCTTTATGAGTTCTTTTTTTTGCATTCATTCTCCCAGATCTGGGAGGTGTTTTTCACTTTTTTCTCGTGCTTTGACCTGCTTGTCATAAACTAGTTAAATCTTTCCATCTTTTCTTTCTACTTCAAAAGATATATCTATTTTTGGTTTCACCTGTTCTTCTAATATAAAAAATACTAATACACAATTTTTATTTTAATTAACAACTGTTTAAAAAATGTTAAAAATGTCACAGGCTTACACAAATAATTAACACATTGGTTCACGTTTTTATTTAAACTATGCTGGATCTAAAAGTGTGGAAAGCAATACCATACTTTTTTTTGTGTCAAATAAAGATGTTTGTGCTAATGATAATGGTAATAGTGAACTGCTGTGACTTTGGTGGGTTCCTAAAGTGTAACAGAGAGTCTGGATCCAAATAAATCTACGAATGCTAGGCTCTTAAATAAACTCAACCATGATTGTCCATCATTACCATGTTGTTCTTATGGCAATAGAATTAAGAAGTACTTCATGACAGTAAGACAGAGTCTTGACTGACAGTAGTTTGTAAGACTTACTGCTTGTGCTTCAAAATTTAAAAAAAAATGTGTATTATATATATATATATATATATATATATATATATTCTTTTTTTAATCTTTATTTTAACCTGTATCTTAGCTGGACTGGTGTCTTTTAACACTGTGTACCAGATTTGTAAATATTTTAACCAATAAGTTTTTTACATTGTGCACTGTGTATTTTGAGCTTTATGGTTTCAGAATATGTTTTAAAAAATGTATATGACAAAACAAAAATAATGAAAATTCCCATCAATCAAAATGGAAAAATACACATAGAAGGGACAGATATTGAAGAAGTCAATCAATTTGCATACCTTGGCAGCTACATAGACCAGGATGGTGACACTAGAAAGGAAGTTAGGATCAGAATTGCAAAAGCAGCATCAATCTTCAAGAATCTTGAGAACATATGGAATTCAAAAGTTATAAGCACAAAAACCAAGTTAAGACTATTCAATTCAAATGTAATATCCACCCTCATTTATGCATGCGAAAGCTGGAAAACAACTAAAGAAATAGAAAAGAAATTAGACTCTTTTGAAAACAAATGCCTAAGGAAAATACTTGGCATCAAGTGGAATGAATTCAAGAACAATGCAGAGATAAGACAGATGACTGAACAACAACCAGTCTCACAGGTGATCAGAAAAAGGAGATGGACATATGTTGGTCACTTGATGAGAAGAAATGATCAGAGAATCCCAAAACAAGCTATCAAGTGGAACACAACAGGCCGAAGAAAAAGGGGCAGACCGCGTGAAACTCTGAAGAGGACATTATTAAGAGAGGCCAAGTTAACAGGCATAAAATCCTTTGTTGAGGTTGAAAGACTCGCCGAAGACAGGAAAAATTGGCGAACTACTTTGCGAGCCCTATGTGACGTCTAACGGCACGAGAAGGATATAAGATATAAGATATGTTATTTACAGTTTAAGAGTAGTGAGAAAACAACATTTGTAATGAAAGGCATACAACAGTGCTTCCCAGTTAACAAAGTCTGTAGACCCCCTGCTGTTTCAAAATTCAGTCCATGGACCCCCTTACTTTAGAAAGTTTCATGTCACTACAGTAGCTATGTGTTTTAAATGCAAATAGCCAGTTAATACCCAGTTCTAATCATCTGTTGGTATCCCTAATAGCAGGCTTAGTTTAGCAAAGGAAGAAGGGATCACAGGCTTAGGCTAGCAAAGGGAGAAGGGATCACATGCTTAGTCTAGCAAAGGGAGAAGGGATCCCATGCTTAGTCTAGCAAAGGAAGGAGAGATCACAGGCTTAGTCTAGCAGAGGGAGAAGGGATCACATGAGTCACAGGCTTAGTCTAGCAGAGGGAGAAGGGATCACATGCTTAGTCTAGCAAAAGAAGAATGGATCACTTAGTCTAGCAAAGGAAGAAGGGATCACATGCTTAGTCTAGCAAAAGGAGAATGGATCACAGGCTTAGTTTAGCAAAGGAAGAAGGGATCACAGGCTTAGTCTAGCAAAGGGAAAAGGGATCACATGCTTAGTCTAGCAAAGGGAAAAGGGATCACATGCTTAGTCTAGCAAAGGGAAAAGGGATCACATGCTTAGTCTAGCAAAGGGAAAAGGGATCACATGCTTAGTATAGCAAAGGGAGAATGGATCACTATGATCCCCATAGCAGTAGTGTCTTCTAAAGAAGCTTTGTATCCTTTCCTGATTTTTGGCTGCACTCAGGGTCTGAAATTGATGCAGCAGCAGCAGGCCATCTTGCTCACAACCGAGAGGCCTACAGGAGTGCTGTTTGGGAGGCAAAGTTCGGCAAGAAACATGCAAATGAATGAATGAGGGTCTGAAAACGTAGCCATCGTATTCCTCATTCTACATCATGCGCGTGGCTAAACATCTTCATCGTGTCTGGTTCATAGAAGTCTGCTCACGTCTGCAGAGAGGTGTAACAGCAACAATTTATCATCATTTCTAGAAGCGGGAGTAGTGAAAGAATATAATAAAATATAATGTTCATTCAGAGACGGAAGGATGAGCAAGTTTGAGAAAAAAGTAGGATGTCAACACAAGCAGGATGCTGCTATACCTTCAAAGAAGGAATAAGTTACAGTATAACATTTTCAGTGGCAGAGAAAGCATTTCTTGGAAGAACTTTGTGACTAGTACTCTCCATGTTTCTAACAGTAGCACTTGTAATGTTACAGTTCATTACTTGCAAAAAGACTTCTCTTTAATTTTAAGTTATTGAAAAACGTGTGGTCGCAAGCAGTTTTGATTGATTCAGGAGAAGTTACAAAGTGAATATTATAAAAAAATGTTACTTTGAAAATTATTTCATAATGAAGAATATTGTTGCCCATAAGCCAGGACTTGTGTGATAATGTTAACTTTTATTAAATTTGTTTTTAAATATGTATCGCAGTGAATGTTTCTTATTGTAGTGTTCACTAAAGAAAGAAAGAGAGAGAGAGGTATCTGATTAGAATCGTTTTTCAGTAAACTAGAGAGAAGCCCTGTTATATGAATAATAATAATAATAATAATAACTGTAATAATAATAGTAATATTATTATTATTATTATTACACCAAATATTTTTCATGTTTTCATCACTGTAGGCCTTGTGAATGTTTCCTTCTGTTTCTCTCCACATTTTAAAAAAATCTTTATTATCTCTAAAAAACGTTGCTTCTCACTGGTTGCCAGTAAATCAGGAGCCAATGCAACCATCATTTCGAGCATGAGAATGGATTAGAAGCAATTGGTGGAGCAGGGAGACTCACATGTGGTCTCTGTAACAGACTCCCAAAATGTTATGGAGAATCGAGAGATATTTCTTCTGTAGGGAGTGGGTCCAGCTTCTACTGGGCTATCGGTTATCCAGTCTGACGTGGATCTACTGCCCGGGTCATGTGGGAGTTCAAGGCAATGAGAGAGAGAGAGAGAGAGAGAGAGAGGACAAGCTAGTAGGCATCAATTCAGGGCCCCCTAAAAATGGACAAGGGGGAGATTACAAGAGCCACTTTGAAGAGTCTGGGTATGGAGGACAATATTGGGTTGAGTGACAACAATCACATCAGAAGGATGATCGAGTTGGGGGAGGAGAGGGGAAGTGGACGTCTTTCTGAACGAAGTGGTTTAGAGCGCATTATTCGTAACCTAAAATATTCCCTCATCTCTTCTTCAGATCTACCTGTCTCCTGCTCTTTCTAAAATATTCCCTCATCTCTTCTTCAGATCTACCCGTCTCCTGCTCTTTCTAAAATATTCCCTCATCTCTTCTTCATGCAGTTGTATAGCACAGGTTTTTTTTCTTATCTCCCCATACCCACACTTCCCAGGACCTCTGCCTCCACGACTTACCCAGGTCCTAACTTTTGTGCAGATGAAAGGAAGCAGATAAAAAACAGTATAGTGTCTCCATAACTTTGATATTCTGTAGCTTTTTAAATTGAATGAATACAATTTTCAAACTTCACACAATAATACTAAGAGTTTAAACACTCACTTGACAGTTTCTTTCATCTGTGTGACGAGAGTTTGTTAGTCCCAGGGGTTCTCAAGTTAGTATGGTGTGTGGCCTCTGCTTGCATTGATCAGCGACTGGCATCTCCTGGGCATAGATGCGATTAGATGTCTGATGTGCACCCGTAAGATGGCTGCCCACTCTTCCTGGAGTGCCTGCCACAGATCATGATGATTGGCTGGAGAAACGTTTCAGCGACAAACACGTCTTTGCAGCTCATTCCATAGGTGCTTGATTGGATTCATGTCTGGAGACGGGGATGGCCAGGGAAGGATGAGATTGTTGTTGGCAGTCAGGAACTGTGCAGAATGGGATCTGCCGTTGTCCTGTTGAAACACAGACGTTAACGGTGCAGCCAAAAATGGAAGGACATTGGGTCGAAGAATTTCATTGACATATTGTTGCGCATTCAAGCCTCCTTCAGTCTGCACCAGTGGACTCCTTCCATTGAAATTGATCATTCCCCATACCATTACACCTCCACCACCATGCGACAGAGCTTCATCAACGCAATTTTGGGCAAAACATTCATTTGGCCTACAGTAGACCCTTCTCTGTATATATCATGGTGGTGCAACAGAAAGGAAGACTCCTCACTAAACCAGACATGTCTCCGTTGATTGTCAGTTGTCCAGGGCTGATGCTGAACAAGTCGATTTTGGTGATGGTGTCTCGTTAAGACAGGACCTCGGTGAGGTCGTCGTGCCACCAGTCCAACTTCATGCTGTCTATTCTGGACAGTTTGATCAGACACGTGACGTCCTGCAAGCAATGACTGGGCACTTGAGGAAGCTGATGTAAACCTGTTTCTGAGGTGATGAACCAGAATAAAGCGATCATAAGCTGCTGTTGTCACCCTGGGTCGTTCACTGCGGTGCCGTCTTCAACTGAGCCAGTGGCTTGGAAACGGTGCCAAAGTCGACTGATGGTACTCTGCTGCATGTTTAAATGCCTGGCAACCTGACTTTGACTTTCATCTGCTTGCAGGCGACCAAAAGCAATGTTTCATAAATTTTGTGATAGACGCACCATAATTGTCTGCTTGAAACAAACCGCATTTGTTTGTGTAACCTCATCCTTTTATAGGGTTTCATTTGCGTGGGAAGTGAGTTGTGCTCACCACAAAAATCATGACTTTTTCATAAACACAACGTGAGTTATGGTAAAAAAAAATGTGTGATTAGCAAGGGCAGCTACTGCATTCTGACTATACACGAGAATAGTAAAATTCACGCTAAATCATGGACCTGATATCTTGGTGACAATTTTTGGTTTGGTTTGAGATACCTGGGAAAAAAAGTTTTGTCATAACATATAAAAATGAAGCTTATATAAGCTGTGCGTTTCATTTTTGTGAATAGTATATTTTCTGATTATAATCAAAACAAACTGAGATTATAAAATCTGATGTTCAGAGCAAATGGAAAGAGAAATAAAAAATTGCGGGAAAATTTTACACTGCTCTTTTCTACCCCCATCTCTACCACCCACTGCATTGTTAATGAACTCAGTGCTTAAAATCTATGAATGTAGGCTTCTAGTTATCATCATCATGGTGTCCTGTCTCTTTAGCTGGATTACTTCTGTAGCTCGTCATCCAGAGTGGGGTCTGGAGGTAGATTGTTTTCAGGATAATCATGACATAATATTATGGTCATGATTATGCGGATGGTGAAGCATGATTTTGCTAGATAATGAAGGTCCTACAATGGTTTGTGTGTGGTTTTTTTTCGTTTCTCTCTAGAAAGATTAAACCGCAGGACAGCAAGGATATCAGTTTTGACCTAGTGTTGAATATTTGCAGCTAACCTGCTACACCTATAAGCTACTCAGAGGTAAGATTTTTTGTGGTAACGTGATGGCACAAAATCTGAACAGGTTGACCAAGTGTCACAAGAACATGATCTGATTTGAGATATCACAGAGTTTGCATAAAATTCACCAGGGTCTGTCAGGTTGGTTTGACTGTCAGGCTGGTTTGACTGTCAGGCTGGTTTGACTGTCAGGCTGGTTTGATTGTCAGGCTGGTTTGATTGTCAGGCTGGTTTGACTATCAGATTGGTTTGACTGTCAGGCTGGTTTGACTGTCAGGCTGGTTTGACTGTCAGGCTGGTTTGATTGTCAGGCTGGTTTGACTGTCAGGCTGGTTTGATTGTCAGGCTAAAAGATATAGTGTCTTTAGTATGTTTTCCAATGAGTAAACAAACTGCTACTAAGAGATATAGTGTCTACAGTATGTTGTCAAATGAGTAAACAAACTGCTACTAAGAGATATAGTGTCTACAGTATGTTTTCCAATGAGTAAACAAACTGCTACTAAGATATCGGCCTTGGGACTTAAGAAGAACTTTAGGATACAGTAAACTACGATTATGGGCGCCTTACGCCGTAATGGTTTATGATTTTTTAGGCATTTCTTTCTTTCTTTCTCTTTTTTTTCGTTCTTTTTTCCTTTCTTTCTTTTTTTCTTACATTCTTTCTTTCTTTTTCTTTCTTTCTTTCTCTTTTTCTTTCTTTCTTTTTTCTCACCTTCTTTCTTTCTTTTTCTTTCTTTCTTTCTTTTTCTTTCTTTCTTTCTTTCTTAAACGTCATTTCACTATAACTGTGTGTAATCTCTCACAGTGACACCATCTTGCTCCCCTCCCCTCAAACTACGGTTCTCGTCTTCATCGCAACAGAGACCACGACAAGCAAAACCACTCTAGCCATTACTGCAGTTCACAAAAATAACCACACGTATATTTTATATACGTTTTTAGTTTTTTTTTTGCACCAGATGCGGCAGTTACAGCACTTTCTTGAAAAATAAAATACTAAGAAGTACATGTACTGTATACGTGTTCATGTGTGTGTGTGTGCGCGCGTGTGTGTGTGTGTGTGTGTGTGTGTGTGTGTGTGTTTGTTTTGCATTCTTAGAAATTAGTCACAACAAGACTGGGTGTAAAATATGTTCGGGAATTTCAGTTTACAAGTAATCCAGATCGTGACGAATCTAACAAATAAAACTTGTTCAAAACACATCCTAGTTCTCGTTTTGAAATTATATAATCTAGCTTTTGTCACGCGGTGTAGCTGTGTCTTTGATGTAAAACTAGAATTTAGTCTAGGTTTAATTTAATTACAGTTGGTTTGTAGTTCTGGTTAGTAGATTCTGTTTCTAAGAATACAGTCACGTCTCGTAAACATTTCTGTTTTGGAAGATCACTTGGTCTCTATTTGTTCGCTAAAGTCTCTTTGATTGCCAGTGATGTACAAGCGGAAGATTCGTAAGTTTTGATCATTGTGAATGTTTTGACAGAGTACTGACATTTTCGTATAACTGACGTGGTCCTGCCATGCCATCCGGGCACTCAGGGATATATTGTTAGTGCCCATATTTTGCGTTACCAGACAGTAGTAGAGAGTCATGTGATCAGTATTACTCTTAGAGAGTCGTGTGATCAGTATTACTCTTAGAGAGTCATGTGATCAGTATTACACTTAGAGAGTCATGTGATCAGTATTACTCTTAGAGAGTCATGTGATCAGTATTATGCCTTGAGAGTCATGTGATCAGTATTTTGCCTGGAGGGTAATGTGATCAGTATTATGCCTAGAGAGTGATGTGATCAGTCTTACGCCTGGAGAGTAATGTGATCACTATTACGCCTCGAGAGTAATATGATCAGTATTATGCCTGGAGAGTGATGTGATCAGTATTATTCCTGGAGAGTGATGTGATCAGTATTACGCCTGGAGAGTAATGTGATCAGTCTTACGCCTTCTCTGAAAATCTCGCACCTGTTTGTGCGATTGGGTGACTAAAACGTCTACACTGGACTAATCCCATGAACTTTGCCATACCAGACAAGCGCACTATTCACTGCATCATCCACGCGCCTATAGCATTGAGAAAGTTTTTCATATTAGGACTGTTTTATTATATAGAGTTATCATAAATATATACTCATTCTCGCAATAACATACGTTTATATAATATATTTATACAACATTCAGACAAGAAGTAAGGCAGGAACTGACAGCGTCAGGCGCTCTGACAGTTACACTGAATGGTGCAGAAAATATTTTCACTTGACAAAAAAACCAGTTTTGATGTCTCAGATCTGTGTCAAATTTTCCTAGGCAAACTGATCAGTGGAACAGAACTACTGTATTTAATATTAACTGAATGCTGTTCATTAAAGTTAATTCTCACTTTCAAAAATTTAAAAGTGGCCAGAATAATGAGTAGTTTTATGGCGGTAAAAAAATCTGCTTCGTTAAATGTCACATAGGGGTTGCAAAGCAGTTCGCCAATTTTTCCTGTCTTCGGCGAGTCTTTCAACCTCATCAAAGGATTTTATGCCTTTTAATTTGGCCTCTCTTAATAATGTCCTCTTCAGAGTTTCACGCTGTCTGCCTCTTTTTCTTCGGCCTATTGTGTTCCACTTTATAGCTTGTTTTGGCATTCTCTGATCATTTCTTCTCGTCAAATCGAGATGTCGAGCTATAAATGTCCTGTAATTTGAAGAATCTTGATGGGTTAGTCGAGAATAGAAGGTATAAACTTATAACATGCTCCAGCATGATTCAGTGCGTCGCGTGAAAAATTGCTTAGAATAACGCAACAGAGCAAGAACATAAACAAATCAGACACAAGAAATCAATAATTAAGACAGAAAGTTCTGGAATTCGTTTCTATAACCAGGAAGTGGAAACAGAAATAGAGCATTGTGTTTTATTTTTCTATAGACAATAAAAGTATTGAGTTCAGCAGCCCTGGTATGCCACTCAATACGTCATGAAACAACTAAATAGACAGGTAAACTTTGAAAAAAAAAACGAAACAGAAGCGATGTGGGACAGTAAAGTTCTAAATAATTTTCTTCAAAATTAGAGCAGATGCGGGGGAGGGGGGGGGGGGAAGGAAAAAAAAGCGGGGGGGGGGGGGGGGAGATGGAATAAAAATAGGAAAAATCTTTCTGCAGGATCTCGCCAGCGTGTGTGGGCGTAATAATAAATATAGATGACTCATTTTAGCAGGTACCAAGGGAGGTAAACAAGGCAAGGTTAGGCAAGTTTTCCCGAAAAACATTACCATATATCAAATAGGTATACCGTTTTCGAGTAAAACCTTTTAGGCTCTGGCATAAGATATCAGGTTGTATTTATAGGCACACTAAGTTAACCGGTTTTCTCCTGGCTTGAATAATAGAGCCTCGTTTTAATATGTAAACATGTGTCAGGTCAGGCTCACCTGCTACTGTGTAACAATAATGGTGCCACTGGTGGCTGTCAAACTGACTGCTCTGTAGGTGGTGGAATTCAGAGGTGAAAACGTAAACCAGAGATGTACAACTGACGGCCTGAGGACCCCATACGCCCATCGAGACTTTTTTTTTGGTGGCCAGCAAGATTATAATAGAAATATAATTTATTTTATTAAGTTAACAAGAAAGTGTAAAAAAGAAAAATAAAAGATCTGAAAAGCTAAGAATATTCAGTTCATGTTTGCTTCATAACTGTCACCTTTTCTTACGTTTATATAAGTTAGCCCGCCACTCGATTTCCCAATATTACTGTGGTCATTGAGATAATTGAAATTGGACATCAACGGGTTAATTCTGGAAATAATCGGGGAAACCGGCACTCGGAAGCAGTTGATCGCGAGTATTTTCCCATCAATCATCTTAAGCTAGCGGTGCAGAAGAATCGACTGGGGTCAGTGTAACATGGGTAGATCAAGATCTCAGTACTGATTTTCATGCTAAGAATGAAACGCACCTAAATGAGGGAAATCCACAGCTTATACAAAGAATGACTAATTGCGCCACTATGGAGTCTAGTGAATTACAAATGGCTGGTTAGAATGAATGAACGGAAGAAAGTCGCAAACTAAAGTGAAACAAAAGATAAGTAGTCGGCAGAGTAAAGTGAAGCAAGAGATAGGTAGTCGGTAGAGTAAAGTGAAGCAAGAGATAGGTAGTCGGCAGAGTAAAGTGAAGCAAGAGATAGGTAGTGGGCAGAGTAAAGTGAAGCTAGAAATAGGTAGTGGGCAGAGTAAAGTGAAGCTAGAAATAGGTAGTCAGCAGAATAAAGTTCACCCTTCTCCATTAAGTTTATGATGTCTGAGAACCCTGCTCCCTTTAGTTTATGATGGCTGAGAATCCTTCTTCCTTAAGTTTATGATGGCTGAGAATCCTTCTTCCTTAAGTTTATGATGCCTGAGAATCCTTCTTCCTTCAGTTTATGATGGCTAAAAATCCTTTCTTAAGTTTATGATGGCTGAGAACCCTTCTTTCTTAAGTTTATGATGGCTAAGAACCCTTCTTTCTTAAGTTTATGATGGCTGAGAACCTTTCTTTCTTAAGTTTATGATGGCTGAGAACCTTTCTTTCTTAAGTTTATGATGGCTAAGAACCCTGCTTCCTTAAGTTTATGATGGCTGAGAACGCTGCTCTCTTAAGTTTATGATGGCTGAGAAAACTGCTTTCTTGTACTTGTACTTGTATGAACTCCCTGTAATTACGAGCTGTTGTTCTTTGCTGCCGATGCTGTAGAGATGTTTAGACACAGCATCGTATCGGCGTGGGAGCTGGTTATGGCGGCTATGCTTTCAGTCCCAGAGTCAGGTAAAAAGCAAGGGGTGTGCAATGCTTCTTTAGCAGACTCTACCACCATGAGAACTATGGCGATCACTACCTCGTTAGCCATGCTAAGCCTGTTACTGGGGGTACCTTGGAGAGGTGAGACAGGGTCTTGGTCAGCTATGGGTCGATGATTATCTCAGTGGGGCATCTAACCCCCCTCTCCCACCCCTTTTAAGTTGGCTAAGAACCCTGCTCCTTAAGTTTGTGATGCCTGAGAACCCTTCTTCCTTAAGTTTGTGAAGGCTGAGAACCCTTCTACCTTAAGTTTATGATGGTTGAGGATCCCTCTTTCTTAAGTTTATGATGGCTGAGAACCCTTCTTCCTTAAGTTTATGATGGCTGAGAATCCTTCCTTAAGTTTATGATGGTTGAGAATCCTTCTTTCTTAAGTTTATGACGGCTGAGAAGAATTCTTCCTTAAGTTTATGATGGCTGAGAACCCTTCTTTCTTAAGTTTATGATGGCTGAGAATCATTCTTTCTTAAGTTTATGATAGCTGAGAATCCTTCCTTAAGTTTATGATTGCTGAGAATCGTTCTTCATTAAGTTTATGATTGCTGAGAACCCTTCTTCCTTAAATTTATGATGGCCGAGAACCCTTCTTCCTTAAGTTTATGATGGCCGAGAACCCTTCTTTCTTTAGTTTATGATGGCTAGGAATCCTGCTTCCTTAGATGTAAGATGCCTTCCCCGAGTTTATTATGTCTGGTTAGAACAGTTCTTAAGGCCTTTCTAGCAAGTCAGATTAGAAAAGGAGGCAGCCCTTAAATAACATCTATTACCGTGATGTTGGATATAGTTGTGATGGCAAACTTCTAAAAGAGATTGAGTTATAAATATTTATTATTTTATATAACAAGTCAAAAATATTCTCTTTCTTCAGAACATGAGGTCCAGTATCTCCAGAGTGGTGAAAAGAGTGATGATGCTTTTGAAAACTGCAAGAAGAAGAAATTTCATCAGCAGTATTTTAACATAGAGGATCTTCCACACAAATTATCTATAAAAGACAAAGATCTGTATGACTTCATCAATATTAGATGGTATTTGACAGGCATAATTGAAGTTCCATGTGTTAAAGGTACTCACTATGGAACTGGTTTTGTACAAAAGATTGAGAGGGTTTCACGCAGTCCTTGTCCTTGTCCTGAATGCAGAGATTCTGGAAGTAAACAGTGGGGAAAAGTAACTGTGTCAACAGCTTTACATGTGATAAAAATACTAGAAAGTGATGCACATGATTGTACTGTTCGGCTCTTCTATGACAGTTCAGACAGTGAAGGGAAGAAACTCTATTTTCTAAAGTCACATTCTCATGATGAAAATGGAGACTGGTGTGCTCTGACGTGTATCACACATGACCTTGACCTACTTTGCAGGCTAGAGGAAAAGCTGAAAGAACATTGGAAATTGGGTCATTCTTTGAAGGAAAAGTACGGACACTCAGAACATAACCTTGTTGTGGTTGTATCTCATCCACATGGAGGTCCAAAATGTTTGAGCATTGGTGAGGGCAAGATTAAGAATTTAGCACGAGAAGTGAGAGATGACCAATACTGGTGTTACTATTCATATGACGCGGCCACATGTGATGGAAGCAGTGGCAGCCCTGTTTATGTCCTGGGACAATGGAACGATGGATTCGGCTACTGGTTTGGTCATCCACATAATCACAGCGGAGTTGACATCAACGGTCTTAACAGCAGCACTGTTGGTGTTGATTCCACATCTTCATCATCTCAGCAAGTTTAATTATTGTTTTCATCATCTCAGATGTCACTAGCTGGGAGGTTTAAAATGCTGTTGTTTTCAGCTGGTTGATGATTCATCTATGCAGATATTCTGTGCCTTAGTACATCTTTTCAGAGTGTTCTGTAGTTATGTATTTCTTTTCTGTATCAGTTTGAAAATGTTGTTTTCCTACATTTTTATCACAGTTATAACAGTTTTTGCTATGGGACAGAATGGATTGATGATGATAATGATTGCATTTCTCTTGACATCATGCTCCCACAAGAAAACAGGATGAGATCCCAGCAGTTGCAGTTGCCAGAGCTTGCAGCAAGCCCATCCATTACACAGACTTTATGTCTCTTTTAGCAGGCTTCTGTGACAATTGCTACTGGGAAGCACAGCAAATAACAAAGATAGGATCTCTGCTGGCCATGGTTCACCGACCCTGTTGACCAAGTGAACATTTCAGTTCATTAGAATGTTACGTGCGTAAAGCATGGATTATTGTTCCTGTTTCTGTTTGGTCTTCAACTATCATGCACTCGTCATATAGTTTCAGTAGTGACATAATCTTGCTGACTTCATGTAGAATCTAAGGCTGTATAAGAGAAACATTGGTCCAGGATAAGTTATAATAACATCTTTGGGAGCAGATAAGAGCGTGCATTAATATAGACATGTTTGTTGCAGCATGTTTTTACATGTTAAGGTTATTGTTTTTTTGCTGCTGACATAATGAAATCTTTCCTGATGTTATGAGTGATAATATTTATTTCAAGCTTCCATGTTCTTCTCATTGTTTCTTGTTAAAGTTGTTTAAGTAAATATTTTAAACGTCTTAATATATCATAATATTTTTTTTCAAAATAAAAAAGTGACTTGCATAAGATCTTGTTTGTACATTGCACTTTTCAAGTGAAATATTTATTTAGAAAAGGTTTGAGGAGCCATGCTTAAATTCAGTCCTCCAATTTATAAATTTTTCACATCCCGTATGGTTCTTGATGGAAATGTGTTAAAGTGAAGTTATTTTCCGATGAAATTGTAATGTGAAATAATAGTTCATATGATGAGAGAGGTGAGTTTTTATATATTTTTTGATGTTATATAAGGTTTTATATTTGTTATTATATTGTTTTCACCTGATCATTTAAATGCTTATTGATGCTAACGGTGGCTGCGTTAGAGGACTAGAGAAGCTATCAGGGCTCAAGAACCAGAACTGGCCAAGATCTTATCTTTCCTTCCCCGTGTGCCTGGAGAGTTTCGTAGTAGGGATTAGACTGTATACTGGTAGAGGGATTAGTCTGTTTACTGGTAGAGGAATTAGTCTGTTTACTAGTAGAGGGATTAGTCTGTTTACTGGTAGAGGGATTAGTCTGTTTACTGGTAGAGGAATTAGTCTGTTTACTAGTAGAGGAATTAGTCTGTTTACTAGTAGAGGAATTAGTCTGTTTACTAGTAGAGGGATTAGTCTGTTTACTGGTAGAGGGATTAGTCTGTTTACTGGTAGAGGGATTAGTCTGTTTACTGGTAGATGAATTAGTCTGTTTACTAGTAGAGGGATTAGTCTGTTTACTAGTAGAGGGATTAGTCTGTTTACTAGTAGAGGGATTAGTCTGTTTACTGGTAGAGGGATTAGTCTGTTTACTAGTAGAGGAATTAGTCTGTTTACTAGTAGAGGAATTAGTCTGTTTACTGGTAGAGGGATTAGTCTGTTTACTGGTAGAGGAATTAGTCTGTTTACTAGTAGAGGAATTAGTCTGTTTACTGGTAGAGGGATTAGTCTGTTTACTGGTAGAGGGATTAGTCTGTTTACTGGTAGAGGGATTAGTCTGTTTACTGGTAGAGGGATTAGCCTGTTTACTGATGGAGTGCCCTGAGAAGCTGCTTCTTGGACCAGTTCTGGAAATGGATGCAGCCTACTATAACCCACTTCCCCTCTAACACTGTTTGTGTTTCAACTCAAAGAACGCGTGTTCAGTGTTACAAGAATATCCTACAACAGCAGTGTGACCACCAATCTTGGATTGTTTGATCTGTGTAAATATGTATTATTTTAAATCTTTTTTTTTTTCTATAAATATGCTAAGTACATGATCTTCCAAGTCAAAACTATTTTTTACAGTTTTCTATATTTTCATATCTGGTTTTTTGATTTTTAAAAAATTGTTCAGTGATAAAAGCAAATGTTGAAAAAATATATTGTTGTCCTGTTACAGGGTATAACTTACATCTATTTTTTTTTTAATCCACAAACTTATCACCATAGATCATTGCATTATTTTTTTGTCTGTCTGTATGTGTGTCAGTCTGTCTGTATGCATGCATGTATAAATACATACAGCTTATTGTTACAGTTGTATTATCACTTACATATCCATGTATGCAATTATAAATTTATGCAAACTATTCCTCTCAGTATTTTATAGCATTCATAGTATTCAGGCTGTTAATAACAAAACATGTTAGTTTACAACTGCTGAGTGCCATGTCCAGCTTAAAGCAATACTTGTATGACAAAAAAGTACAGCAGTACTGGGTTTTGTCTGTCCATGTTTTCTCAGCCATATTCCAAATACATGAAATCTTGGTGGCTGTACACAAGTAATATTGTGATACTTCTTGTGTTTAATGTAACTTCTTATACATGTTTGCTTTTTTGTATGATTTATAATAGCATAATGCAGAAATATTGTTTTCATAATTCTGTTGTTAAATTTGCATTCCATAACTGGTTGTTTAAGTGTTGCTTTGAAAGATTTTTTTTCCTCCATTGGACTTATGCAGTGGGAAGAACTGGTGAAATACTGCCATCTGGAGTAGAGCTCTGCATTGTTTGATTAAACAGTTTGGCTTAGGCTTGTAAAAGATACAACCACAAACAGGCAGGACTTTGAAACTGGGGCCATTATTTGTTGTTAATGTTTGGCTCAGACTTGTAGACAAAAGATACAACCACAAACAGGCAGGACTTTGAAACTGGGGCCATTATTTGTTGTTAATGTGGCTGATCTGTCAGTTAAATAATTGTGAAAAGTTGCTGAGTACAATGATTCTTGGCAGCAAACATCCAATTACTTCAGTGTTGTAGTTTAAGACACAAAGAGCCATTTTTATTATATATCATAATTATGCTATTATATGTATATGTACACACGCACATTTTAATTTGTAGGATGTTATCTCTCTCTCTGAACCTTAAGTGCCCAGGGCACATGGGGCTTCCGCAAGGGTTTTCCACAAATGCCTGTCTTTCGCCTTTTTTTCTGCTCTTGCCCAGGTGAGCCCTCTATTGCTCAACATCCTTTCTGTTGTTCTTCTCCATGTCTCTTTTGGTCTACCCTTACTTCTGCTCCCCTGTGGTGTCCATCTTAGTGCTATTTTTGGTAGTGAGTTGTCAGTCATTCGGAGCACATGTCCCAACCATCGCCAGCGTCTTTCCTCAATAATTGTTGTCAGTGGTTTCATCTGCATTTCTGCCAATAAAATGTTATTTCTTATGGTGTTTGGCCAAAATATTTTTTTAATTCTACGTAAACATTTAGTCTGGAAGGAATTCAACTTGTTTTCTATGGTTTTGGTGATTTTCCAGCATTCACTTCCATAGAGTAGTACACTTAGAACATTACTCTTAAATATCCTGATTTTCATATTTATGCTTAGTTTATTTGATTTCCATATATTCTGTAGCATTGCAAAAGCCTGGTTTGCTCTAGTAAGTCTGCTGTTGATGTCCTCTGTGCTGTCTCCATTTTCTACTACTCTGCTGCCAAGGTATACAAATTCGTTAACCTCCTCCACTAACTTGTTATCTACTCTGAGTACATTTCTGTTGTTCACATTTTGCTTCATTAACTTTGTCTTTCCTACGTTGATCTTTAGTCCTATGTTGTTTGCATTCTGGGTTAACTTGTTTATTTTATCTTGCATATCTTTGTGACTGCTTGATAATAGACAAATGTCGTCTGCAAAGTCAAGGTCCTCCAGCACTGTGTCAAGGGTCCATTGTAATCCTCTGCATTTGTCTGATGTTGCCTCCTTCATTAACCAGTCTACTGCCAAGATAAATAATGTTGGTGATAGTACACATCCCTGTTTCACTCCTGTTTGTACCCTAAAGCTGCTGGAGGTATGTTCTCCACAGGATGTTATATCTGTTTATTATTATTGTTATGCCAGTTAACTGCTTTCTTCTTCAAGTTCCTCGAGTGTTATGCTTGACTGCCTTCTTGTCAAGGTAAACAGTAATTTTTTACACTGGCAATCCCACGCCTTCTGTCTCAGATACAGAGTCTTCTGCTGGGCAAGCCAGCCTTGCTGCACAGATTTGTGCGTACTGAACACTCTTGAGGATGTGTTCTGTACTCCACCTACGCTGGCAATCGTTTCCATGAGCTGTCTTTAGTAGGAAGCTGGATCTTCTTCATCATTTTCAATCGTTCCTTTACTTCTCAATGAAGAGTATTGGTTGTGCCTGGCGGCTGCTTTGAACATAATTCATGGGAGTTTCCGTCATTCTTCCTTCATTAGTTAGTAATTACAGTTTTTCTTTTTTTTTTTTTTTTTGGTAAACCTTCAAGAAATATTTGAGTCTTTGTACAGATGTTTTGAAGTGCACTGAGCTGCTTTTTTTTTTCCTTAACAGAGTTTTATTGTTTGTGTTAATTTAATTTATGGTTTTTAATTGCAAAAAAAAAATTTTAAATAGGTAAGTTTGCAAGATCAATGCAGTTGTTGTTTTCATAAAATTAATTTTACAAAAAAGTTTTATCACTTAATTTACATATAGATTTTATAAGTAGTGGCAAAGTTTATTTACAAGTATTTTGTTTTGCTTGTAGTGTAAATAAAATTTGTGTGGATAAACTGTTATTGTTTGCTGATCTGTCAACTGTTCCACATAAATCTGGTATAAGCCTTTTGAGTTTGTTTTGCATTCCTTCTCCCAGATCTGTCAACTGTTCCACATAAATCTGGTATAAGCCTTTTGAGTTTGTTTTGCATTCCTTCTCCCAGATCTGTCAACTGTTCCACATAAATCTGGTATAAGCCTTTTGAGTTCTTTTCTTGCATTCCTTCTCCCAGATCTGTCAACTGTTCCACATAAATCTGGTATAAGCCTTTTGAGTTCTTTTCTTGCATTCCTTCTCCCAGATCTGTCAACTGTTCCACATAAATCTGGTATAAGCCTTTTGAGTTCTTTTCTTGCATTCCTTCTCCCAGATCTGTCAACTGTTCCACATATATCTGGTATAAGCCTTTTGAGTTCTTTTCTTGCATTCCTTCTCCCAGATCTGGGAGGTGTTTTTCACTTTTTTCTCGTGCTTTGACCTGCTTGTCATAAACTAGTTAAATCTTTCCATCTTTTCTTTCTATTTCAAAAGATATATCTATTTTTGGTTTCATCTGTTCTTCTAATATAGAAAATACTAATCCACAGACTTTATTTTAATTAACAACTGTTAAAAAAATGTTAAAAATGTCACAGGCGTACACAAATAATTAACAGATTTGTTCACGTTTTTATTTAAACTATGCTGGATCTAAAAGTGTGGAAAGCAATGCCATACTTTTTTTTAATGTCAAATAAAGATGTTTGTGCTAATGATAATGGTAATAGTGAACTGCTGTGACTTTGGTGGGTTCCTAAAGTGTAACAGAAAGTCTGGATCCAAATGAATCTACGAATGCTAGGCTCTTAAATAAACTCAACCATGATTGTCTATCATTACCATGTTATTCTGGTTCTTATGGCAATAGCATTAAGAAGTACTTCATGACAGTGAGACAGTCTTGACTGACAGTAGTTTGTAAGACTTACTGCTTGTGCTTCAGAATTATAAAAAAAATGTGTATATATATATATATATTCTTTTTTTTAATCTTTATTTTAACCTGTATCTCAGCTGGACTGGTGTCTTTTAACACTGTGTACCAGATTTGTAAATATTTTAACCAATAAGTTTTTTACATTGTGCACTGTGTATTTTGAGCTTTATGGTTTCAGAATATGCTTTAAAAAATGTATATGTTACTTACAGTTTAAGAGTGGTGAGAAAGCAGCATTTGTAATGAAAGGCATACAACAGTGGTTCCCAGTTAACAAAGTCTGTAGACCCCCTGCTGTTTCAAAATTCAGTCCATGGACCCCCTTACTTTGGAAAATTTCATGTCACTACAGTAGCTGTGTGCTTTAAATGCAAAAGAATACAAAAAAATATTGTACATCTTACATCCTTCCTGTGCCGCTAAACATCACATAGGGCTCGCGTGGTAGTTTTCCAAGATTTCCCGTCTTCGGCAAGTTTTTCAGTCTCTTCAAGGGATGTTATGCCCACTGAACTGGCCTCTCTTAACAATGTTCACTTTAGTGTTTCACGTGGTCGACCTCATTTTCTTTGGCCTGTTGTGTTCCACTTGATAGCTTGTTTGGGGATTCTCTGATTGTTTCTTCTCATCATGTGTTTGACGTATACCCATCTTCTTTTTCTGATTACCCATGAGACAGGTTGTTGTTTGCTCATCTGTCTTATCTCTTCATTGATTTTGAATTGTTTCACTTTATACTGAGTATTTTCCTTAGGCATTTGTTTTCAAAAGAGTCTGATTTCTTGTGTATATCTTTAGTTGTTTTCCAGCTTTCACATGCATAAATGAGGGTGGATATTACATTTGAATTTAATAGTCTTAACTTGGTTTTTGTGCTTATAACTTTTGAATGTCATATGTTATCAAGATTTTTGAAGGTCAATGCTGCATTTGCAATTCAAATTCTAACTTCTTTTCTGGTGTCTCCAGCCTGGTCTATGTAGCTGCCAAGATATGCAAATTGGTTTACTTCTTCAACAGCTGTTCCTTCTAAATATGAGTAATCTTTAATGAGTAAACACTACACTGCACTAAAAAATGCAACAGAAACTTTGTGAATTTTCAAAATAATAATAATGTAGTTGAGAAAAAATAGACAGCAATTAACTTGTTCCGACAAATGAACAGAATATGAAGTGTGTGACAGGTAACCAACCTAAATATGGTGAGAGAAATCATGGCTCTTTTTATTCCAGAAAGTCACTTTCACATCTGGTTCAGTATTTCCTATTTTTAAACATTAAAATAAAAGCTCTTTCCTCAATACAGGATTTGTTAAAACATTGGTTGTTAAACATTTCATAGTTATGTCCCTTTAATTGTATACTGTCCAAAAAAAAAAAAAGGAAGCATAACTACTGATGACCCAATTTTAGCCATAACTTTGATATTCTGTAGCTTTTTAAATTGAATGAATACAATTTTCAAACTTCACACAATAATACTAAGAGTTTAAACACTCACTTGACAGTTTCTTTCATCTGTGTGACGAGAGTTTGTTAGTCCCAGGGGTTCTCAAGTTAGTATGGTGTGTGGCCTCTGCTTGCATTGATCAGCGACTGGCATCTCCTGGGCATAGATGCGATTAGATGTCTGATGTGCACCCGTAAGATGGCTGCCCACTCTTCCTGGAGTGCCTGCCACAGATCATGATGATTGGCTGGAGAAACGTTTCAGCGACAAACACGTCTTTGCAGCTCATTCCATAGGTGCTTGATTGGATTCATGTCTGGAGACGGGGATGGCCAGGGAAGGATGAGATTGTTGTTGGCAGTCAGGAACTGTGCAGAATGGGATCTGCCGTTGTCCTGTTGAAACACAGACGTTAACGGTGCAGCCAAAAATGGAAGGACATTGGGTCGAAGAATTTCATTGACATATTGTTGCGCATTCAAGCCTCCTTCAGTCTGCACCAGTGGACTCCTTCCATTGAAATTGATCATTCCCCATACCATTACACCTCCACCACCATGCGACAGAGCTTCATCAACGCAATTTTGGGCAAAACATTCATTTGGCCTACAGTAGACCCTTCTCTGTATATATCATGGTGGTGCAACAGAAAGGAAGACTCCTCACTAAACCAGACATGTCTCCGTTGATTGTCAGTTGTCCAGGGCTGATGCTGAACAAGTCGATTTTGGTGATGGTGTCTCGTTAAGACAGGACCTCGGTGAGGTCGTCGTGCCACCAGTCCAACTTCATGCTGTCTATTCTGGACAGTTTGATCAGACACGTGACGTCCTGCAAGCAATGACTGGGCACTTGAGGAAGCTGATGTAAACCTGTTTCTGAGGTGATGAACCAGAATAAAGCGATCATAAGCTGCTGTTGTCACCCTGGGTCGTTCACTGCGGTGCCGTCTTCAACTGAGCCAGTGGCTTGGAAACGGTGCCAAAGTCGACTGATGGTACTCTGCTGCATGTTTAAATGCCTGGCAACCTGACTTTGACTTTCATCTGCTTGCAGGCGACCAAAAGCAATGTTTCATAAATTTTGTGATAGACGCACCATAATTGTCTGCTTGAAACAAACCGCATTTGTTTGTGTAACCTCATCCTTTTATAGGGTTTCATTTGCGTGGGAAGTGAGTTGTGCTCACCACAAAAATCATGACTTTTTCATAAACACAACGTGAGTTATGGTAAAAAAAAATGTGTGATTAGCAAGGGCAGCTACTGCATTCTGACTATACACGAGAATAGTAAAATTCACGCTAAATCATGGACCTGATATCTTGGTGACAATTTTTGGTTTGGTTTGAGATACCTGGGAAAAAAAGTTTTGTCATAACATATAAAAAATGAAGCTTATATAAGCTGTGCGTTTCATTTTTGTGAATAGTATATTTTCTGATTATAATCAAAACAAACTGAGATTATAAAATCTGATGTTCAGAGCAAATGGAAAGAGAAATAAAAAATTGCGGGAAAATTTTACACTGCTCTTTTCTACCCCCATCTCTACCACCCACTGCATTGTTAATGAACTCAGTGCTTAAAATCTATGAATGTAGGCTTCTAGTTATCATCATCATGGTGTCCTGTCTCTTTAGCTGGATTACTTCTGTAGCTCGTCATCCAGAGTGGGGTCTGGAGGTAGATTGTTTTCAGGATAATCATGACATAATATTATGGTCATGATTATGCGGATGGTGAAGCATGATTTTGCTAGATAATGAAGGTCCTACAATGGTTTGTGTGTGGTTTTTTTTTCGTTTCTCTCTAGAAAGATTAAACCGCAGGACAGCAAGGATATCAGTTTTGACCTAGTGTTGAATATTTGCAGCTAACCTGCTACACCTATAAGCTACTCAGAGGTAAGATTTTTTGTGGTAACGTGATGGCACAAAATCTGAACAGGTTGACCAAGTGTCACAAGAACATGATCTGATTTGAGATATCACAGAGTTTGCATAAAATTCACCAGGGTCTGTCAGGTTGGTTTGACTGTCAGGCTGGTTTGACTGTCAGGTTGGTTTGACTGTCAGGCTGGTTTGATTGTCAGGCTGGTTTGATTGTCAGGCTGGTTTGACTATCAGATTGGTTTGACTGTCAGGCTGGTTTGACTGTCAGGCTGGTTTGACTGTCAGGCTGGTTTGATTGTCAGGCTGGTTTGACTGTCAGGCTGGTTTGATTGTCAGGCTGGTTTGACTGTCAGGCTGGCTTGACTGTCAGGCTGGTTTGACTGTCAGGTTGGCTTGACTGTCAGGTTGGTTTGACTGTCAGGTTGGTTTGACTGTCAGGCTGGCTTGACTGTCAGGCTGGTTTGACTGTCAGGCTGGTTTGACTGTCAGGTTGGCTTGACTGTCAGGCTGGTTTGACTGTCAGGCTGGTTTGACTGTCAGGTTGGTTTGGGTACATCTTCCTTTGATTCTCACAGATGCAGAGTTTTTATTCATTTATCTGTACTATCATAAAAAAATGATGGGAAAAGAAATGAATAGAATCCAATTAGGGAAAATAGTTCATTCTCAGATTTCTCTGTTCTCAAGCACTGTCAAAACAGGAAGTTCCTGCAATCTTTTCACATGACCCACATCTTGAAACACAATATGAGATTGCATCACAAATAACATGCTTCTTTTTAAAAACTTGTTTTGAAAAAAAAACAGAAAAAAAAATCTAGCTTATACCATGTGTTTATTCCATGTGAATATTGTTGCCTGGATTTTGTGGACAAAACATATCCAAAATTCTACAGATATTAATTATTAGTAAATATTCTGTTAAAATGGGTACCAGAGAAAATCTGGGAAGTAAAGGCAGCGAGGAAAGGAACTGGTCACCCTACCTCATACGCTGATGACCCAGCATAATGAGGTCTCTAACGCTTCACCCCCTACGGCATTTGCTATGGGACTATCTTTACTTTTTTAAATATTCTGTATGCTACAAATACTTTAAAATGGGCTTCAATTGTATTATTTAGAATGAAGTTTTTTTTTTTTTTTTTAAAGCGGTATGCTTACAAGAAAAATAACATTATTAATTATACAACAGCAACAAGTTTACATTGTGTGTAACAAGGCTTTGAGCCTGTAAAGCTAATGTAAGTATATACAGTATCATACAACTCACACGATAAGTACCCATCCCCCCCCCCCTTTTTCAGTTTTCTTTTTTTTTTTTCTTTGTTATCCATCATTAAACCTGGTGCCACAGTGGTGTAGTGGTTAACTCACTCACTTGCCTATCAAAAGGTTCCTGATTTGATTTTGTATTTGGACATACTTTTTTTCAGACCAGCTTGCACTGGGGTTCACCCAGCCTTGAAAAAATAGGTTTCTGGGGTTCTGTTTCCTTAGGAAAAACAAAGGCAGTGAGGACAAGTGCTGGAGCTCCAGCCACAAAAGCTGTAGTAGCCTTGAAATGTGAAGGCACAAACATCACACCCCTACCACAAAAGCTGTAGTAGACTAGAAATATGAAGGCACAAACATCACACCCCCACCACAAAAGCTGTAGTAGCCTAGAAATATGAGGCACAAACATCACACCCCCACCACAAAAGCTGTAGTAGCCTAGAAATATGAAGGCACAAACATCACACTCCTACCACAAAAGCTGTAGTAGCCTAGAAATATGAAGGCACAAACATCACACCCCTACCACAAAAGCTGTAGTAGCCTAGAAATATGAAGGCACAAACATCACACCCCTACCACAAAAGCTGTAGTAGCCTAGAAATATGAAGGCACAAACATCACACCCCCACCACAAAAGCTGTAGTAGCCTAGAAATATGAAGGCACAAACATCACACCCCTACCACAAAAGCTGTAGTAGCCTAGAAATATGAAGGCACAAACATCACACCCCTACCACAAAAGTTGTAGTAGCCTAGAAATATGAAGGCACAAACATCACACTCCTACCACAAAAGCTGTAGTAGACTATAAATGTGAAGGCACAAACATCACACTACTACCACGTGCAAATCCCATGGGACATAGGGATCATTAAATTGAGATTTTCTCCTCTTTTCCTATTTCTTAGTCCCATGCTGCTTCTCCTAAAAAGTAGTAGTGTATGATGAAAGTAGTAGTGTATGATGAAAGTAGTAGTGTATGATGAAAGAAATAGTGTATGATGAAAGAAATAGTGTATGATGAAAGTAGCAATGTGTGATGAAATAGCAGTGTGTGATGAAAGCAGCAGTATGATGAAAACAGCACTTGTGATGAAAGCAGCGCTTGTAATGAAAGAAATGCTTGTGATGAAAGCAATGCTTGTGATGAAAGCAGCATTGTATGCTGAAACCAGCAATGTGATGAAAGCACCACCTTGTGACAAAAGCAGCAGTGTGTGATGACAGCAGCAGTATGTGATGACAGCAGCAGTTTGTGCTGAAAGCAGCAGTATGTGATGAAAGCAGCAGTGTGTGATGAAAGCAACAGTATGTGATGAAAGCAGCAGTATGTGATGAAACCAGCAGTGTGTGATGAAAGCAGCAGTCTATGAAAGCAGCAACAGATATTCACTAGTAAAGTAGAATGATGGAGTTGGTTGCTTGCTTGAACACTCAGATAACCACAACAGAACTGGCATCTGTGGTTCCAACAACAGTGCTGCTGATGTAAATTCCACAATTTTTTTGGGTCTTAGAACCATACTCATGAATGTTTACTGCCATCATATAACTTTCAGGTTATCACATCATCAGAATTTAACCAATTTTCCCTATGGTCACAGCAAAATGGCAGCATTTTGAGTAATAAACCTCTTCCTGTCCTAGTTTTAAAAAGATGTGATAGTACATCCCAGTTGGTCTCTGTTTTATTTATCTTTTGTTTTTCTTTTGCTTACTGTATTTTGCATTATCTTTGTACAGACAGATGTATACATGTAAGGAAGTATATTATAAAATATGTAGCATGATTATGGCTCTTCCAATAATTTTTTTAATATTTTGAAAACATGGTAAAATTTGCATGTATTTAGACATTTTTTGTGGCAGCAATGAGGGAGAGTTTTGAGATGAATGCTGTGACTTGACCTATGGTGGCAGATTGGTAAATGCGGATCAAAAACGATTATGTGCCAAATGGAAGATCATGGGTTCAATCCTGGGACAAAAAAAAAAAAAAAGCAACAACTCGCAAGACCTCTGGGAGTCATGACCCAGAGGGGCTCACCCCCCCCCCCCTTTTAGAGTGTCAGGAGTTTAATAGGGTCGAAACAGTTCTCTTGGGGGGGGGGGATACTTCCTCTGATGATCAGGAGTTGTGTTGTTGTTCCGCTCTCTACAGTAGAGAGATTCCTGCATATATATATATATATATATATATATATTTCATTGAATTTTTTTGGTTGTTTTCACATAAATCACACAAAATATTCCTCCATATATGGAAGAACCAGTTTTGTGCATGTGTGTATGAAAACATCAGTCAGTAGTACCCATCAGTTTGTAAATCTGTAACTATACACCTAACTACCCATTTATCTGTCAGTGTTTTATTTGTCCATTTGTATATGTGTCTCTGATGTATGTCTGTTCTCTACCTAGTTATCTTTCTGGTTGCCTTCTACTCCATCTACAAATCCACCGCCCGTTGATCTATCACCGTTGTGTGTTTGTTTAATTAATGTATGTAAATAGCCATGTTTGTCTTCCCATTATATTATTACTCTGTATATTTACCTTCCTCCCGTCATGTAGCAGAAAAAATCCCCCACAAAACATAGTATTTTCAGAAAAGCCATTCTGACAAATCTGAACAGAGTGAGCATCTGACGCAGTGTGAGGGGAAAAGCTGTTATGAGAAATGAGTAGTTTTGGGAATTCCCGCCAGGCTTTTCCAAACGGAAAAATAAACGATAAACGTTCTTATCACTTCCCTTCCTGATGACACACAAAACTAGTGCGGAGAATAGAAGTGTCAGGAATAAACACACTAAATGTCCACACCAGTGGTTCCCAATATTTTTACACCGAAGGACCACTTTTTTCAACTACATATAAATTGTGGATTATCAGCTTGTATTTAATATTGCAGAGCGCCACAAACCCGTAATTGTTTATATTCAGTAGATGACACATCTGATAACGTATCCGCCGACCACCTAATAATGCACAAAGGAACGCACGTGCTTCGCGGACCATATGTTGAGAACCCCTGGTCTGAACCACACAAAATCAGGCAGTACTCCCCTGCTATTGGCAGCCTACAGAAAATACTGACGACCTACCAGGGATAGACCTAGTATATTTGGCGTTAATGGCTGGTACATCCTTGGCTTGATGAAGGCACACTATTCAGAACTAGAAATGACCCAACACCCTATCCGGATTCCCCGTAGCGTCCTTGATGAAGAGCTGTAACGTTACTCCTGCCTGCTCATCGGGTTAGGGATTGAATTGTTCTCTTTAGATGGTGGAGCCTATTGAGAAGACGGCTTCGTGGGTTCACTCTGGACATAAGAGAACGCCACTACAGCTCACTTCCTATCAGACATAGTGTTTCCGTGTTTCAAGATCTTTACCACAGCATCAGCCCCGTAGAACACTTTCACAGTTAGATCAACCAGTTGAACAATAATCAGATAACTTCCAACAACGATCCAAAAATCAAAAAGTAATTCAAACAGCAATAAAAGAATCATCAACAACGATCCAACAATCAAAAAGTCATTCAAATAACAATCAGAGAATCACCAGCATCAATCCAACAATTAAAAAAGTCAACTACACAAGAATCAGAGAACCACCAACAACGACCTAGCAATTAAAAAAACCCAAACAAATGAGAACCACCAACAGCGATCCAACAATAAAAAAAAGGCCAATCAAACAGCAATCCAGCAAGAAATGGAGGCCATGGAAATGTGGTTTATAAGAAGGACTTTGAAGGCACCATGGACAGCAAAGAAAACCAACGAAGAAGTCAAGAGAGGCTGGAGTTAAAAAGCAAATTATAGCAAAGATCAGAGGCAGGCAAGCGAGATTTATAGGACATTTCCTGAGAAGAGGAAAACTGGAATACACTATAGCAAGTGGAAAAATTGAAGAAAGAGGAGACAGAAGAACGAACACACACACACAGACAGACAGACAGACACAGAGAGAGAGAGAGGGAGAAAGGTTATTGGATGGGCTGTCAATGTGGCTAGGAAGAAAGTCACCGGCAGATCTCATAATCAACGCAAAAGACGGAATTGTGGAGAGAAATGATCGCTTACGGCACGTGGCCAATCAGAGAACAACCAAAAGCTATCCAATAATAAAAAAAAAATCAGCAAAACAGCAGAAAACAAAACAAAAAAAATTTAACCAAATATCAAACACCAGTTGAAGAACCATCAGTCAACCATTACAGAGTAAACTAAACCCTTTACTTTCGATTACTTTCTGCAAGTCGACATGAAAGAGATGAATTGTTACATAAATTTCTAAAATATCAGACAGTTCAATGGGGTTTTAAATTATTATTATTATTATTAATATTCGTTTGTTTTCTTGTTTGTATTTTTCACATTGCTCAAGGTCAAATATTTATTCATTGTATAAAATAATATCGGGAATTCCCTATACACATACTGCAGGAACAGCTTATAAGGAGAAGCAGGTAAGCGTTACGTTATTATGTTCAGAATTTGTACGTACATGTTTAAATGAGACATATCTGATAGTATCTGAAGTAGTCTGTGTCACTACATAAAGTTATGTATAAATATATTCTGCTGACATATTCTCTAATCATTCCGTCGAAACTTTGAGCTGAAACTAAAATGGTTTGGTTTCATTTCCCAGGATACTTCTAACCTACAGGAGATGGTCAGGAAAAGAAATAAGATAAGTAAGTTTTGACCATTTCTTTTGTTGTTGAATTTCTTGATATAATGTTGTCATGTACTTAGTGCGGAGAAACTCCTTTTAAGATCTGAACTACTTTTACAATACTTCATTTCGTTATATAATTTCTGACACAACAGTAACTTTCACGAACTCTCCAGTGCAGGAGTTAAAAACAACTGGCAGACAAACGAGAAAAGACCTGTCTGTGTTGTTTGTTACTTCTGTGTTCGTTCACAGAGTTTGTGAAAGATTTCTTAATCCATTACAATGTAATATTCCAGCTCTGTTTAAGAAGTTTTGTTAGGCAAGATTTTTATTTTGACAAAAAGCTAAAAACTTTTAAATAACCGTTAATAGCAGGAGTTAACTTTTAGATATTATAAACATCTTCTCTCCCAAGGAGTTACCCAGTATGTCCTATACCCCTTTGCGAGCCTTTCAGAATCATCATCATCATCATCGGTACCAGTCTGACTTCAAACAAAAGATGTCAGAAGCTTGGTTTTATTTACGTAGAGATAATTACAAAACAGAATGGCTGAAAATAAAATATAAACAACTACTTTTTAGACATCGAAATAGTCCAGAGATCGCATCTGATGCTCCCATCATTTGGCTTTCATACCCCTACCTGTTGGTTCCCATACTCTCATTATTTGTGCTCCATACCCGCATCATATTTTTTCCATACCCCCATCATAACCCAATCACTTGTTTTCCATACCTCCATCATTTGTGTTCCACACTACCATAATGTGATTTCCACAACCCAGTCAGTTGGTTTCTATACCCTCGTTATTTGATTTCCATACCCCCATTATTTGTGTTCCACACTACCGTAATTTGATTTCCACACCCCAATCAGTTGGTTTCTAAACCCTCGTTATTTGATTTCCATACCCCCATCATTTGGGCTCCACAACCTCAATTATTGAGGTTCCATATCCCCATTATTTGGGTTTTGCCAGCAACAATAATACCACCACCACCGCCACCACCACCAACAAAAACAACAACAGAAGCAACAACAATATCAGAAACAACAACAACAACAACAGAAACAACAACAACAACAACAACAGAAGCAACAACAATATCAGAAACAACAACAACAGAAACAACAACAGCAACAACATAAGCAGCAGCAACAACAACAGAAACAACAACAACAGAAACAACAACAACAGAAACAACAACAGAAACAACAACAACAGAAACAACAACAGAAACAACAACAGAAACAACAACAACAGAAACAACAACAGAAACAACAACAACAGAAACAACAACAGAAACAACAACAACAGAAACAACAACAGAAGCAGCAGCAACAACAACAGAAATAACAACAATAACAACAGAAGCAGTAGCAACAACAACAACAACAACAGAAGCAGCAACATCAACAACAACAGAAACAACAACAACAACAGAAACAACAACAGCAACAATAATGAACAGCCTCTTATTTAGCAACCAAGTATTCTCCCGACAGCAACTGACATAACAAGTGTCTGAAGTTACAGAAACAAGCGATAAAGATTTGTATTTTGAAAAGACGCGAGACACTGAAGTTTAACATTGGTCACATTATGAGAGAGAGAGAGAGAGAGAGAGAGAGAGAGAGAGAAGAGAAAGAGAGAGAAAAAGAGAGAGAGAAGATAGAAGAGAGAGAGAAAAGAGAGAGAAAAAGAGAGAGAGAAAAGAGAAGAGAAAAGAGAAGAGAAATATATATATATATAGAGTGAGAGAGAGAGAATGAATGAATGAATGAATGAATGAATAATCTTTATTTTTCAAGGGTAAAGAATTGGGCACGCAGGCCCGTCTCACATTCTGCCCTTCATCATTCCATCTTTCATTCTTCCCAGAGAGAGAGAGAGAGAGAGAGAGAGAAGAGAGAGAGAGAATAAGACCAGGTGTTAGAATACTTGATAAAATCACCCGAAGGATTTTATTCGTTGTGAGACGGAAAGAAAACAGATGAACTGTGACTTATTTGAAAACAAAGATATTACCAGGCGAAATGAAGGTGAGACATCATTTCCTAGAAGAAATAAACGGGTTGCACTGAACTTGAAACTAAATATTGAGTAAATGCAGGTAAATAGATTCTCTGGTATTTTTTTTTAGTTCAGATCTTTTCGCCCCATAGTGACTGTTTATATACAGCCTTTTGTTATTGATTTATATACATCATACTTGATTGATAACTGTTTATATACAGCCTGTTACTGATTTATATGCAGCCCGTTTGACTGATAGATTGTTTATATACAACCTTCTTTTTTATTGATTCATATGCATTCGTTTATAACTGATTTAATTTACAAGACATTTAAATGACAGGCTATTTATATACAGTATATTGTTATTGATTTATATAAGCCTGTATATATATATGACTGATAGATTGTTATTATAAGTTCTACTGTGAAGCATAGACGCAGTATAGTGGAGACTGAACTAAAGCTCATATCAGAGGCGAAGAATAAGCTAAGAATCTAGGCAGAACAAGTCAGAAAATCTGGAATAATGCAGGACATTTTGTAGAACAGGATGTGAAGAAATCCTTGACAAACGACGTCCGAATTTTGAGCTGTGCATCTAGAGTCCTTGAGAAACGACGCATGAAGTTTGAGTGGTGGATCCAGAATCAAGCTGTTTATTTATTTTGTCGAGATTGCAAGGTTCCTTCCCCTCCCCCGACACCTGCTTTTCTAGCGGCTATCATGTGTCTGTTGCTCTTCCCCCTCCACCCACCTGTTTCCCTCCCTCTTTCCGCCTCTTCTTTACGATTGGCCATATCGGCTTTTCCTTTGTGTGGTTCCGTGTGGTCTCTATGCCTTGTCTAGTGTACACGTATTTCTGTGTTTCCTACTTTTGGATGATGCCACATTAAAATAAGTTTTTCGTTTAGTTATACGTTTTTGGCTTGTATGTGTATGTAATCCCCGAAAAAGGCTCACGCCAAATATCGGATGTTGTGTGTTTTTCATTTATACATTCTCATCTCGCTCTCATACTTTCTATTCGTTTTTTCCTCTCTTTTCTCACTTTACTCACTACCTCCGCCACCTTGTAAAACTGCACCATACACTTCTATCTACCGTTATTATTTGAATCAGTTTTACTGTTCTTTGGATGTTTAACAACCACAGAATAGAGTGGATTTTGGATTACAGAGGATTTCTTGGAATCCTGAAGCGGAACCAGTAAAAAAAAAATTATCCAGTACTTTTTTTAGGGGGGGGGGGTGTGTGTGAGGATAGTTTAAGTCTAAATGTTCATGTCAAAATGTTGAGTAGTCCAGGTTGAGAAACCAGGGCTGTAAAAAAATGTGATCCTCAGGGTTTTGGTTTGTATTCCTGATAGTAATGGCTATAAGCGAAAGGTTGGTTGAAGTAATGGCTATAAGAGAAAGGTTAATTGAAGTAATGGCTTTAAGAGAAAGGTTAGTTGAAGTAATGGCTATAAGAGAAAGGTTGGTTGAAGTAATGGCTATAAGAGAAAGGTTGGTTGAAGTAATGGCTATAAGAGAAAGGTTGGTTGAAGTAATGGCTATAAGAGAAAGGTTGATTGAAGAAATGGCTATAAGAGAAAGGTTGATTGAAGAAATGGCTATAAGAGAAAGGTTGGTTGAAGTAATGGCTATAAGAGAAAGGTTTGTTGAAGTAATGGCTATAAGAGAAAGGTTGATTGAAGTAATGGCTATAAGAGAAAGGTTGGTTGAAGTAATGGCTATAAGAGAAAGGTTGGTTGAAGTAATGGCTATAAGAGAAAGGTTGGTTGAAGTAATGGCTATAAGAGAAAGGTTGATTGAAGAAATGGCTATAAGAGAAAGGTTGATTGAAGAAATGGCTATAAGAGAAAGGTTGGTTGAAGTAATGGCTATAAGAGAAAGGTTTGTTGAAGTAATGGCTATAAGAGAAAGGTTGATTGAAGTAATGGCTATAAGAGTAAGGCTGATTGAAGTAATCGCTATAAGAGAAAGGTTGATTAATGTATTAAATGCCTTAACAATATTTACTGTATCGATGATAATTTGCTTAGATATTGTAGAGATGGTAAACATTAGTTGAAGATGAATGATAATAATCTGAGTTACTGAGTTAAAATTTTATACATTTGAAAATACATGATAATGATGATTCACGATCAAATATTCTCTTCCTTCAGCTCAACATGAACTCCAGATTCTTCAACGGGGGGAGAAGAGTGATGATGCTTTTGAAAAGTGTGCGAAAAAAGAAAGTCATCGGGAATATTTTGGAGTTGAGAATCTTCTGGATAAAATGTTAATAAAGGACAAAGATTTGTGTGACTTCATCAGTATTAGATGGTATTTGACAGGCATGATTGAGATTCCATGTGATGACGATACTCACTGTGGAACCTGTTTTGTACAAAAGATTGAGAGGGTTTCACGCAGTCCTTGTCCTTGTCCTGAATGCAGAGATTCTGGAAGTAAACAGTGGGGAAAAGTAACTGTGTCAACAGCTTTACATGTGATAAAAGTACTAGAAAGTGATGCACATGATTGTACTGTTCGCCTCTTCTATGACAGTTCAGACAGTGAAGGGAAGAAACTCTATTTTCTAAAGTCACATTCTCATGATGAAGATGGAGACTGGTGTGCTCTGACGTGTGTCACACATGACCTTGACCTACTTGACAGGCTAGAGGAAAAGGTGAAAGAACATTGGAAATTGGGTCATTCTTTGAAGGAAAAGTACGGACACTCAGATCATAATCTTGTTGTGATCGTATCTCATCCACATGGAGGTCCAAAATGTTTGAGCATTGGCGAGGGCAAGGTCAAGGATTTAGCACGAGAAGTGAGAGATGACCAAGACTGGTGTTACTATTCATATGACGCGGCCACATGTGATGGAAGCAGTGGCAGTCCTGTTTATGTCTTGGGACAATGGAACGATGGATTCGGTTACTGGTTTGGTCATCAACATAATCACAGCGGAGTTGACATCAACGGTCTTAACAGCAGCACTGTTGGTGTTGATTCCACATACTCATTTTCATCATCTCAGCAAGTTTAATTGATGTCTACAGCATCTCAGATGCCACTAGCTAAGACATTTAAAATCTTATAATGCCAAAAGCTGCAACTGATTTCTATTCCATGTAATAAGATGTACTGTACCTTGGTGCAACTTTTTATATTCCATAATTGTGGATTTCTTTTTTTCTGTTCTGTACTTGTTCATCTCTGGGGACATGCTTTCAATCGATGCTGGGAATCTTGTTTTTCTGCGCTGTGGGAATTTACAGTTTTTAATTGTAGGATGGAATAGTTTGCCTGTCTGCCCACAAGTAAAACTGATGATGGTGCCCGCAAGTAAAACTGATGATGGTGCCCACAAGTAAAACTGATGATTGTCTCCGCAAGTAAAACTGATGATGGTGTCCTCAAGTAAAACTGATGATGATGTCCTCAAGTAAAACTGATGATGTTGTCCTCAAGTAAAACTGATGATTGTGTCCTCAAGTAAAACTGATGATTGTCTCCGCAAGTAAAACTGATGATGGTGGCCTCAAGTAAAACTGATGATGGTGTCCTCAAGTAAAACTGATGATGGTGTCCGCAAGTAAAACTGATGATGGTGACCTCTATCCTAATGACCCTGGAGTCCCTGAAGAAAACAGCACGATAACCTCCCCATGGTTGCACTTACCAGAGCTCTCAGTAAGCCCAACCTGTGCAGGAACCCCATCAATCATATCTCGTTTAACTGGCTGTTGTGACAGCTGTTACCCGAGAGGGGGGGGGGTGCATTGTGACGAAGAAAGGTAAGGTCTCAGCCAGTTATGGTTCATTGGTATTGATGACCGAATAAATATTTCTGTCCGCTAGCGTGTTACGTGCTGAAGACTCATTTACTGTTCTGTTTCTAACTTCCTAGTTTGGGGGTGGGGTGGGGTAAGACGTTTTCCGATGCATTCAGCAACCCATAGCTGATAGCGTCAGGGGTAGCGAACCATAGCTGATAGTGTCAGGGGTAGCGAACCATAGCTGATAGTGTCAGGGGTAGCGAACCATAGCTGATAGTGTCAGGGGTAGCGAACCATAGCTGACCAAGACCCTTGTCCTACCTCTTCGTTGGTATCCATAGGAATAGGCCTAACCTGGCTACGGGGCAGGGATCGCCATAGTCCTTAAGGTGGTGGAGTCTGCTAAAGAAGCATTACACACCCCCTGCATTTTAGCTGTACTCCGGGACTGAAAAAGTAGCTGCCATAACCCACCTCCACGCCGCTACCATGTTGTTCCTCAACACATCCACAGCATCGGCTGCAAAGAACACAGCTCGCAGTTACAGGGAGTTCGTACAAGTACAAGCAATCTAACCTCTCACTACCATATGCCCCTAGATTGTCATTCATCAAAAACATTCACAACTATCCGCAATATTTCTGACATTGTGCAGAATCTAAGAATTTGTGTGAGAAACTCTGATCCAGTTATAATGAGACTTTTTTAGAGTAAACAAATGTACAGCATCAGTACGGAATCAGTATAGCATCAGTACGGAATCAATATAACTCAGTATGGAATCAGTACAGCAGTGGTATAGAAATGCTTTTGCAGCGTTCATGCATTTTATGATTATTGGTTTTGCTGCTTAAATAATTAGTCTAGCGTCCATCTTGATGATGTCCATTGATTTCAAGCTTTGATATTTCTTTCATTTACTTAACGAGTCTTTATTTGCTTTTTATTTTTCTTAAAGAAAAAGAGACATTTAAAATGTCTTCATAATTGTAAAACAAATGTAACGAAAACGTGACTGAATACAAGGCTTCCTGGAAAAGTGAAAGTACATTTATAAGTGGAAATAATATGTCCCATATATTATGCTGCACGATGGGAAATCATTAAAGCGATCTTCAGATGAGATTATTGTGTGAATAATAATTCATGTAATAAGAGGTAAGAAAGCCACATCTGTAAAGTATATTTTTGTTGAATTTCAGTATTTTAAACTTTTGTTTCATGGGTCTCGGGTCACACTTCCTTGTTAGTTTGTGGTCACGCTGAAAATTGGTTGGAAACCGGTGGTTTATGGCATCACATATTTTGTATGCCCACGATAACATTTCATCGAAATGGAATGATCGACTTTGGTAAATATAGTCAAATGAAAAAAAATATATATATAAATTCGGTTTACATGAAAACTGAAATACTGACTACTATACAATTCACAATTCAGAAATAAAGAATGGAAGAAAACATTACTGACACGAATGCTGAAATTTTAAACATCAAGCTTGGAATTCACTGTTTACGAACTGGTAGGAATGATAAAACTCTAAACATGGATTTCAGAATTATGAAAGGTAAGCACATAAAGGAGGTTTTGTTTAGACATTTTATAAAGTACCAAATCAATACTTTTTTTGTGTGCAGGTCTGCTCTGTAATAGATTTAGATTTACAATGCCATTTCTCTGTTTATTGAGAATCACAAACCTAACTTCATTTAAAGCGTTCAAGGAAACCAGCCTACAAGAATACGTGCGTGACATCATTTGAATTCGCAAGAGTACAGCGATCTGAATTTCAGAATATCTTATCCGATGAAGCGGTCAGCGATTCATAGCTAGGACCGGCGAACAGTAGCCAGTTAATACCCGGTTCTAATCCTCTGTTGGTATCCATAGTAACAGGCTTAGTCTAGCAAAGGGAGAAGGGATCACTATGATCCCCATGGCAGTGGTGTCTTCTAAAGAAGCTTTGTACCCTTTTCTGATTTTTAGCTGCACTGAGGGTCTGGAAAAGTAGCCATCGTATTCCTCATTCTGCACCATGCGCATGGCTCAACACCTTCATCGTATCTGGTTCATAGAAGTCTGCTCACGTCTGCAGAGAGGTGTAACAGCAACAATTTATCATCATTTCTAGAAGCGGGAGTAGTGAAAGAATATAATGAGATATAATGTTCATTCAGAGACAGAAAGATGGGCAAGTTCGAGACAAAAGTAGGATGTCAACACAAGCAGGATGCTGATGTAGGTTCAGACAAGGAATAAATTACAGTATAAAGATTTCAGTGGCAGAGAAAGCATTTCTTGGAAGAACTTTGTGACTAGTACTCTCCAAGTTTCTGACAGTAGCACTAGTACTCTCCAAATTTCTAACAGTAGCACTAGTACTCTTCAAGTTTCTAACAGTAGCACTAGTACTGCGCATATTTCTGACAGTAGCACTAGTACTTTCCATGTTTCTAACAGTAGCACTAGTACTGTGGATATTTCTAACAGTAACACTAGTACTCTTCAAGTTTCTAACAGTAGCACTAGTACTATTCAAGTTTCTAACAGTAGCACTAGTACTCTCCAAGTTTCTAACAGTAGCACTAGTACTCTCCAAGTTTCTAACAGTAGCACTTGTAATGTTACAGTTCATTATTTGCAAAAAGACTTCCCTTTCATTTTAAGTTATTGAAAAATGTCTGGTCGCAAGCAGTTTCAATTGATTGAGGAGAAGTTACAAAGTTAATATTATTAAAAATTTTACTTTGAAAATTATTTTATAAAGAAGAATAATTTTCGATCGTAGGCAACGGATAAAAAAAAACAAGTTCAGATCTTCTTGTTGATCATAAGCCAGGGCTTGTGTGATAATGTTAACTTTTATTAAATATGTTTTTAAATATGTATCGCAGTGAATGTTGGCTTCTGTGCATATTCCTTACTTTTTGTTTTGTTGCTTGTCCTAATGGTATACAGTAATTAAGTATAATGTAAATGTGTACTTTATTATTTACAATTAGTTTACAATGTACAACTATTTACAGTTACAATATAGTATAGTTTATAAAGCTAGATACTACATGAAAACAACTACATTAAACATCCCAGAATTTCTTATTGTAGTGTTCACTGAAGAAAGAAAGAAAGAAAGAGAGAGAGAGAGAGAGAGAGAGAGAGAGAGAGAGAGAGTGAGAGAGGACAAGCTGGCAGGCATGGCATCAATTCAGGGCGCCCTAAAAATGGACACGGAGGAGATTACAAGATCCACCTTGAAGAGGCTGGGTATGGAGGACAATATTGGGTTGAATGACAACAATCACATCAGGAAGATGATCGAGTCTTTCTGAACGAAGTGGTTTAATGCGCATTATCCGTAACCAGTGAGTGACTGGCTCTACCAGCATCGCACACTTCGCTGGGTGGTGGAACGGAAGGCGGAGCACACATGGGAATGCCCAGAATGCGGGGATGCCAGTCTCTGGTTACAGATTACGGAGAGAGAAAATGGTCTTTTTTAATTACAAAAAAGGCTTAATAATAATACATTTTCATAAGGTGACAAAAACGAGACACAGCAGACTTCTAAGTATTTTTTAAAGTTCGAATCTGTTATGTATAGATCCACAATTTTATACATACATACATACATATATATATATATATATACATACATACATACATACATACATACATATAATATGCAACTGTCATAAAGAACACAGGAATGTGACAGGACATTGTAGTGAACTCCACAGCAAAACAAGAACTCATAATGATCGAGCTTAAGCTTTGATATGAAACAAGAATAGAGGAGCAGCATTTATTTAAAAGTGAGAAGTAAATCATCTGATCAAGCAACTAAGGCTGGGGGCAGAAATCAAGGCAGGGGCAGGAGTCAAGGCAGGGTCAGGAGTCAAGGCAGGGGCAGGAGTCAAGGCAGGGGCAGGAGTCAAGGCAGGGGCAGGAGTCAAGGCAGGGGCAGGAGTCAAGGCAGGGGCAGGAGTCAAGGCAGGGGCAGGAGTCAAGGCAGGGGCAGGAGTCAAGGCAGGGGCAGGAGTCAAGGCAGGGGCAGGAGTCAAGGCAGGGGCAGGAGTCAAGGCAGGGGCAGGAGTCAAGGCAGGGGCAGGAGTCAAGGCAGGGGCAGAAATCAAGGCAGGGGCAGGAGTCAAGGCAGGGGCAGGAGTCAAGGCAGGGGCAGGAGTCAAGGCAGGGGCAGGAGTCAAGGTAGGGGCAAGAGTCAAGGCAGGGGCAGGAGTCAAGGCAGGGGCAGGAGTCAAGGCAGGGGCAGGAGTCAAGGCAGAGGCAGGAGTCAAGGCAGGGGCAGAAGTCAAGGCAGGGGCAGGAGTTAAGGCAGGGGCAGGAGTCAAGGCAAAAGTGATAGCTGTAGAAGTTAGAGCGAGAGAATGCGTAGCAACATCAGCATACGACCTGCGTAAGCGATGGGTCTTAAAGGGAAAAGGAAGGGCAAGGGCATTGGAAAGCCTTTTAGAATATGCAGAAAAGGGCAAATGCTGGCTGTGGAGTATGGTAAACAAGCATTGAGAACTTAAATAATTTCTTTTGTCGCAACCAATACCGGTCCTCCTTGGCTGAATGGCTAAGATGCACTTCCAAGTGCAGGCCATTTGGAAGATCGTGGGTTCAATTCTGGGAAATAATAATAATAATAAAACAACTCACAATATTTCTGAGAGTGGTGACCAGTGGGATCCATCCCCTTTATAGTTTCAAGAGTTTAATAGGGTCGAAACATTTGTCTGGGGGGAGTGGGAAGGTGAGGGGATTATTTCCTCTGATGATCTGAAGGAGCTGTGTTGCTATTCCGCTCTCTAAAGTAGTTTCCCGTATAAAGAGAGTAAAAGGCAAGGAGAAGAAACTAATATTTCTTCAGATCTGTCAATCTCCTCCTCTTTCTAAAAGATTCCCTCATCTCTTCTTCATATCTACCCGTCTCCTGCTCTTTCTAAAATATTCCCTCATCTCTTCTTCATATCTACCCGTCTCCTGCTCTTTCTAAAATATTCCCTCATCTCTTCTTCATATCTACCCGTCTCCTGCTCTTTCTAAAATATTCCCGCATCTCTTCTTCATATCTACCCGTCTCCTGCTCTTTCTAAAATATTCCCTCATCTCTTCTTCATATCTACCCGTCTCCTGCTCTTTCTAAAATATTCCCTCATCTCTTCTTCATATCTACCCGTCTCCTGCTCTTTCTAAAATATTCCCTCATCTCTTCTTCACGCAGTCGTACAGCACAGGTTTTTTTTCTTATCTCCCCATACCCACACATCCCAGGACTTCTGCCTCCCCGACTTACCCAGGTCCTAACTTTTGTGCAGATGAAAGGAAGCAGATAAAAAACAGTCAGTAGATATAGTGTCTACAGTATGTTGTCAAATGAGTAAACAAACTGCTACTAAGAGATATAGTGTCTACAGTATATTTTCCAATGAGTAAACAAACTGCTACTAAGAGATATAGTGTCTACAGTATGTTTTCCAGTGAGTAAACAAACTGCTACTAAGAGATATAGTGTCTACAGTATGTTGTCAAATGAGTAAACAAACTGTTACTAAGATAAAAGAAAACCTGGAACTAAGTTCTATCGGCCTTGGCACTTAAGAAAAACTTTAGAATACAGTAAATTACGATCAGGAGGGCCTTTTATGATGTCTGAGGCAGATCTTTCTTTCTTTCTTTCTTCAATGTCTTTTCACTATAACTGTGTGTAATCTCTCCCAGTGACGCCATATTGCTCCCCTCCCCTCAAACTACGGTTCTCGTCTTCATCGCAACAGAGACTACAACAAGCAAAACCACTCTAGCCATTACTGCAGTTCACAAAAATAACCACATGTATATTTTATATACGTTTTTAGTTTTTGCACCAGATGCGGCAGTTACAGCATTTTCTAGAAAAATAAAAAAAACTAAGAAGTACGTGTATATTATACGTGTTCATTGTTTTGTTTGTTTTGAATTCTTAGAAACTAGTCACAACAAGACTGGGTGTAAAATATGTTCGGGAATTTCAGTTTACAAGTAATCCAGATCGTGACGAATCGAACAAGTAAGACTATTAAAAAATACATCCTAGTCAACGTTTTGAAATAATCTAATCTAGCATTTGTCAGGCGGTGTAGCTGTGTCTTTAATGTAAAACTAGAATTTAGTCTAGGCTTAATTTGATTACAGTTGGTCTGTAGGTCTATGTAGATTCTGTTTCTAAGAATACAGTCACGTCTCGTAAACATTTCTGTTTTGGAAGATCACGTGGTTTCTATTTGTTCGCAAAAGTCTCTTTGATTGCCAATGATGTACAGGCGGAAGATTCGTAAGTTTTGATCATTGTGAATGTTTTGACAGAATACTGACATTTTCGTATAACTGACGTGGTCCTGCCATGACATCCGGGCATTCAGGGATATATTGTTAGTGCCCATATTTTGTATTACCACACAGCACTAGAGAGTCATGTGATCAGTATTACGCATGGAGAGTGATGTGATCAGTATTACGCATGGAGAATGATGTGATCAGTATTACGCATGGAGAATGATGTGATCAGTATTACGCATGGAGAATGATGTGATCAGTATTACGCATGGAGAGTGATGTGATCAGTATTACGCATGGAGAGTGATGTGATCAGTATTACGCATGGAGAGTGATGTGATCAGTATTACGCATGGAGAGTGATGTGATCAGTATTACGCATGGAGAATGATGTGATCAGTATTACGCAAGGAGAATGATGTGATCAGTATTACGCGTGGAGAATGATGTGATCAGTATTACGCCTGGAGAATGATGTGATCAGTATTACGCCTGGAGAATGATGTGATCAGTATTACTGCTGGAGAATGATGTGATCAGTATTACTGCTGGAGAATGATGTGATCAGTATTACGCTTAGAGAGTGATGTGATCAGTATTACGCTTAGAGAGTGATGTGATCAGTAGTACGCATGGAGAATGATGTGATCAGTATTACGCGTGGAGAATGATGTGATCAGTATTACGCTTAGAGAGTGATGCGATCAGTATTACGCTTAGAGAGTGATGTAATGAGTATTACGCTTAGAGAATGATGTGATCAGTATTACGCTTAGAGAATGATGTGATCAGTATTACGCTTAGAGAGTAATGTGATCAGTATTACGCTTAGAGAGTGATGTGATCAGTATTACTGCTGGAGAATGATATGATCCGTATTACGCTTAGAGAATGATGTGATCAGTATTACGCTTAGAGAGTGATGTGATCAGTATTATGCTTGGAGAGTGATGTGATCAGTATTACGCGTGGAGAATGATGTGATCAGTATTACGCTTGGAGAATGATGTGATCAGTATTACGCTTAGAGAGTGATGTGATCAGTATTACGCATGGAAAATGATGTGATCAGTATTACGCTTAGAGAGTGATGTGATCAGTATTATACTTAGAAAGTGATGTGTTCAGTATTACGCGTGGAGAATGATGTGATCAGTATTACGCTTAGAGAGTGATGTGATCAGTATTACGTCTGGAGAGTGATATGATCAGGATTACGCCTGACCGGATTGCTTTCTCAGAAAGTCACACACCTGTTTGTGCAGTTTGGTGACTAAAACTAGACTAATCTCATGAACTTTGCCATACCAGACAAGCGCACTATTCACTGCATCATCCACTCGCCCATAGCATTGAGAAAGTCTTTCATGTTAGAACTGTTTTTATTATATACAGTTATCATAAATGTATGCTCATTCTTGCAATGACATATGTTTATAATATATTTATACAACATTCAGACAAGAAGTAAGGGCAGGAACTGACAACGTCAGGCGCACTGACAGTTACACTGAATGGTGCAGAAAATATTTTCACTTGACAAAAAAACCAGTTTTGATGTCTCAGATCTATGTCAAGATTTTCCTAGACAAACTGATCAGTGGAACAGAACTAATATATGTAATCGTAACTGAATGCTGTTCATTACAGCTAGTTCTCAATGCAATGTTAGAAAGACTATTTTTCGAGCTATAAATGCTTTGTATTTGAAGAGTCTTGATGGGTTAGTGGAGAATAGAAGGTATAAACGTGTTTCAGCATGATTCAGTGCGTCGTGTGCAAAAGTGCTTAGAATAACACAACAGAGCAAGAATATAAACAAATCAGACACAACAAATACACAATTAAGACAGAAAGTTCTGGAATTCGTTTTTATAAACTAGGAAGTGGAAACAGAAATAGAGCAATGTGAATTATTATTTTTTGTCAAATAAAAGTATTGAGCTCTGCAGCTCAGGTATGCCACTCAAGACGTCTTGAAACAACTAAATAGACAGGTAAACTTTGACCAAAAAAAGAGAGACATAAACGATATGAGACAGTAAAGTTCCAAATAATTTTCTTCACAATTAGAGCGGATGTAGGGAAAAAAAAGGGGGGGGGGGGTTGGGAAAAAATAGGAAAAATCTTTCTGCAGGATCTCGTCAGCGTGTGTGGGTCTGATAAGAAATATCGGTGACTCATTTTTAGCAGGTACCAAGGGAGGTAAACAAGGCAAGGTTAGGCAGGTTTTCTCGAGAAACATTACCATATATCAAATAGGTATACCATTTTCGAGTAAAACTTTTTAAGCTCTGGCATAAGATATCAGGTTGTATTGATAGGCACACTAAGTTAACCGGTTTTCCCCTGGCTTGAATAATAGAGCCTCGTTTTAATATGTAAACATGTGTCAGGTCAGGTTCACCTGCTGCTGTGTAACAATAATGGTGCCACTGGTGGCTGTCAAACTGACTGCTCTGTAGGTGGTGGAATCCAGAGGTGAAAACGTAAATCAGAGTAAAGTGAAGCAATAGATAGGTAGTCAGTAGAGTAAAGTGAAAAAAGAGATAGGTAGTCAGCAGAATAAAGTGAAGCAATAGATAGGTAGTCAGCAGAATAAAGTGAAGCAGTAGATAGGTTGTCAGTAGAGTAAAGTGAAAAAAGAGATAGGTAGTCAGCAGAATAAAGTGAAGCAGTAGATAGGCAGTCAGTAGAGTAAAGTGAAAAAAGAGATAGGTAGTCAGCAGAATAAAGTGAAGCAATAGATAGGTAGTCAGCAGAATAAAGTGAAGCAGTAGATAGGTTGTCAGTAGAGTAAAGTGAAGCAATAGATAGGTAGTCAGCAGAATAAAGTGAAGCAATAGATAGGTAGTCAGTAGAGTAAAGTGAAGCAATAGATAGGTAGTCAGCAGAATAAAGTGAAGGAATAGATAGGTAGTCAGCAGAATAAAGTGAAGCAGTAGATAGGTTGTCAGTAGAGTAAAGTGAAGCAATATAGGTAGTCAGTAGAGTAAAGTGAAGCAATAGATAGGTAGTCAGCAGAATAAAGTGAAGCAATAGATAGGTAGTCGGAAGAGTAAAGTGAAGCAATAGATAGGTAGTTGGTAGAGTAAAGTAAGCAAGAGATAGGTAGTTGGTAGAGTAAAGTAAGCAAGAGATAAGTAGTTGGTAGAGTAAAGTAAGCAATAGATAGGTAGTCGGAAGAGTAAAGTGAAGCAAGAGATAGGTAGTTGGTAGAGTAAAGTAAGCAAGAGATAGGTAGTTGGTAGAGTAAAGTAAGCAAGAGATAAGTAGTTGGTAGAGTAAAGTAAGCAAGAGATAGGTAGTCGACAAAGTAAAATGAAGCAAGAGATAGGTAGTTGGTAGAGTAAAGTAAGCAAGAGATAGGCAGTTGGTAGAGTAAAGTAAGCAAGAGATAGGTAGTCGACAGAGTAAAGTGAAGCAAGAGATAGGTAGTCAACAGAGTAAAGTGAAGCAAGATATAGTTAGTTGGTAGAGTAAAGTGAAACAAGAGATAGGTAGTTGATAGAATAAAGTGAAGCAAGATATAGATAGTTGGCAGAGTAAAGTGAAGCAAGAGATAGGTAGTTGGTAGAGTAAAGTGAAGCAAAAGATTGATAGTTGGTAGAGTAAAGTGAAGCAAGAGATAGGTAGTTGGTAGAGTAAAGTAAGCAAGAGATAGGTAGTTGGTAGAGTAAAGTAAGCAAGAGATAGGTAGTCGACAAAGTAAAATGAAGCAAGAGATAGGTAGTTGGTAGAGTAAAGTAAGCAAGAGATAGGCAGTTGGTAGAGTAAAGTAAGCAAGAGATAGATAGTCGACAGAATAAAGTGAAGCAAGATATAGGTAGCCGGCAGAGTAAAGTGAAGCAAGAGACAGATAGTCGACACAGTAAAGTGAAACAAGAGATAGATAGTCGGCAGAGTAAAGTAAGCAAGAGATAGATAGTCGACAGAGTAAAGTGAAGCAAGAGATAGGTAGTCGACAGAGTAAAGTGAAGCAAGAGATAGGTAGTTGGTAGAGTAAAGTAAGCAAGAGATAGGTAGTTGGTAGAGTAAAGTAAGCAAGAGATAGGTAGTCGACAAAGTAAAATGAAGCAAGAGATAGGTAGTTGGTAGAGTAAAGTAAGCAAGAGATAGGCAGTTGGTAGAGTAAAGTAAGCAAGAGATAGGTAGTCGACAGAGTAAAGTGAAGCAAGAGATAGGTAGTCGGCATAGTAAAGTGAAACAAGAGATAAGTAGTTGGTAGAGTAAAGTGAAGCAAGTTATAGGTAGCCGGCAGAGTAAAGTAAGCAAGAGACAGATAGTCGACAGAGTAAAGTGAAACAAGAGATAAGTAGTCGGCAGAGTAAAGTAAGCAAGAGATAGATAGTCGACAGAGTAAAGTGAAGCAAGAGATAGGTAGTCGACAGAGTAAAGTGAAGCAAGAGATAGGTAGTTGGTAGAATAAAGTAAGCAAGAGATAGGTAGTTGGTAGAGTAAAGTAAGCAAGAGATAGGTAGTCGACAAAGTAAGATGAAGCAAGAGATAGATAGTCGGCAGAGTAAAGTGAAGCAAGAGATAGGTAGTCGACAGAGTAAAGTGAAGCAAGAGATAGGTAGTTGGTAGAGTAAAGTAAGCAAGAGATAGGTAGTTGGTAGAGTAAAGTAAGCAAGAGATAGATAGTCGACAAAGTAAAATGAAGCAAGAGATAGGTAGTTGGTAGAGTAAAGTAAGCAAGAGATAGGTAGTCGACAGAGTAAAGTGAAGCAAGAGATAGGTAGTCGGCATAGTAAAGTGAAACAAGAGATAAGTAGTTGGTAGAGTAAAGTGAAGCAAGATATAGGTAACCGGCAGAGTAAAGTAAGCAAGAGACAGATAGTCGACAGAGTAAAGTGAAACAAGAGATAGGTAGTCGGCAGAGTAAAGTAAGCAAGAGATAGATAGTCGACAGAGTAAAGTGAAGCAAGAGATAGGTAGTCGACAGAGTAAAGTGAAGCAAGAGATAGGTAGTTGGTAGAATAAAGTAAGCAAGAGATAGGTAGTTGGTAGAGTAAAGTAAGCAAGAGATAGGTAGTCGACAAAGTAAGATGAAGCAAGAGATAGGCAGTTGGTAGAGTAAAGTAAGCAAGAGATAGGTAGTCGACAGAGTAAAGTGAAGCAAGAGATAGGTAGTCGGCAGAGTAAAGTGAAACAAGAGATAGGTAGTTGGTAGAGTAAAGTGAAGCAAGAGATAGGTAGTTGGTAGAGTAAAGTGAAGCAAGATATAGTTAGTTTGTAGATTAAAGTGAAACAAGAGATAGGTAGTTGGTAGAATAAAGTGAAGCAAGATATAGATAGTTGGCGGAGTAAAGTGAAGCAAGAGATAGGTAGTTGGTAGAGTAAAGTGAAGCAAGAGATAGGTAGTTGGTAGAGTAAAGTGAAGCAAGAGATAGGTAGTCCGCAGAATAAAGTGAAGCAAGATATATGTAGCCGGCAGAGTAAAGTAAGCAAGAGACAGATTGTCGACAGAGTAAAGTGAAACAAGAGATAGGTAGTCGGCAGAGTAAAGTAAGCAAGAGATAGATAGTCGACAGAATAAAGTAAAGCAAGAGATAGAAATTCGGCAGAGTAATGTAAACAATAGATAAATATTCGACAGAGTAAAGTGGAGCAAGAGATAGATAGTCGACAGAGTAAAGTGATGCAAGAGATAGGTAGACGGCAGAGTAAAGTGAAGCAAGAGATAGGTAGGTGGTAGAGTAAAGTAAGCAAGATATATAGGTAGTTTGTAGAGTAAAGTGAAGAAAGAAATATTTAGTGGGTAGAGTAAAGCTAGAGCTATAGTCGGCAGAGTAAAGTGAAGAAAGAAATAGGTAGTTGGTAGAGTAAAGTAAGCAAGAAATAGGTAGTTGGTAGGGTAAAGTAAGCAAGAAATAGGTAGTTGGTAGTGTAAAGTAAGCAAGAAATAGGTATTTGGTAGATTAAAGTGAAACAAGAGATAGGTAGTCGACAGATTAAAGTGAAGGAAAAGATAAGTAGTCGGCAGAGTAAAGTAAGCAAGAGATAGGTCGTCAGCGGAGTAAAATGAAGCAAGAGATAGGTAGTCAACAGAGTAAAGTGAAGCAAGAGATAGGTAGTCAGCAGAGTAAAGTGAAGCAAGAGATAGGTAGTTGGTAGTGTAAAGTAAGCAAGAGATAGATAGTTGGTAGAGTAAAGTGAAGCAAGAGATAGGTAGTTGGTAGTGTAAAGTGAAGCAAGAGATAGGTAGTTGGTAGAGTAAAGTAAGCAAGAGATAGATAGATGGTAGAGTAAAGTGAAGCAAGAGATAGGTAGTTGGTAGAGTAAAGTAAGCAAGATATAGGTAGTTGGTAGAGTAAAGTGAAGCAAGATATAGTTAATTTTTAGAGTAAAGTGAAGCAAGAGATAGGTAGTCAACAGAGTAAAGTGAAGCAAGAGATAAGTAGTTGATAGAGTAAAGTAAGCAAGAAATAGGTACTTGGTAGATTAAAGTGAAACAAGAGATAGGTAGTCGACAAATTAAAGTGAAGCAAAAGATAGGTAGTCGACAGAATAAAGTGAAGCAAGAGATAGGTCGTCGGCAGAGTAAAATGAAGCAAGAGATAGGTAGTCAACAGAGTAAAGTAAGCAAGAGATTGATAGTTGGTAGAGTAAAGTGAAGCAAGAGATAGGTAGTTGGTAGAGTAAAGTGAAGCAAGAGGTAGGTAGTTGGTAGAGTAAAATAAGCAAGAGATAGATAGTTGGTAGAGTAAAGTGAAGCAAGAGATAGGTAGTTGGTAGAATAAAGTGAAGCAAGATATAGTTAGTTGGTAGAGTAAAGTGAAGCAAGAAGTAGATAGTTGGTAGAGTAAATTGATGCAAGAGATAGGTAGTCAGCAGAGTAAAGTGAAGCAAGAGATAGATAGTTGGCAGAGTAAAGTGAAGCAAGAGATAGGTAGTTGGTAGAGTAAAGTCAAGCAAGATGTAGTTAGTTGGTAGAGTAAAGTGAAATAAGAGATAGGTAGTTGGTAGAATAAAGTGAAGCAAGAGATAGATAGTTGACAGAGTAAAGTGAAGCAAGAGAGGTAGTTGGTAGAGTAAAGTGAAGCAAGAGATAGGTAGTTGGTAGAGTAAAGTGAAGCAAGAGATAGGTAGTTGGTAGAGTAAAGTGAAGCAAGATATAGTTAGTTGGTAGAGTAAAGTGAAACAAGAGGTAGGTAGTTGGTAGAATAAAGTGAAGCAAGAGATGGATAGTTGACAGAGTAAAGTGAAGCAAAAGATAGATAGTTGGTAGAGTAAAGTGAAGCAAGAGATAGGTAGTTGGTAGAGTAAAGTGAAGCAAGAGATAGGTAGTCGGTCGAGTAAAGTGAAGCAAGACATAGCTAGTCCGCAGAATAATGTGAAAAAAGAGATAGATAGTCGTCCGAATAAAGTAAGCAAGAGATAAGTAGTCGACAGAGTAAAGTGAAGCAAGAGATAGGTAGCCTTCAGAGTAAAGTAAGCAAGAGATAGGTAGTCGGCAGATTAAAGTAGGCAAGAGATAGATAGTCGACAGAGTAAAGTGAAGCAAGATATAGAAAGTCGACAGAGTAATGTAAGCAAGAGATAAATAGTCGACAGAGTAAAGTGAAGCAAGAGATATGTAGTCAACAGAGTAAAGTGAAGCAAGAGATAGGTAGTTGGTAGAGTAAAGTAAGCAAGATATAGGTAGGTGGTAGAGTAAAGTAAGCAAGAAATAGGTAGTTGGTAGAGTAAAGTGAAGAAATAAATATTTAGTTGGTAGAGTAAAGCTAGAGATATATAGTCGACAGAGTAAAGTGAAGAAAGAAATAGGTAGTTTGTAGAGTAAAGTAAGCAAGAAATAGGTAGGTAATAGAGTAAAGTAAGCAAGAAATAGGTAGTTTGTAGAGTGAAGCTAGAGATAGGTAGTCGGCAGAGGAAAGTGAAGCAAGAAATAGGTAGTTGGTAGAGTAAAGTAAGCAAGAAATAGGTAGTTGATAGAGTAAAGTAAGCAAGAGATAGGTAGGTGGTAGAGTAAAGTAAGCAAGAAATAGGTACTTGGTAGATTAAAGTGAAGCAAGAGATAGGTCGTCGGCAGAGTAAAATGAAGCAAGAGATAGGTAGTCAACAGAGTAAAGTGAAGCAAGAGATAGATAGTTGGCAGATTAAAGTGAAACAAGAGATAGGTAGTTGGTAGAGTAAAGGAAGCAAGAGATTGATAGTTGGTAGAGTAAAGTGAAGCAAGAGATAGGTAGTTGGTAGAGTAAAGTGAAGCAAGAGATAGGTAGTTGGTAGAGTAAAGTGAAGCAAGAGATAGATAGTTGGCAGAGTAAAGTGAAGCAAGAGATAGGTAGTTGGTACAGTAAAGTAAGCAAGAGATTGATAGTTGGTAGAGTAAAGTGAAGCAAGAGATAGATAGTTGGTAGAGTAAAGTGAAGGAAGAGATAGGTAGTTGGTAGAGTAAAGTAAGCAAGAGATTGATAGTTGGTAGAGTAAAGTAAGCAAGAGATAGGTAGTTGGTAGAGTAAAGTAAGCAAGAGATAGATAGTTGGTAGAGTAAAGTGAAGCAAGAGATAGTTGATAGAGTAAAGTGAAGCAAGAGATAGGTAGTCAACAGAGTAAAGTGAAGCAAGAGATAGATAGTTGATAGAGTAAAATGAAGCAAGATATAGGTAGTCAACAGAGTAAAGTGAAGCAAGATATAGATAGTTGGCAGAGTAAAGTGAAGCAAGAGATAAGTAGTTGGTAGAGTAAAGTAAGCAAGAGATAGATAGTTGGTAGAGTAAAGTGAAGCAAGAGATAGATAGTTGATAGAGTAAAGTAAGGAAGAGATAGGTAGTCGGCAGAGTAAAATAAAAAAGAGATAGGTAGTTGGTAGAGTAAAGTAAGCAAGAGGTAGGTAGTCGGCAGAGTAAAGTGAACCAAGATATAAGTAGTCGGCAGAATAAAGTGAAGCAAGAGATAGGTAGTTGGCAGAGTAAAATAAGCAAGAGATAGGTAGTTGGTAGAGTAAAGTGAAGCAATAGATGGATAGGACGAAATCAAAGGCGGAGAAGCATTGTGGAGGAAAACGTACAAGAACTTTGTATAGACAATTGGAGAGAAACAGATAGGGGATGAGATGAATGGAGAAACATTACTGTTGCTTGAAGGCTGAAGGTGCTTAAAGGAGCGATATACAGTGATACCTCGGAATCCGAACGCCCAAGAACTCGAACAACAAGATGCCTTGGAATCTGAACTCTGCCTTGGAATCTGAACTCTGCCTTGGAATCTGAACGTTGCCTTGTAATCTGAACGCTGCCTTGGAATCTGAACGCTGTCTTGGAATCTGAACTCTGCCTTGTAATCTGAACACTGCCTTGGAATCTGAACTCTGCCTTGGAATTTGATCGCTGCTTTTGAATCTGAACTCTGCCTTGGAATCTGAACGTTGCCTTGGAATCTGAACGGCCACCACGTTTTTCGTGTGTGTTTGTGCGTACGTTTCCCCAGCGCTCGGGCCACTCATACGCTTTGTCGCTCAGTCCGTTGTCGGAAGCTGTAGTGAAAGCATCTCGTGTGATTTTCGCTGCTAATTTTATGCTTTTGTACCTGTTTTGTGTTGTTATTTTGTATTATATAATAATAACTTAGTGTATTCGCCATGGGTCCTAAAAAGCGTAGTGAGGTAAATAAGAGTAAGAGGAAAGCTGTTAGAACTACAATTGAAGTTAAGAAAGATCTTATCGCCAAGCAAGTGGCTGATCTCGCTACTATGTTCCGGATGCCTACATCGACTGTTTGTAGGATTTGAAAAATAAAGAAGCTACCAAAACAGCTGATATGGTGAAAGGCGTTACGACACACTGACCTCTAGAAGATCGAAAAGTATGGAAGATATGGAAAAACGTTTTTAGTCTGGATTAATGAAACAGGTGGCGTGGTATGTGATTTCTGAGGCGATAATTTGTGAGAAAGCCAAGGTCCTCCACGATGACTTAGTGAAAGGCAAGCCTGATATTGGTGCTCAAAAGGAGGAGTTTAAAGCCAGTAGGGAGTGGTTCACACTAAAATGGACACCACAGGGGAACAGAAGTAAGGGTAGACCAAAAGAGACACGGAGAAGAACAACAGAAAAGATGTTGAGCAATACAGGGCTCACCATTGCAAGAGTATAAAAAAAAACAACGGACAGACATTTATGGAAAACCCTTGCAGAAGCTCCATGTGCCCTTGGTACTTAAGGTTCAGAGAGAGAGAGAGAGAGAGAGAGAAAGAGAGAGAGAGGAGAGAGGGGGGGGGGCTGGTTCGAGAACTTTAAGAAAAGGACTGGGATCCACAGTGTTGTTATGCACGGAGAGGCTGCCAGTTCTAATTCGGAAGCAGCAGAAAAGTTTTTAAAGGAGTTTACGGAGTTTGTGAACAGTGAGGAGTATTTTTTTTTAAACTAAGTGTTAAATTGTGACGGAACAGTTGTGCATCTAGAATCCTTGATAAATGACGCATGAATTTTGAGTGGTGGATCTAGAATCAAGCTGTGTTATTTATTTTGTCGAGACTGCAAGGTCGACTTTGTTCTGCTAAGTGGTATAGTTTACAGAGAAATCACGTTCTTCATTAAGCTGCGAATATCCAGAGCATCTCTCTATCGTGCGTTAAAACCTTTCATAATTTTTCTTTCTCTAAGATCTCTTTCTCTCTCTCTCTGAACCTTAAGTGCCCATGGCACATGGGGCTTCCGCAAAAGTTTTCCACAAATGCTTGTCCTTCGCCTTTTTTCTGCTCTTGCCCAGGTGAGCCCTCTATTGCTCAGCATCCTTTCTGTTGTTCTTCTCCATGTCTCTTTTGGTCTACCCTTACTTCTGTTCGACTGTGGTGTCCATCTTAGTGCTATTTTTGGTAGTGAGTTGTCAGTCATTCGGAGCACATGTCCCAACCATCGCCAGCGTCTTTCCTCAATAATTGTTGTCAGTGGCTTCATCTGCATTTCTCTAAGATATGAACAATCAGTAATCAGCTCCAAGATGCTGGACTTTCCATCATCACCAGCGAAATACATGTATATTTCAAACAGATCTTCCAGACAGATCAGTTTTTTCTCCTGATCTCCATGTTAAGATCTGTGAAGTCGACCTCGCGGTATCTTGGTGTTAAACAATAAAAGTAGATAGAGGTGTATGGTGCAGTTTTACAAGGTTGCAGAGGTAGTGAGTAAAGTGAGAAAAAAAAGAATAGAAAGTATGAGAGCGAGATGAGAGTGTATAAACGAAAAACATGCAACATCCGATATTTCGGAGTGAACTTTTTTCGGGGATTACATACACAAACAAGACAAAAACGTATAACTAAACGAAAAACGTATCTTAATGTGGCATCATCCAAAAATAGGAAACACAGAAATACGTGTACACTAGACGAGGCATAGAGACCACGCGTGACCACACAAAGGATAAAGCCGATATGGCCAATCGTAAAGAAGAGGCAGAGAGAGGGAGGGAAGGGCAACAGACATATGATAGCCGCTAGAGAAGCAGGTGTCAGGTGGGGGGAGGGGAAGCGGAGAGATAATGGAGAAAGAACACCTGCATTTCACGCAATGTTATTTACGCTATTATGTGCAAACGTTGTGGTATGAAGTATACAGGCGAGACTGGTTTACACTTAGGAGATCGTTTTCGCGAACATCTTAACGATATTTCTAAGAGGACCTGGACACCTGTGGCTAAGCATTTTTGCCGTGGCAACCACAGAGGGAAACAGGACATTTCTGTTAGTGCGATCCGCTCTTGTTCTTCTGATGTACGATCTCGGAGGGTCCTAGAACAGCGCCTTATTTTACAGACTGGCTGTCTCCACCCACCAGGAATTAATAATGTCTTCAGCTTCCTTTAACTTCTTTAGTTTTTCACCCTTTTTTGTGTGTGATTTATACTCTACTTTCTTGTTTCGTTCTCATAGGTCCCCTCACTATCGCCACCTTCTCTTCTTCTCTGGCGAACTATAGGTGTATAGGGTCTTGTACTTTTCACCAGGTTCACATTTTCTCACTGCAGGTGTTTATGTTCTTAATTCATTATCTCTCCTCTTCCCTCCCCCCGACACCTGTTTCTCTAGCAGCTATCATGTGTTTGTTGCCCTTCCCCCTTCCACCACCTGTTTCCCTCCCTCTTTCCGCCTCTTCTTTACGATTGGCCCTATCGGCTTATCCTTTGTGTGATTCCGCGTGGTCTCTATGCCTCGTCTTGTGTACACGTATTTCTGTGTTTCCTACTTTTGGAGGATGCCACATTAAGATAATTTTGTCGTTTAGTTATACGTTTTTGTCTTGTTTGTGTATGTAATCCTCGAAAAAGGCTCACGCCGAAATATCGGATGTTGTATGTTTTTCATTTATACATTCTCATCTCGCTCTCATACTTTCTATTCGTTTTTTTCTCACTTTTCTCACTTTACTCACTACCTCTGCCACCTTGTAAAACTGCACCATACACTTCTATCTACCGTTATTATTTGAACCAGTTTTACTGTTCTTTGGATGTTTAACAACCACAGAATAGAGTGGATTTTGGATTACAGAGGATTTCTTGGAATTCTGGAGCGGAACCAGTAAAAAAAATTGTTCAGTACTTTTTTGTGTGTGTGTGTGGGGGGGGGGGGGGGTGTTTGTGAGGATAATTTAAGTCTAAATGTTCATGTCAAAATGTTGAGTAGTCCAGGTTGAGAAACCAGGGCTGTAAAAAAATGTGATCCTCAGGGTTTTGGTTTGTATTCCTGATAGTAATGGCTATAAGAGAAAGGTTGATTGAAGTAATGGATATAAGAAAAAGGTTGATTGAAGTAATGGTCATAAGAGAAAGGTTGATTGAAATAATAGGTATAAGAGAAAGGTTGATTGAAGTAATGGGTATAATAGAAAGATTGATTGAAGTAATGGGTATAGGAGAAAGATTGATTGAAGTAATGGGTATAGGAGAAAGATTGATTGAAGTATTGGGTATAAGAGAAATGTTGATTGAAGTAATGGGTATAAGAGAAAGGTTGATTGAAGTAATGGTTATAAGAGAAATGTTGATTGAAGTAATAGGTATAAGAGAAAGGTTGATTAAAGTAATGGCTATAAGAGAAAGGTTGATTGAAGTAATTGGTACTAGAGAAAGGTTGATTGAAGTAATGGCTATAAAAGAAAGGTTGTTGAAGTAATGGCTATAAGAGAAAGGTTGGTTGCAGTAATGGCTATAAGCATAATGCTGACTGAAGTAATGGCTATAAGAGAAAGATTGACTGATGTATTAAATGCCTTAACGATATTTACTGTATCGATGATAATTTGTCTAGGTACTGTACAGATGATAAACATTAATTGAAGATGAATGATAATAATCTAAGTTACTGTGTTAAAATTTTATACATCTGAAAATACACAATGTTAATGATGATTCATGATCAAATATTCTCTTCCTTCAGCTCAACATGAACTACAGAGTGTTCAACGGAGGGAGAAAAGTGATGATGCCTTTGAAAAGTGCCCGAGAAAAGAAAGTCATCAGGAATATTTTGGAGTCGAGAATCTTCAGGACAAAATGTTAATAAAGGACAAAGATTTGTGTGACTTCATCAGTATTAGATGGTATTTGACAGGCATAATTGAGATTCCATGTGATGATGGTACTCATTGTGGAACCTGTTTTGTAGAAAAGATTGAGAGGGTTTCAAGCAGTCCTTGTCCTTGTCCTGAATGCAGAGATTCTGGAAGTAAACAGTGGGGAAAAGTAACTGTGTCAACAGCTTTACATGTGATAAAAGTACTAGAAAGTGATGCACAGGACTGTACTGTTCGGCTCTTCTATGACAGTTCAGACAGTGAAGGGAAGAAACTCTATTTTCTAAAGTCACATTCTCATGATGAAGATGGAAACTGGTGTGCTCTGACGTGTGTCACACATGACCTTGACCTACTTGACAGACTAGAGGAAAAGCTGAAAGAACATTGGAAATTGGGTCATTCTTTGAAGGAAAATTATGGAAACTCAGATCATAATCTTGTTGTGATCGTATCTCATCCACATGGAGGTCCAAAACGTTTGAGCATTGGCGAGGTCAAGGTCAAGGAGTTAGCACGAGAAGTGAGAGATGGCCAAGACTGGTGTTACTATTTGTATGACGCGGCCACATGTGATGGAAGCAGTGGCAGCCCTGTTTATGTCCTGGGACAATGGAACGACGGATTCGGCTACTGGTTTGGTCATGGACATAATCACAGCGGAGTTGACATCAACGGTCTTAACAGCAGCACTGTTGGTGTTGATTCCACATACTCATCTTCATCATCTCAGCAAGTTTAATTGATGTCTACAGCATCTCAGAAACCATTAGTGGAGAGATTTAAAATTTTATCTTGTCAAAAGCTGCAACTGATTTCTACTCCATGTAATAAGATGTACTGTACTTTGGTGCAACTTTTTATATTCCATAATTGTACATTTCTTTTTTTTTCTGTATCTGTACTTGTTCATCTCTGGGGACATGCGTTCAGTCGGTGCTGGGAATCTTGTTTTTCTGCGCTGTGGGAATTTACAGTTTTTAATTGTAGGATGGAATAGTTTGCCTGTCTGCCCGCAAGTAAAACTGACGATGGTGTCCTCAAGTAAAACTGATGATGGTGTCCTCAAATAAAACTGATGATGGTGTCCTGAAGTAAATCTGATGATGGTGTCCTCAAGTAAAACTGATGATGGTGTCCTCAAGTAAAACTGATGATGGTGTCCTCAAATAAAACTGATGATGGTGTCGTCAAGTAAAACTGATGATGGTGTCCTGAAGTAAATCTGATGATGGTGTCCTCAAGTAAAACTGATGATGGTGTCCTGAAGTAAAACTGATGATGGTGTCCTCAAGTAAAACTGATGATGGTGTCCTCAAGTAAAACTGATGATGGTGTCCTCAAGTAAAACTGATGATGTTGTTTGCAAGTAAAACTGATGACGGTGACCACTATCCCCATGAGCCTGAAATCCCAGAACAAAACCCAAGATGACATCCCCATGATTGCACTTACGAGAGTAAGTTTGGTTGGAGGGGGGGGGGTGTGATACGTTTTCCGATGCATTCAGCGACCCATAGCTGATAGTGTCAGGGCTAGCGAACCATAGCTGATAGTGTCAGAGTTAGCGAACCACAGCTGATAGTGTCAGGGTTAGCGAACCATAGCTGATAGTGTCAGGGTTAGCGAACCACAGCTGATAGTGTCAGAGTTAGTGAACCACAGCTAGCCAAGACCCTTGTCCCATCTCTCCTATGGTATCCATAGAAACAGGCCTAGCCTGGCTACGGGGCAGGGATCGCCATAGTCCTTATGGTGGTGGAGTCTGCTAAAGAAGCATTGCACACCCCCTGCATTTTAGCTGTACTCCGGGACTTAAAAAATACCTGCCACAACCCACCTTCACGCCGCAACCATGTTGTTCCTCAACACATCTACAACATCAGATGCAAAGAACACCAGCTCGCAGTTACAGGGAGTTCGTACAAGTACAAGCAATCTAACCTCTCTCTACCACATGCCCCTAGCTTGTCATTCATCACATACATTCACAACTATCCGCAATATTTCTGACATAGTTCAGAATATAAGAATTTGTATGAGAAACTCTGATCCAGTTATAATGAGACTTTTTTAGAGCAAACAAATGTACAGCATCAGTAAGGAATCAGTACAACATCAGTAAGGAATCAGTATAGCATCAGTATGGAATCAGTATAACATCAGTATGGAATCAGTATAGCATCAGTATGGAATCAATATAGCATCAGTATGGAATCAGTATAGCATCAGTTTGGAATCAGTATAACATCGGTATGGAATCAGTATAGCATCAGCATGGAATCAGTATAGCATCAGTATGGAATCAGTACAGCATTGGTATAGAAATGCTTTTGCAGCGTTCATGCATTTTATGATTATTGTTTTTTTCTGCTAAAATAATTAGTCTAGCGTCCATCTTGATGATGTCCATTGATTTCAAGCTTTGATATTTCTTTCATTTACTTAACGAGTCTTTATTTGCTTTTAATTAATTTTTAGTAAAGAAAAAGAGAGATTTAAAATGTCTTCATAATTATAAAACAAATGTAAACGAAAACGTGACTGAATAAAAGGCTTCCTGGAAAAGTGAAAGTACATTTATAAGTGGAAATAATATGTCCCGTATATTATGCTGTACCATGGGAAATCATTAAAGCGATCTTCAGATGAGATTATTGTGTGAATAATACTTCATGTAATAAAAGAGGTAAGAGAGCCACATCTGTACGGTATATTTTTATTGAATTTCAGTATTTTAAACTTTTGTTTCATGGGTCTCGGGTCACACTTCCTTGTTAGTTTGTGGTCACGCTGAAAATTGGTTGGAAACCGCTGGTTTATGGCATCACATATCTTGTATGCCCAAGGTAACATTTCATTGAAATGTAATGAACGACTTTGGTAGATATAGTCAAATGAAAAAAAATATATATAAATTTGGTTTACATGAAAACTGAAATACTGACTACTATACAATTCACAATTCAGAAATAAAGAATGGAGGAAAACATTACTCACGAATGCTGAAATTTTAAACATCAAGCTTGGAATTCACTCTTTACGAACTGGTAGGAATGATAAAACTCTAAACATGGATTTCAGAATTATGAAAGGTAAGCACATAAAGGAGGTTTTGTTTAGACATTTTATAAAGTACCAAATCAATACTTTTTTGTGTGCAGGTCTGCTCTGTAATAGATTTAGATTTACAATGCCATTTGTCTGTTTATTTAGAATCACAAACCTAACTTCATTTAAAGCGTTTACAAGAATACGTTCGTGACATCATTTGAATTCGCAAGAGTACAGCGATCTAAATTTCAGAATATCTTATCCGATGAAGCGGTCAGCGATTCATAGCTGGGACTGGCGAACAGTAGCCAGTTAATACCCAGTTCTAATCCTCTGCTGGTATCCATAGTAACAGGCTTAGTCTAGCAAAGGGAGAAGGGATCACAAGATTAGTCTAGCAAAGGGAGAATGGGTCACTATGATCCCCATGGCAGTGGAGTCTTCTAAAGAAGCTTTGTACCCTTTCCTGATTTTTAGCTGCACTCAGAGTCTGGAAAAGTTGCCATCGTGTTCCTCATTCTGCAATATGCGCGTGGCTCAACATCTTCATCGTGTCTGGTTCATAGAAGTCTGCTCACGTCTGCAGGGAGGTGTAACAGCAACAATTTATCATCACTTCTAGAAACGGGAGTAGTGAAAGAATATAATGAGATATAATGTTCATTCAGAGACAGAAGGATGAGCAAGTTGGAGAAAAAAGTAGGATGTCAACACAAGCAGGATGCTGATGTAGGTTCAGACAAGGAATAAATTACAGTATAACGTTTTCAGTGGCAGAGAAAGCATTTCCTGGAAGAACTTTGTGACTAGTACTCTCTAGTACTCTGTTTCTAACAGTAGCATTAGTACTGTGCATATTTCTAACAGTAGCACTAGTACTCTCCATGTTTCTAACAGTAGCACTAGTACTGTGCATATTTCTAACAGTAGCACTAGTACTCTCCAAATTTCTAACAGTAACACTAGCACTCTCCAAATTTCTAACAGTAACACTAGAACTCTCCAAATTTCTAACAGTAACACTAGTACTCTCCAAATTTCTAACAGTAACACAAGTACTCTCCAAATTTCTAACAGTAACACTAGTACTCTCCAAATTTCTAACAGTAGCACTAGTACTCTCCAAGTTTCTAACAGTAGCGCTAGTACTCTCCAAGTTTCTAACAGTAGCACTTGTAATGTTACAGTTCATTACTTGCAAAAAGACTTCCTTTTCATTTTAAGTTATTGAAAAACGTCCGGTCGCAAGCAGTTTCGATTGATTCAGGAGAAGTTACAAAGTGAATATTAAAAATGTCACTTTGAAAATTATTTCATAAAGAAGAATAATTTTCGGTCGTAGGCAACGGATAAAAAAAAACAAGTTCAGATCTTCTTGTTGGTCAAAAGCCAGGGCTTGTGTGAGAATGTTAACTTTTATTAAAAATGTTTTTAAATATGTATCACAGTGAATGTTGGCTTCTGTGCATACTCCTTACTTTTTGTTTTGTTACTTGTCCTAATGGTATACAGTAATTAAGTATAATGTAAATGTGTACTTTATTATTTACTATTAGTTTACAGTGTACACACCCATTTACAGTTACAATGTAATACAGTTTATAAAGCTAGATACTACATGACAACAAGTACATTAAACATCTCAGAATTTCTCATTGTAGTGTTCTCTGAAGAGAGAGAGAGAGAGAGAGAAAGAGTCAGAGAGAGGAGAGAGAAAAGTATCTGATTGGAATCGTTTTTTCAGTAAACTAGAGAGAAGCCCTGTTATAATAATAATAATAATAATAATAATAATAATAATTGTAATAACAATATTATTATTGTTATTATTACACCAAACATTTTTCATATTTTCATCACTGTAGGCCTTGTGAATGTTTCCTTCTGTTTCTCCCCACATTTTTTATCTTAGTGTATTATCTCTAAAAAACGTTGCTTCTCATTGGTTGCTAGTAAATCAGGAGGCAATGCAACCATTACTTCAAGCATGAGAATGGAGGTGAAGGCCACATTAGAAGCACTTGGTTGAGCAGGGAGACTCGCATGTGGTTATTGTAACAGACTCCCAAAACGTTACGGAGAATCGAGAGACATTTCTTACGTAGGGAGTGGGTCCAGCTTCTACTGGGCTGTCGGTTATCCAGTCTGACGTGGTTCTACTGCCCGGGTTATGCGGGAGTTCAAAGCAATGAGAGAGAGAGAGAGAGAGAGAGAGAGAGAGGACAAGCTGATAGGCATGGCATCAATTCAGGGCGCCCTAAAAATGGACAAGGAGGAGATTGCAAGAGTCACCTTGAAGAGTCTGGGTATGGAGGACAATATTGGGTTGAATGACACCAATCACATCAGGAGGATGAGCGAATTGGGGAGGGGGGGGGGAAGGGGAAGTGGACGTCTTTCTGAAGGAAATGGTTTAATGCGCATTATCCGTAACCAAGGAGTGACTGGCTCTATCAGCAGGAGCACACTTCGCTGGGTGGTGGAACGGAAGGCGGAGCACACATGGGAATGCACAGAATGCGGGGATGCCAGTCTCTGGTTACAGATTACAGAGAGGGAAAATGGTCTTTTTTAATTTAAAAAAGGCTTAATAATAATACATTTTCATAAGGCGACAAAAACGAGACATAGCAGACTTCTAAGTATTTTTTAAAGTTGAATCTATTATGTATAGATCCACAATTTTATACATACATACATACATACATACATACATACATACATGCATACATGCATACATACATACATACACACATACATACATACATACATGCATACATACATACATACATACACACATATACATATATATATATAATACACATAATATGCAACTGTCATAAAGAACACAGGAATGTGACAGGACATTGTAGTGAACTCCACAGCAAAACAAGAACTCATAATGATCGAGCTTAAGCTTCGATATGAAACAAGAATAGAGGAGCAGCATTTATTTAAAAGTGAGAAGTAAATGATCTGATCAAGCAACTAAGGCTGGGGGCAGAAGTCAAGGCAGGGGCAGGAGTCAAGGCAGGGGCAGGAGTCAAGGCAGGGGCAGGAGTTAAGGCAGGGGCAGGAGTTAAGGCAGGGGCAGGAGTTAAGGCAGGGGCAGAAGTCAAGGCAGGGGCAGGAGTCAAGGCAGGGGCAGGAGTCAAGGCAGGGGCAGGAGTTAAGGTAGGGGCAGGAGTTAAGGCAGGGGCAGGAGTCAAGGCAGGGGCAGGAGTCAAGGTAGGGGCAGGAGTCAAGGCAGGGGCAGGAGTTAAGGTAGGGGCAGGAGTTAAGGCAGGGGCAGAAGTCAAGGCAGGGGCAGGAGTCAAGGCAGGGGCAGGAGTCAAGGCAGGGGCAGGAGTTAAGGTAGGGGCAGGAGTCAAGGCAGGGGCAGGAGTTAAGGTAGGGGCAGGAGTCAAGGTAGGGGCAGGAGTCAAGGCAGGGGCAGGAGTTAAGGCAGGCGCAGGAGTTAAGGCAGGGGCAGGAGTCAAGGTAGGGGCAGGGGTCAAGGCAGGGGCAGGAGTTAAGGCAGGGGCAGGAGTTAAGGCAGGCGCAGGAGTTAAGGCAGGGGCAGGAGTCAAGGTAGGGGCAGGGGTCAAGGCAGGGCAGAATCAAGGCAGGGGCAGGAGTCAAGGTAGGGGCAGGAGTCAAGGCAGGGGCAGGAGTTAAGGTAAGGGCAGGAGTCAAGGCAGGGGCAGGAGTCAAGGCAGGGGCAGGAGTCAAGGCAGGGGCAGGAGTCAAGGCAGGGGCAGGAGTCAAGGCAGGGGCAGGAGTTAAGGCAGGGTCAGGAGTCAAGGCAGAGGCAGGAGACAAGGTAGGGGCAGGAGACAAGGTAGGGGCAGGAGTCAAGGTAGGGGCAGGAGTCAAGGCAGGCGCAGGAGTCAAGGTAGGGGCAGGAGTCAAGGTAGGGGCAGGAGTCAAGGTAGGGGCAGGAGTCAAGGTAGGGCAGGAGTCAAGGCAGGGGCAGAAGTCAAGGCAGGGGCAGGAGTCAAGGTAGGGGCAGGAGTCAAGGTAGGGCAGGAGTCAAGGCAGGGGCAGGAGTCAAGGCAGGGGCAGGAGTTAAGGCAGGGTCAGGAGTCAAGGCAAAAGTGATAGCTGTAGAAGTTAGAGCGAGAGGATGCGTAGCAACATCAGCATACGACCTGTGTAAGCGACTAGTCTTAAAGGGAAAAGTAAGGGTAAGGGCATTGAAAAGCCTTTTAGAATATGCAGAAAAGGGCAAATGCTGGCTGTGAAGTATGCTAAACAAGAATTGAGAACTTAAATAATTTCGTTTGTCGCAACCAATACCGGTCCTCCTTGGCTGAATGGATAAGATGCACTTCCAAGTGCAGGCCATTTGGAAGATCGTGGGTTCAATTCTGGGAAATAATAATAATAATAATAATAAAACAAACCACACTATTTCTGAGAGTGATGACCCAGTGAGATCCACGCCCTTTAGAGTTCCAAGAGTTTAATAGGGTCGAAACACTTGTCTGGGGGGAGGGGGAAGGTGAGGGGATTATTACCTCTGATGATTTGAAGGAGCTGTGTTGCTATTCCGCTCTCTAAAGTAGTTTCCTGCATATAGAGAGTAAAAGGCAAGGAGAAGAAATTAATATTTCTTCATATCTGTCAATCTCCTCCTCTTTCTAAAATATTCCCTCATCTCTTCTTCAGATCTATCCGTCTACTGCTCTTTCTAAAATATTCCCTGATCTCTTTTTCAGATCTACCCGTCTCCTGCTCTTTCTAAAATATTCCCTGATCTCTTCTTCAGATCTGCCCATCTCCTGCTCTTTCTAAAATATTCCCTCATCTCTTCTTCAGATCTACCTATCTCCTGCTATTTATAAAATATTCCCTCATCTCTTCTTCAAATCTACCTATCTCCTGCTATTTATAAAATATTCCCTCATTTCTTCTTTAAATCTACCTATCTCCTGCTATTTATAAAATATTCCCTCATCTCTTCTTCAAATCTACCTATCTCCTGCTATTTATAAAATATTCCCTCATCTCTTCTTCAAATCTACCTATCTCCTGCTATTTATAAAATATTCCCTCATCTCTTCTTTAAATCTACCTATCTCCTGCTATTTATAAAATGTTCCCTGATCTCTTCTTACACCACAAGTGTTTTCTTATCTCTCTATATCCATTCATCCCAGGACCTCTGCCTCCCCAATCTACCCAGTTCCTAACTTTTGTGCAGATGAAAGGAAGCAGATAAAAACATTGTACTAAGATGTATATAGTGTCTCCAGTATATTTTCTAATGAGTAAGCAAACTGTTACTAAGAGATATAGTGTCTACAGTATGTTTTCCAATGAGTAAACAAACTGCAACTATGAGATATAGTGTCTACAATATGTTGTCAAATGAGTAAACAAACTGTTACTAAGATAAAAGAAAACCTGGAACTAAGTTCTAATGGCCTGGGCACTTAAGAACAACTTTAGGATACAGTATATTACGATCAAGTGCGCCTTTTATGATGTGGTAGGCAAATCTTTCTTTCTTGTTCGGGAACTTCAGTTTACAAGTAATCCAGATAGTGAAGAATCTAACAAATAAGACTTTTTAAAAATACATCCTAATCAACGTTTTGAAATTATCTAATCTAGCCTTTGTCACGCTGTGTAGCTGTGTCTTTAATGTAAAACTAGAATTTAGTCTAGTCTTAATCGGTTTGTAGGTCTCGTTAGTAGATTCTGTTTTTAAGAATACAGTCACGTCTTGTAAACATTTCTGTTTTGGAAGATCACTTGGTCTCTCTTTGTTCGCAAAAGTCTCTTTGCTTGCCAGTGATGTACATGGGGAAGATTCGTAAGTTTTGATCATTGTGAATATTTTGACAGAATACTGACATTTTCGTATAACTGACGTGCTCCTGCCATGACATCGGGGCATTCAGGGATATATTGTTAGTGTCCATACTTTGGATTACCACACAGCACTGGACTGTCATGTGATCAGTATTACTCTTAGAGAGTCATGTGATCAGTTTTACTCTTAGAGAGTCATGTGATCAGTTTTACTCTTAGAGAGTCATGTGATCAGTAATACTCTTAGAGAGTCATGTGATCAGTATTACGCTTAAAGAGTGATGTGATCAATATTATGCCTGGAGAGTGATGTGATCAGTATTATGCCTGGAGAGTGATGTGATCAGTATTATGCCTGGAGAGTGATGTGATCAGTATTATGCCTGGAGAATTATGTGATCAGTATTACGCCTGGAGAATGATATGATCAGTATTACGCGTGGAGAGTGATGTGATCAGTATTACGCCTGGAGAATGATATGATCAGTATTACGCGTGGAGAGTGATGTGGTCAGTATTACGCCTGGAGAATGATGTGGTCAGTATTACGCCTGGAGAATGATGTGGTCAGTATTACGCCTGAAGAATGATATGATCAGTTTTACACCTGGAGAATGATGTGATTAGAATTATGCCTGGAGAGTGATGTGATCAGTATTATGCCTGGAGAGTGATGTGATCAGTATTATGCCTGGAGAGTGATGTGATCAGTATTATGCCTGGAGAGTGATGTGGTCTGTATTATGCCTGGAGAGTGATGTGGTCAGTATTATGCCTGGAGAGTGATGTGGTCAGTATTATGCTTAGAGAGTGATGTGGTCAGTATTAAGCTTAGAGAGTGATGTGGTCAGTATTACGCTTAAAGAGTGATGTGATCAGTATTACGCTTAGAGAGTGATGTGATCAGTATTATGCCTGGAGAGTGATGTGATCAGTATTATGCCTGGAGAGTGATGTGATCAGTATTATGCCTGGAGAATTATGTGATCAGTATTACGCCTGGAGAATGATATGATCAGTATTACGCGTGGAGAGTGATGTGATCAGTATTACGCCTGGAGAATGATATGATCAGTATTACGCGTGGAGAGTGATGTGGTCAGTATTACGCCTGGAGAATGATGTGGTCAGTATTACGCCTGGAGAATGATGTGGTCAGTATTACGCCTGAAGAATGATATGATCAGTTTTACACCTGGAGAATGATGTGATTAGAATTATGCCTGGAGAGTGATGTGATCAGTATTATGCCTGGAGAGTGATGTGATCAGTATTATGCCTGGAGAGTGATGTGATCAGTATTATGCCTGGAGAGTGATGTGGTCTGTATTATGCCTGGAGAGTGATGTGGTCAGTATTATGCCTGGAGAGTGATGTGGTCAGTATTATGCTTAGAGAGTGATGTGGTCAGTATTAAGCTTAGAGAGTGATGTGGTCAGTATTACGCTTAGAGAGTGATGTGGTCAGTATTACGCTTAGAGAGTGATGTGATCAGTATTAACGCCTGACCGCATTGCCTTCTCAGAAAATCTCGCACCTATTTGTGCATTTGGGTGACTCAAACGTCTACACTGGACTAATCCTATGAACTTTTCTATACCAGACAAGCGCACTGTTCACTGCATCACCCACGCGCCCATAGCATTGAGAAAGCCTTTGATGTTAGAACTGTTTTTATTATGTAAAATTATCATAAATTTATGCTCTTTCTCGCAATAACATATGTTTATAATATATTTATACAACATTCAGACAAGAAGTAAGTGCAGGAACAGACAGCGTCAGGCGCACTGACAGTTACATTGAATGGTGCAGAAAATATTTTCACTTGACAAAAACCAGTTTTGATGTCTCAGATCTATGTCAAGATTTTCCTAGGCAAACTGATCAGTGGAACAGAACTAATATATGTAATCGTAACTGAATGCTGTTCATTAAAGTTATTTCTCATTGCAATGTTAGAAAGACTATTTTCAAGAATTTAAAAGTGGCCAGAATAATGAATAAATTTAGGGCGGTAAAAAAATCTGCTTCGGTCTATAACTGCCATGTATTTGAATAGTCTTGGCGGGTTAGTCGAGAATAGAAGGTATAAACGTATGTTTCAACGTGAGTCAGTGCGTCGTGTGCAAAAGTTGCTTAGAATAACACAACAGAGCAAGAATAGAAACAAATCAGACACAACAAATCAATAATTAAGACAGAAAGTTCTGGAATTCGTTTTTATAAACTAGGAAGTGAAACAGAAATAGAGCAGTGTGTTTTATTTTTCTTTACCAAACAAAAGTATTGAGTTCTGCAGCCCCGGTATGCCACTCAAGACGTCCTGAAACAACTAAATAGACAGGTAAAATTTGAAAAAAAAAAACGAAAGAGAAACGATATGAGACAGTAAAGATCCATATAATTTTCTTCAAAATTAGAGCAGATGCAGGGGAAGGGGGTAGTAGTGAGGTGTTTGGGGGGGGGGGGGGGGATAAAAATAAAAAAATCTTTCTGCAGGATCTCGTCAGCGTGTGTGGGTCTGATAAGAAATATCGGTGACTAATTTTTAGCAGGTACAAAGGGAGGTAAACAAGGCAAGGTTAGGCAAGTTTTCCCGAAAAACATTACCATATATCAAATAGGTATACCATTTTCGAGTAAAACTTTTTAAGCTCTGGCATAAGATATCAGGTTGTATTGATAGGCACACTAAGTTAACCGGTTTTCCCCTGACTTGAATAATAGAGCCTCGTTTTAATATGTAAACATGTGTCAGGTCAGGTTCACCTGCTACTGTATAACAGTAATGGTGCCACTGGTGGCTGTCAAACTGACTGCTCTGTAGGTGGTGGAATCCAGAGGTGAACACGTAAATCAGAGTAAAGTGAAGAAATAGATAGGTAGTCAGCAGAGTAAAGTGAAAAAAGAGATAGGTAGTCGTCAGAATAAAGTAAGGAAGAGATACATAGTCGGAAGAGTAAAGTGAAGCTAGAGATAGGTGGTCAGCAGAGTAAAATGAAGAAAGAGATAGGTAGTCAGCAGAGTAAAATGAAGAAAGAGATAGGTAGTCAGCAGAGTAAAATGAAGAAAGAGATAGGTAGTCAGCAGAATAAAATGAAGAAAGAGATAGGTAGTCAGCAGAGTAAAATGAAGAAAGAGATAGGTAGTCAGCAGAGTAAAATGAAGAAAGAGATAGGTAGTCAGCAGAGTAAAATGAAGAAAGAGATAGGTAGTCAGCAGAGTAAAATGAAGAAAGAGATAGGTAGTCAGCAGAATAAAGTGATGCAAGAGAAAGTTATTAAGCAGAATATATGGAAAAAAGGGATAGGTGGTCAGGAATGTAAAGTGAAGAAAGGGATAGCTACTCAGCAAAGTAAAGTGAAGCTAGAAATAGATAGTCAGAAGAAAAAGTGAAGAAAGATGATAGGCAATCAACAGAGTAAGGTGAAGGAAGAGATAGATAGTCAGCAGAGTAAGTGAAGGAAGAATGAAGTGAAACAAGAAAGAGGTAGTCGGTAGAATAAAGTGAAACAAGAGATATGTATTCAGCAGAGTAAAGTAAGCAAGAGATAATCAGACGGCAGAGTAAAGTGAAGCTAGAATAGGTAGTCAGGAGAATAAAGTGAAGAAAGAGATAGGTAGTCAGCAGAATAAAGTGAAGAAAGTGATAGGTTGCCAGCAGAGTAACGTAAAGAAAGAGATAGGTTATCAGCAAAGCAAAGTGAAGAAAGAGTTAAGGTAGTTAGGAGAATAAAGTGAAGAAGAGATAGGTAGTCAGCAGAGTAAAATGAAGAAAGAGATAGGTAGTCAGCAGAGTAAAATGAAGAAAGAGATAGGTAGTCAGCAGAGTAAAATGAAGAAAGAGATAGGTAGTCAGCAGAATAAAGTGATGCAAGAGAAAGTTATTAAGCAGAATATATGGAAAAAAGGGATAGGTGGTCAGGAATGTAAAGTGAAGAAAGGGATAGCTACTCAGCAAAGTAAAGTGAAGCTAGAAATAGATAGTCAGAAGAAAAAAGTGAAGAAAGAGATGATAGGCAATCAACAGAGTAAGGTGAAGGAAGAGATAGATAGTCAGCAGAGTAAAGTGAAGGAAGAATGAAGTGAAACAAGAAAGAGGTAGTCGGTAGAATAAAGTGAAACAAGAGATATGTATTCAGCAGAGTAAAGTAAAGCAAGAGATAATCAGACGGCAGAGTAAAGTGAAGCTAGAAATAGGTAGTCAGGAGAATAAAGTGAAGAAAGAGATAGGTAGTCAGCAGAATAAAGTGAAGAAAGTGATAGGTTGCCAGCAGAGTAACGTAAAGAAAGAGATAGGTTATCAGCAAAGCAAAGTGAAGAAAGAGTTAAGGTAGTTAGGAGAATAAAGTGAAGAAAGAGATAGGTTCTCAGCATAGTAAAGTGAAGCTAGAAATAGGTAGTCAGCAGAATAAAGTGAAGAAAGAAATAGGTTGTCAGCAGAGTAAAGTGAAGCTAGAAATAGGTAGTCAGCAGAATAAAGTGAAGAAAGAGATAGGTAGTCACCAGAATAAAGTGAAGGAAGAGATAGGTTGTCAGCAGAGTAAAGTGAAGCTAGAAGTAGGTAGGAGAAAAAAGTGAAGAAAGAGATAGGTAGTGGGGAAAGTAAAGTGCAGCAAAAGATAGGAAGTCAGCAGAGTAAAATGAAGCTAGAAATAGGTAGTCGGCAGAATAAAGTGAAACAAGAGATGGGTAGGATGGATAGGCAGTGTGGAGGAAAACGTACAAGAACTTGGTGTAGAGAACTGTAGAGAAACAGATAGGGGATGAGACGAATGGAGAAACATTACATCTGCAAGACTGATGCTTGAAAGCTGACTGTGCTTAAAAGGAGCAATATACAGTGATAACTCTGAATCGAACGCCCCAGAACTCAAACAATGTGTAATCCTAACGCCCCAGAACTCGAACAACTTGGAATCCGAACTAAAATTTTGCCTCGGAATTCGAACGCTGCCTCGGAATCCGAACGCTGCCTCGGAATCTGAACGCCGAGGAGTACGTTTGGAAGCAAGTATTCAATTCTGACGAAACAGGCCTCTGTTTGAAAAAGATGCCCGGATGAACATACATCTCAAAGGAAGAAAAGTCTGTACCAGGCCATAAGCCAATGAAAGACCGTTTTACTCTTTTGCTGTGTGGTAATGCTAGTGGGGACTGCAAGATCAAATCTCTCCTCATGTACCATTCAGAGAATCCAAGAGTCTTTAAGAAGAACAACATTATTAAGAGCAAACTTAATGTTATGTGAGATGGAATGTGAAAGTCTGGGTTAGCAGGCAGTCCTTCACTGAATGGATACACCAGGAGTTTGCTCCTTTAGTAAAGGTTTATCTGCAGGAGAAAAATCTCCCGATGAAGGCTCTTCTTGTCCTGGACAATGCTCCTGCACATCCTCCAGGCTTAGAAGATGATTTAGTAGGAGAATATAGCTTCATCAAGATAAAATATTTGCCCCCCCCCCAGTATCTTCTCTAGCCCATGGACCAGCAGGTGATCTCGAACTTCAAAAAATTGTACACCAAGGCTATGTTCCAGAGATGTTACAAATGAAACAGAACTGACCTTCCGAGAGTTCTGGAAGAATCACTACAATATCCTCCACTGCCTAAGAATCATCGAGAAAGCATGTAGGGAAGTGTCTTTGAGGACAATGAAGTCTGGCTGGAAAAAAATCTCTGGCCTGAATGTGCTGCTGCAACGGGCTTCGGAGGCTTTGAGGAACCAACTGTTGTTCCTGACATCGTATCTCTGGGCAAGTCCATGGGTTTGGAAGTCAGTGAATAGGATGTCAGTGAGTTAGTGGATGATCACAGGACTGAGCTGACAACGGAAGAGCTTCAGCACCTCAACCAGCAGCAGCAGAAAGAAGTCGCAGAAGAAATTTCTTCAGGGGAGGAAGAGGGAGACACTGCAACCATTCCCACTGGTGAAATCAAGGATCTTCTCAGCATGTGGTCAAAAACTCAGGCAGTCGTTGCCAAGTGGCACCCTAATAAACCTCTTTTTAACAGGTGTGTTAACTTGATGTTATCATTGAACATTTTAGAAAAGTTCAAAAAGGTCGCCAACATCAGACCACTTTGGAACGTTGGTTCTCAAAAGACACCATGACCAGTGACCCTAAACCCTCTACAAGTGACACCTTAGCAAATGACATGAAAAAGCAAAGAATGCAGACACCAGAACCACAAGAAACGCAGTTACCTGATGTTATCATGGAAGGTGACTTGCCTTCCAAGCTATAATCTCTCTCCTCCAGCTTCCACATGCGCCATCATCATTCCTTTTTAAGGTAAATGCAGGTTTCTATATTTTTAATTTTATTAATTTACACTTTTATACAAATATTATTATTATTTGTTTATATTTTACATTAAAATCCATTGTATTTACTGTTAAAATTATTTCGAAAATTTGAAGTTATGGGACCCAGGAACGGATGAATCCAGTTTCTATTATTTTAAAGGGGAAAAAATTGTCTTCGAACTCGAACGCGGTTTTGGAACGGATTAAATTCGAATTCCGTGGTACCACTGTACTCCCTCTGATGTGTAAATCTTGCTTACAACCGAGAGGCCTACATGAGAGCTGTTAGGGAGGCAAAGTTCCGCAAGGGACATGCAAATGACTGACTGACTGACTGAATGACTGACTGACTGATGTGTAAATATTTCAAGACTGCGGAATAAATAAGTCAGGCTGTGTTTTGAAATGTGGTTATCACCGTTACAACAGGTGAGATGGTAAAATGCTGTGTTTCATACAGACTTTTTTGATGGGTGATATGATTTTGCAAGTGTGAATATGACTTCATATCAGACGCCATGGTACTGCAAGAGTTAATGAGTCGGTCTGGGAGTGTGGTTTGACATGCAGTTTTTGAGAAACGAACCCATGGGCTTTCAATCATCTCCGTTACCTTTGGCAAGCAAGGTAGATCTCTCAGAATTTATTCCTTTTTTTAATGCAAAAGAGAAGCGTGACAACTGCCATCGCTCTTTAGAATGTCAAATTTATTAATTTGTCACAAAACAGCCAAGTAAAAGGCAAACCACAGTTTAAGATGATTTATGTAAATGGTGAATCACAAGCAAACATTTTATTCCTCAAGGTCACTATGAGGTCCAGTATCTACAGAGAGGAGAAACATATGATGACGCTTTCGAGGCATGCAAGAAAAAAGAATGTCATGAAAGATATTTAACCAGAGCGGAGTTTCCTGATCATTTACCTATACAAGACACGGACTTGTCTCTTTTCATCGGTACACCATGGTATTTGACAGGCATGATTGAGATACCATCTGAAGAAGGTACTCACTGTGGAACTTGTTTCGTACAAAAGATTGAGAGGATTACAAAGAGTCCTTGTCCTTGTTCTGCATGCAGGTGTGGGGGAGACGCGAGGAAGTCATGGGGGAGAGTGACCGTGTTGACAGCTCTTTGTGTGATCAAAGAAGAAAGCGATGCTCAACGTTGTAGAGTTCGGCTCTTCTACGACAGTTCTGGGAGCAGAGACAAGGAGAAGAAGCTTAGTGGCCTCCAGTCACATTCCCGCGATGAAGATGGTGACTGGTGCGCTGTGACGTGTGCCACACATGACCTTGACTTGCTCGATGGACTAGAAAATAAGCTACAAGAACACTGGACCCTGGGTCATTCTCTGAAGACACGGTACCAGGACTCGGGACATAACCTGGCTGTGGTTGTGTCTCACCCCCACGGAGGTCCAAAACGGCTGAGTCTCGGCCAGGTCGTGACCAAGCACAAAGCACGAGAAATGAGCGATTACCAGGCCTGGTGTTACTATTCTTACGATGCAGCAACTTGCGACGGAAGCAGCGGCGGTCCTGTGTATGTTCTGGGAAAGTGGAACGATGGATTCGGCTACTGGTTCGGACATGCCCACAACCACAGTGGAGTGGACATTAACGGTCTTAATGGAAGCACTGTTGGTGTTGAATTCAAATTTTAGCGTACAAAACAAACTGCTAAAAGAATGAGCCAGAAAATGGAGTCGGATGGAAATGAAATGATAATGTCTTCAAAGATAGCCACCATAACAGAGGAAACAGAGCAACAGCTGGGCAGACATTATTATGAAGAACCAGTATGGAAAGAAATCAGTCGTGTGAGCTTCAAAGAATGAAAAAAAAAGCAAACACTCAGAAAAGAAACAAAGCATATACAAGACAAAAGCACCGAGTCATAGAGATCTGATGACGGCAAAGATCACATAATGGATAGAACGAAAAAAAAAGAACATGGAAGAAACACAGATTGCGTTTTCCTTTCAGCATGTTCGAGACATGGTCTCTGGGCTGATTATAAAATGCTGAAATTCTGAGCATGGAGTTTGGAAGTCAGAAGTATAACAGTAAGAACGAGACTTTATGTAGACAGTTTATTTCTACAGAGACGAATGTTTACGCCATAATGTTAATAGCAAAACTGAGGAGTACAAAGCTGCAGCAGCATACATGTCAGCAAAATGTACAAGCATGTAGGTATAACCGTGATATAAAATAGGTTTTTGAGTGGTATGTAAATGTCATTTTAAAGACATAATCTAGTTATTTAGATAGCAGCAAAGCCCAGGGCTTTTCTAAATCCTCTTTGTAGGGGATTTCCTGCAAAAATAACAAGAAAAATATGTTCAGAACAATAAATAGAAGGCAATGACATTTGTGTGAAAGGAATCCCGAAAAAGCAGTAAATAGGAGGCCACGTACGTACTCAACTGAATCTATGCGAAAAACATCTTGAAAATCAGTTCGTTGAAACAATGAGTGGTGTGAAACACAAAGAGAACACTAGAGCATGTGATCTATTTGGTTGTTTTGCTGCTATAATTGTAGCCTACAATTAAGAGAGTAAAGTATGGTAGGATGTTCATTTGTATATGATACAAAATGTGATGTCTGTAGCCCTATTTTTGTTTCTCTTTGTTGTTTGACAAAGGAGAGAGTCGAATTAACACATTTATTGTTGTCTTGACACCGTAGAAAAGTGTGTTTTTGTGGTGTACTGTTGTTTATGTCGCTGTCCACTCATTGCGTGTCGAAATAACACTTATATTGTTGTCTTGATACCGTAGAAAAGTGTGTTTTTGTTGTGTACTGTTCCTTAAGTCTCTTCCACTCGTTGCTGTGACTCAGCTGTTATATTAAACTTGCACTGCAAGCGTATCTGACATGCGATGACGTCACTGACAAGCACCTGAAGATGCTACACATGTGATGACGTCACTGACAAGCACCTGAAGATGCTACACATGTGATGACGTCACTGACAAGCACCTGAAGATGCTACACATGTGATGACGTCACTGACAAGCACCTGAAGATGCTACACATGCCATGACGTCACTGACAAGCACCTGAAGATGCTACACATGCGATGACGTCACTGACAAGCACCTGAAGATGCTACAATGCCATGACGTCACTGACAAGCACCTGAAGATGCTGCACATATGATGACGTCACTGACAAGCACCTGAAGATGCTACACATGTGATGCACACCCGCTAAGGGCAGACAGCACACGGACAAAGCGACGGCCGTTACTTGCTGCCCCAGGACACACAAGGAAATAAAGCGTGCGTTTAACTGTAGCCTCGGTTCAGCTGAGACTCTGTGGAAGTGTCCATTTTTTAAAAAGGGTTTAAATTGAGAAATAACAATTTTCAGAGACGGAAAAAATTTTTTGACTGTGAAATGCAGTCATTATCATAACTATCATTAACTTATGTTCGCTGGTTTCTGGTTGTAATGAGTCTCCAGGACGCTGTGTCTAGTGCCATCATTTCAAACTTTGACAAGCTTGGAGTAATTTGACTGATCGATAGATATCATTTATGTTTACACTTTTTTTTTCTTACAGACAAATGATGACAGAAAACTTCTAGAGTTGGAAAGACACAGAAAGAAGAAGAGGAAAAGAAAGAAAGTGAAAATGAACTGGAAGTCTTATTTCAGTAAACGATTAACGAAACATAACCAGGTTACATTTCAGCACTTGACTTTTAAGCTTCCTGTTCTATCGTATACAATTTAATTCCTGCAAACATTTTTCACAGTACAGATGCTTTTCGAATTACGTTGGTTCGACTTACCGTTCTTGACTTTACGATGGCGTTTTAGCAAAGGACATTCAGTAAAGGTAAAGGTAACCATGTTATGCCATGGGGGCACTTGGGGATATGGTGTTTTTTCTTCTTCTTCTTTGAGCAGAGGCTGAATTCAGCAGCTTTCCGAGGCACTGAGGCTCACTGCTGCAGACAGGACACGTCTCCATACCTCCCTGTTCTTGATCTTTTCTTGCCAGTTGTCAATTCCAAGATCGCGCATATTTTCTGGATTGTCTCGCCATCGTTGTCCAGGTCTACCTCTTGGTTTATTCTTTCTAGATTGTCTCGCCATCATTGTCCAAGTCTACCTCTTTGTTTATTCTTTCTAGATTGTCTCGCCATCGCTGACCAGGTCTTTTATCTTGCATCTTACATCCTCCCTGTACTGCTAAACTTCACATAGGCCCAGCATGGTAGTTCGCCAAGATTTCCTGTCTTCGGCGAGTTTTTCAATCTCATCAAGGGATGTTATGCCCACTGAACTGGCCTCTCTTAACAATGTCCTGTTTAGAGTTTCACGTGGTCGTCCTATTTTTCTTCGCCCTGTTGTGTTCTATTTGATAGGTTGCTTAGGGATCCTCTGATTGTTTATTTTCACCACATGACCGACATATGTCCATCTTCTTTTTCTGATCACACACGAGACAGGTTGTTGTTTGCTCATCTGTTTGATCTCTGCTTTGTTCTTGAATTCGCTCCACTTTATACTAGGTATTTTCCTTAGGTATTTGTTTTCGAAAGAGTCTATTTTCTTGTCTATTTCTTTAGTTGTTTTCCAGCTTTCACATGCACAAAGTAGGGTGAATATTACATTTGAATTGAATAATCTTAACTTGTTTATTGTCCATGTCTACCTCTTGGTTTATCCCCTCTCATCACTTCTGCACAAGGTGTTAGTGCCCAGATTTTCCTTGACCTGTCCTCACACTAGAGGGTGAGGTCAGGGTCACGCCTGACCGCCTTCTCTTCTCCAGCTCCAGATGAAGCCAGGTACCAGTTTATACAAAAGAGAGACTTGATCGCCTCTGGTAGGATTCGAACCACCGATCTTCGCCATGAAAGACTAGTGTATTAACCACTTAATCACTCAGACGCCCGAACATTCAGTACGGGACATTTATTGACGGGACAAACTTCCCAGAACGGGACAAACTTGTACTCGTTCATTTACTTTTTAAATCTTTGGATTTAGTTACAATAATGATTTGCTTATGTTTCTTATGTATCATAAGAGAGAGGAAGACCAAGGCGAAGATGGCTGCAAGACATCGTTGACGATCTGCAGATGGATGCATCAGCAGCAGGCCATCTTGCTCACAACCGAGAGGCCTATAGGAGAGCTGTTAGAGAGGCAAATTTTCGCAAGGGACATGCAAATGAATGAATGAATGAATTACGTATCTGCAGGAGTTATTTATTTATTTACCGCATCATATTCACATTCGACTTACACTATTTTCAGTCTACGATGTTGTCAAGAGTTTTACTTTCTAATAGTCAAAAAAAAAAAAAATCAAATCCTTATCATCCTCATCGCTTTCTAAGTAGACCCAGCCCTTCTTATGTGCTTCTCATAGCGGCATGTATTTATTATGTAAAAATTATCTAACAACAAAAATATACGTATATGTCATTTACTAAAGTGATCAACAATGAACTAATTGAATAAAATAAAAACAAACCAAAGCCACGTTGTATGAATTTATTGTTCACTGTGTTCTCTTATCAGTTCTATTATAGCGTTCACAAGGAGAATTCCTTTTCTATATTTAGAGATATCAAATATAATGTTATTTTGGCGGGTTTCGTTCTCTCTAATCGCCTGCGAGTCTTTCTCTAGAATATAACATCATCGTCAAGAATATAACATCATCCTCCAAAATATAACATTATCGAAAATGTATAACATCGTCGTGAAGAATATAACATCATCCTTAAGAATTTAACATTATCATTAAAAATATAAAATCATCGTCAAGAATATAACATTATCCTTAAGAATATAAAACCATCGTCAGGAATGTAACATCATCCTGAAGAATATAACAGAATCATTAAGAATATAACATTGTCGCTAGGAAATAACATCATCGTCAAGAGTATAAGATCATCTTCAAGAATATAAGATCATTGGCAAAACTATAACATCATTGTCTAGAATATAACATCATCTTCAGGAATATAACATCATTCTCAAGAATATAACATTATCGTCAATAACACATCATCATCATCAAGAATATAACATCATTGTCAAGAATATGATTATTAGGAGAAATTACATCATTGTCAAGATTATAACATCATTTTAAAGAGAAAATAACATCATTATCAAAAATATTGTCAAGAGAAAATAACATCATTGTCAAGAATATAACATCATGGTCAAGAATATAACATCATTGTCAAGAATATAAAATCGTTGTCAAGAATAAAACAACATTAAGGCCACGTCACAAAGAAGGAAATCCTGAGAGATAATATAAAGTACTAACAAAATACAATGTCATCATCATCATCATCATTATCATCATCATCATCTCGTGATTTTTCTTTCGGGTTAAGCAAGACATGTCTCAGACCCATTATGTCTTTAATGTCCCCAATTATGTCTAAAAAAAAACTGTCTTTCTTCTATCATTGCCTTTTATTTTGTTCCGCTAATTTCGTTTCGTTTCTCCCTTTTCCTTGCATTGTCAAGGCTTAATGACATTTTCAAAGAATTTTTTTAAAAAAAATGTTTTCTCAACGACATCGTCTTTTTTTCAGTTGTTTCCCCCCTTTTTTGATCTCATAGAGCATATATTTTATGTGTGCCTAAAAAATGTACATTCGTTGCTTCAAAGTTATGTATTAAATGTTTTGTTATTATTCTTGAAGGCGCTCTTAGTACAGTGGATAGCGAAAAAAATCTTCTAGTGAGGTCATGAACCTTGACCCATGCCCTCCAGTCGAGCCAGCAATACAAACCTACACCTTGGCTAGTGGTAGGAAAGATGGCTTGTGAAAAAACATAAGACCTTCTGCTTGTCACACAGTGAAGTCCTGTACCAAAAGCTGACTTTCATATATAAAACAGTCCCATGAACAAGAAAAAGTGGTCGAGTTCACCAGTTTAAAAAAAATTATCCCATGTTTATATCTAAATAGGTCAGAGTATTGTCAAGTATTCTTAAATCAACGGCTGTCACTTCTTCGTAAACTGTTAGGAGTCTGTAGTCTGAGACTAAACAAGAAACTAAAAGAAGCAGACTTTCTATAGCAACGCTTTGCTTTCAAACCTTTATCTAGAAATAAATATTTAGCTATTCATTCATTCATTCATTCATTCATTCATTCATTCATTCATTCATTCATTTCTGTTCTGTTGTACAAGTCCCTGAATTTCTCATCAAATCGACTGTCTTTCCTTTGGCGCCCAATTTGATATTCTTTTCCCCAAGCTACTGGTGTTTTTGTTTTCCTATTGAGCTTACCAGTGGTTGTCAAGCTCTAACTTTAAATGCATAAACTACTGCACTATAAATTTTCTGGGTACAAAGCAGTAACTAGTTCATCATGACATAGGATCCAATCTCAGAGAGATACGATTATCAGAGACCATGGAACGGGACCTCCTAGTTGCCCTCTTGCTTGTGTGATATTCTATTTATTTCTCTTTCGACAAACACCAAAGCGAGACGTGATATAAGCCTCTTTCACTCTGCTCCGTCCCCGCCTTTTCCTTAGAAAATATCTATATTTAGAGACTTACAGAAAGTCAAAGAACTTCTGCTACAGAACTGTCGAGCTCTGAATGTGTAATGAATTTCCAGGAAAAACCTATGAAGTGGGAAACAAAGATTTGTCTGTGTTGTAGTGCTATGTATAAATCAGGAACGCGGATGTGAAACTGTCAAAGAACAAACAGATAACAAAACATAATATGTCATAGTGACATCGAACCGAAGTAGGTTGTTTTGAGCTGCAAGACTGAGATCAGCGAAACAAAGTAACCAACGGCCTTTTGGAGGCATAGCAGAAGTCTTTACAGACGTGATTACTGTGCAAACAGTGTTTTTTTTTAAATGAAGAAACAAATCATGTTATTGTATAAGAAAAAAAAAGAAATCAATCAATCAATCAAGTGCTATACAGCGTGGCGTAGGTGATCATTTCTGTCCATAATTCCCTGTCTTTTGTGTTGATTATATGATCCGCCGGTGACTTTCTTCCTAGCCACACTGACAGCCCATCCAGTAACTTCTCTCTCTGTCTTCCTCTGTCTCTTCTTCCCCCAATTTTTCCAGTTATCACAGTGTGTTCCAATTTCCCTCTTCTCAGGAAATATACTATAAATCTCGCTTGTCTGTCTCTGATCTTTGCTATAATTTGACTTTTAACTACAGCATCTCTTAAGACTTCATTGGTTTTCTTAGCTGTCCATTGTGCCTTCAACATTCTTATAAACCACATTTACATGGCGTCCATTTCTTGCTGTACTTTCTTATTCATAGATCATGCTTCACGCCCATAAAAAAAAACTGGCTCTATGTGAACTTTAAGAACTCGGAATCTTATTTCCGTTGATATGGATGTGTTGCACAAGATGTGTCTCATTTTCTGGAACGCTGATTTGGTCTGAGCACGTCTGCTTTTTATTTCATTTTGACATTTCTCATCATTTGTTATAATCTGAAAGAAAGGACATATCATGCTTATTTCATGTAAAAACAAACAACAAATCATGTTTATGTGAGCCAGTTCCGCTGGTACGACTAACTCGGGGTCATCCTGAACCTAACATGTCGCTGTGTTCATCGTGTAAGTGACTCGGCTAAGAGGGCCTAAATAACAATACATTTTAAGGGGACTTAACCTTTCGGCTTACGTTTCAAACAATACCGCGGTTGTGTCTCTTCATGGAATTTATTTGCATAGGTATTATTTAAACAGGGGTCGACTTTTTCTCAAAATTTATAATCATTCTTTTATCCTTCCAGCTTTACCTAAAGATATCTCCAGTGGAATGGCCCTATATAGGTTAAGAATAACATTGCTGACTGAAGTAAAACCATCCACCCTGTCGGGAAAAGTATTTGACTGTTTGAACCTTTCATAGCATCAGTCTTTAACTCTCTCTTCTGATTGTCGCTCATGTAGCTCCACCCCCAAGCTGAAACCGTAGTGAAGATCTTGGTAAACAGGCATCAGTTCTTCAAGTGAATTAGCTACCATGGTTTTCTCAACTTTCCCAGCCGGACATAATGAGCAGTCTCCTTATTAATTATCACGGGCAGCAGGTCGACAGACCAGGCAGAACACAATAGCCTGCTTCTTGGATCATCACTTGCAGATAGAACTACTTTGAGATCGTCCGCAGATGTCCTATCTAATTTATGCTAATCTTCGCTGCGGGGTAACCACTGTAACAATGGTAAATAAACATGTTCAAAACTGCGCCGACAAAAAAAAACCAAGCTAAGAAACGAAAAGCATGTATACCAGTTAGAGCAGCATGACCTAGTCGTGTATAAGATAAGGGGAAAAGTGTTTGTGGGTTCATGGAAAGTTCATATAGATTTATGTAAGTAAAGTTTCGTGTGTCAGAAATAGGAACTACTTGGTTAGTTATTAAAAAAAAAGGTACAGAGAACTTTAGACCGAGCAAGAAACTGTCCGTGCTGGCAGTCAGAGACCTATGTCTTACATACTGGCAGTCAGAGACCTATACCTGACATGCTGGTAGTCATAGACCTATACCTTATATGCTGGCAGTCAGAGAGCTATACCTTATATGCTGGCAGTCAGAGACCTATATCTTACATACTGGCAGTCAGAGACTTATATCTTACATACTGGCAGTCAGAGACCTATGTCTTACATACTGGCAGTCAGAGACCTATATCTTACATACTGGCAGTCAGAGACCTATATCTTATATACTGGCAGTCAGAGACCTATATCTTATATACTGGCAGTCAGAGACCTATATCTTACATACTGGCAGTCAGAGACCTATATCTTATATACTGGCAGTCAGAGACCTATACCTGACATACTGGCAGTCAGAGACCTATATCTTACATACTGGCAGTCAGAGACCTATACCTGACATACTGGCAGTCAGAGACCTATACCTTATATGCTGGCAGTCAGAGACCTATACCTTACATGCTGGCAGTCAGAGACCTATACCTAACATGCTGGCAGTCAGAGACTTATACCTTACATGGTTGCAGTCAGAGACCTATACCTGCCATGCTGGTGTCAGAGACCTACATCTTACATGCTGGCAATCAGAAACCTAAACCTTACATGCTGGCAGTCAGAAAACTATACATTACATGCTGGTGTCAGATACCTATACCTGCCATGCTGGCAATCAGAAACCTAAACCTTACATGCTGGCAGTCAGAGACTTATACCTTATATGCTGGCAGTCAGAGACTTATACCTTATATGCTGGCAGTCAGAGACTTATACCTTATATGCTGGCAGTCAGAGACTTATACCTTATATGCTGGCAGTCAGAGACTTATACCTTACATGCTGGCAGTCAGAGACTTATACCTTATATGCTGGCAGTCAGAGACTTATACCTTACATGCTGGCAGTCAGAGACCTATACCTTACATGCTGGCAGTCAGAGACCTATACCTTACATGCTGGCAGTCAGAGACTTATACCTTACATGCTGGCAGTCAGAGACTTATACCTTACATGCTGGCAGTCAGAGACTTATACCTTACATGCTGGCAGTCAGAGACTTATACCTTACATGCTGGCAGTCAGAGACCTATACCTGCCATGCTGGTGTCAGAGACCTACATCTTACATGCTGGCAATCAGAAACCTAAACCTTACATGCTGGCAGTCAGAAAACTATACATTACATGCTGGCAATCAGAGACCTATACCTGACATGCTGGCAATCAGAAACCTAAACCTTACATGCTGGCAGTCAGAAAACTATACATTACATGCTGGCAGTCAGAAAACTATACCTGACATGCTGGTGTCAGAGACATATATCTTACGTGCTGGCGGTCAGAGACCTATACCTGACATGCTGGTGTCAGAGACCTATACCTGACATGCTGGTGTCAGAGACTTATACCTGACATGCTGGTGTCAGAGACTTATACCTGACATGCTGGTGTCAGAGACTTATACCTGACATGCTGGCAGTCAGAGACATATACCTGACATGCTGGTGTCAGAGACTTATACCTGACATGCTGGTGTCGGGGTTGGCAAACCATAGCCGACCAAGACCCTGTAAACCCTTCGTGGGTACCCCCCAGCAACAGACCTAGCCTGGCTAACGGAGCAGGGATCGCCATAGTCCCCAGGGTGGTGGAGTCTGTTCAAGAATTATTGCAGACCCCTCACCGACTCCCCCACTCAGCCACTGAAGAAATATCCGCCAGTGCCCCTCCCAAGTCGACACATTGCTGTGCTTCAACATCTCCACAGCATCCTCTGCAAAGGACATCAGCTCGCAGCTGCACGGAGACTGAAGCAAAGTTATTTACTGCCAGTCCTTGCGAAATGCTGCCTACCCTCTTTTTTTTTTTCTTCCTTTTCCTTACCTCCCCTCCCACCCCTCACATCACCTCCCCCCTCTCTCTCACGCACACCCATCCACCAACCCACACCCACGAACAAGCGTTTACTCTGAACAAATGTTTTTTATGAGAAAAGTTAGCTTAAACGTTACATTTTACAGAGAAACTGAAAGTGGAACATACACAGTACTAGATTTCAAACGTGTCCAAATAGGTTGAATTTCTTACTTCCTGCTTTCTTATAAATGATATCTTATATCCTTCCCTATGTGACGTGTTAAACGTCACATAGAGCTCGCAAAGTAGTTCGCCAATCTTTTCTGTCTTCGGCGGGTCTTTCAACCTCATGAAAGGATTTTATGCCCGTTAATTTGGCCTCTCTTAACAATCTCCTCTTCAGAGTTTCACATGGTCTGGCTCTCTTTCTTTGGCCTGTTGTGTTCCACTTGATAGCTTGTTTGGGGATTCTCTATTTCTTCTCATCAGGTGACCAACATATGTCCATCTTCTTTTCCTGATCACCCATGAGACTGGTTGTTGTTCAGTCGTCTGTCTTATCTCTGCGTTATTGTATTTTCCTGAAGCATTTGTTTTCAAAAGAGTCTCATTTCTTTTCTATTTCTTTAGTTGTTTTCCAGCTTTCGCATGCATAAATGAGGGTGGATATTACATTTGAATTGAATAATCTTAACTTGGCTTTTGTGCTTATAACTTTTGAATACCATATGTTCTCAAGATTCTTGAAGATCGATGTTGCTTTTGCAATTCTAATTCTAACTTCCTTTTTGGTGTCACCATCCTTATCTATGTAGCTGCCAAGGTATGCAGATTGATTGACTTCTTCAGTATCTGTCCCCTCTACGTGTATTTTTCCAGTTTAATTAATGGGAAGTTTCATTATTTTTGTTGTCATTGTTAATTTCAAGTCCTATTTTGCTAGCCAGTGAAGACAGGATATCTATATTTTCTTGCATAGAATTCACATTGTTACTGATAAGAGTTATGTCATCAGCAAAATCAAGGTATTCTAGTTGGGTCCCATGTACCCAGTCAGTACTTATGTTTACCTGTGGGGCATTTTTTTCATTATGAAGTCTATTGTAATTCCAAAAAGCAAAGGAGACAGTATACACCCTTGTTTCACGTCTGCTTCAATCTGGAACCATTCACTCATCCCTTCTTCTGTTTTGACTGCACAAACATACCCAATGTAGAAGTCCTTAATGATGTTGACAATTTTAGATGATAATCCATTTAAACTTAAAATTCTCCACAATGAGTCTCTGTGTATGTTATCAAATACCTTTTTAAAGTCTATGAAGTTCAGTATTAATGGTTTATGCTTTTCAATATGTTCTTCGGGTATTATTCTTAGAGTAAAGATCTAGTCGAGACAGCTTCTCCCTTTTCGAAATCCTGCTTGTTCTTCTCTCATTGCGGTATCCACTATATCTTTAAGTCTATTCAAAATGACCTTGCAAAATACTTTTGACACAAGTGATATTAAGGCTACTTTTATCCAATTGTCACAGTCACTAAGGTTGCCTTTTTATGATATTTTAACAATGATTCCTTTTTTCCATTTAGAAGGGACCTTTTCTTTTTTCCAAATCTTATTAAACATTCTCTGTAGTTGTCTCATGTTGTCACTATTGATAGTTTTTAACATTTTGGGTGTTATTTCATCTCCACCTGCAGCTTTGTTGTTATCCATTAAATTCACTGCTGTTTCAGTTTCATGCAATGTAATTTCATCTAGGTTGATATTTAGTTGTAGGGGTGGTAAGTCAGTTTCAAGGTTTATCACTTCTTTTGGGTGTGGTCGATCAAGTATTTCTTGGAAGTGTTCAGCCCATCTTTGCTTTTGGTCTTTATTTGATGTTAATAGTGTTCCAGTTTTGCTAAGGATTGGTCTTTCTTTAGATGTAATAGTACCTGTTAACCTCTTTTGTATGTTATATAAAATTTTGCTGTCTCCTGTTTTTGCTGCTTTCTCTGCCTCTTTCGCCATATTGTCTATGTATTCTCTTTTATCCCTTCTAGCTGAACTTTTTACTTTCTTGTCTATTTCTTTGTATGTTGTTTTCGCCAGATCTTTTCCAAGATCTGTTTTTACACTCAACATGTCTAATTTGGCTGCTTGTCTTTCATGTATGTACTTCCATGTGTTTTCTGATGTCCATGCTTTTCTATTTGGTTTTTTCAGTCCGGCGCTTGTTTTTGTTGCTGTGATTATGGCTGTGCTATTAGAATTCCATAATTCATCAATACCTATCTCCTTTACTTCACTGAGTGTGGTGGAATGATTGGCAAATTGCTGATTGTATTCTCTTCTTGTAGATTGTGGCTGTTTATCTTTCTGTGTACTGATTTCTTGTGTTGGCTTTTCAGTTTTAGTTTTATTTTCCCTATACACAGATTGTGATCATTAACATCTGCACTCCTATAAACCCTTACATCTATCAGAGACGTTCTGTATTGGTCTCTAATACAAAAATAATCTATCTGGTTTCTAGTTCTATCATCTGGAGATATCCACGTTGTTTTATGTATCTCTTTGTGTAGAAATATTGTGCCTCCAATGACCATGCCATCTGTTAGACATATTTCAATTAATCTTTCTCCGTTCTGATTAACCATGTCAATTCCTTCTTTCCGCATTACTTTTTCGACGTCGGTATTATCTTTCCCTACCTTAACGTTGAAGTCCCCAATAGGTTTCTGTTAACTGGTTGGAAAATGCAGCAAATACTAAGTACTAATTTTTAACAAAAACAAATAATAATAAAAAAAATAATCGCCATTCATTTAATTTCCATCATTTCATTTTACCACTTTTATTACAGATTTGCATGCGCGTGTGTTATTAATTCGCTATATTTGATAACATCCACGCTTACCTTTGCCTGGCATATTTTGCACGTAAAGTTTTGACAAGTCATCCTCAAGAACACAACATCTGCAGTAGGTTATAGTCAAGAATGTAATATTTTTGACTTGCTATAGACAAGAAAGCAATACTTCTGACGAGCAATAATCAAGAATGTAATACATCAAAATCATTGGAAGCAGCAGAAATGTGGTTTATTAGAAGAATGTTGCGAATCCCCTGGACAGCAAAAATAACTAATGAAGAATGTATGAGAAGAGCTGGAGAGACAAAAAAACCTTGTCAAAAAGATAAGAGAGAGACAATGTACTTTCATAGGACATGCAATGAGAAGAGGGGGCATTGAAAATATTATAACAACAGGAAAAAATAGAAGGAAGAAGATCAAGAGGAAGACCAAGAGAAATGATACTGGACAGTCTGACGGGATGGTGTGAGAGGAGATCACCAACTGAACTGATGGCCTGCATGAAGGATCGGGTACTCTGGAGAAGCATAATAGCCAACGCCAGTCGGCACAGCACCTGATGATGATGATGAATACATTTTGCAGGCTTTACTTAATAATATGTAATATCTTTGAACTGTTGTAATCAGTAATGTAATTTATTTTACGATTTGTCGTCAAGAATGTAATTTTTATACGCGCTACAGTTAAGAATGTAATACTTTCAGCATGTTTAGTCAAGAATATAAGATATTTGACTGGCTATAGTTACTAATATAATTTCTTTCACAGGCTGTAGACAAGAATTTAATTCTTAGGTTCAAAGGTTTAAAGGTTCAAACATTCAAAAATCAGACTCCGGTGTCTTTGCACTCAGGACAGCTCCATATATGCTCTGTCGCTTGCCGCAGCTTCCACCGAAGGGTCTGTCTGCTAACAGCTCTTGCCAGGTTTTGCTTGTTTACGAAGCGTTTTCTGCCACGCGCAGTTCGGATTTCCTGCCAACGCCTTTAATTTGTCCTAGCTCCAGCAGTCTCTTCACAGCTACATTGTTCTTCCATTCCTGCACTCCATTTCCCCGCATTATTATTATTATTAGCATTATTATTATTATTATTATTATTATTATTATACTCGACTTGTAGCCGTGTGCCTGATCAGCGATGTTTTCATGTCCTTCGAGCTCGTTTTCTCACTCTTATTATACCAAACGTTGTTCATGCTTTCCTCACTATAATTTATGTCACTGTGTCCCTCCTGTTGTCCCGTTATATAAGTTTTATCTGTCTCTATCACGGCTAGATATTTTATCGGGCTGAACATTGTACTGTGCTTTACATTGCGTACTCAGTTTTATTTACACTGGAATATTATCCTCATGCTTTGAAATGTATGCTTTATCTTGTGATAAATTACATATTAGATAAAGCGCACATTTTCGTTGTTATTTTCTTTATTGTCTGGGATTATTTATTCATATATAAACGGTTTGGAGAAGAAAATATCAGAAAGGAATAAATTCTGTTGCAAATAATAGGATTTTTTTCCCCATTCATTTTCAGACAGCTCTGAAAAATCTGTTAGATATCGAGACGTATAGACTATAATTATGGACTGCACAAATCTCATGATTATCCCTTGCGACCATAGCTAAAGACTTCTGTAATGGAAGCGACCATAACTAAAGACTTCTGTAGTAGAAACGACCATACCTAAAGACGTTTGTAGTGGAAGTGACCATAATTAAAGACTTATGCAGTGGAAGCGACCATAGCTTAAGCGACCATAATTAAAGATTTCTGCAGTGGGAAAGACCATAACTAAAGTCTTCTGTAGTGGAAGCGACCATACCTAAAGACTTCTGTAGTGAAAGCGACCATAACTAAAGACTTCTGTAGTGGAAGCGACCATAAGCAAAGACTTCTGTAGTGGAATGGGCTTTTGTGGCTTAAGCGTGACATTACTGACAGGATAAAAACTTCACTGCATCTAAATTTTAAAAAAAAGTTTACTGTAGTCGTTAGAGCTTCTCTTAGCACCAGAACTTTGTCTTCAGCGTACACTTTCCTGTCTGTCTTCTACTAGGGACATTTTTTCTTCCAGCTCACACCACAGTGAAGGTCTTGTGACACAGGCATCAAATCTCACTGAAGATCTTGAGACAGGCATCAAATCTCACTGAAGATCTTGAGATACAGAGATCAGCTATCACAGAAGATCTGTCAACACAGGCATCAACTCTTACTGAAGAATTTGAGAAGCAGGCATCAACTATCACTGAAGATCTTGTAACACAGACATCAACTCTCACTGAAGATCTTGTGACACATGCACAAAATCTCACTGAAGATCTTGTGACAGAGGCATCAAATCTTACTGAAGATATTGTGACACAGGCATCAAATCTTACTGAAGATATTGTGACACAGGCATCAAATCCAACCGAAGATTCTGTGACACAGGCATCAAATCTAACTGAAGATCTTGTGACACAGATATCAACTCTCGCCGAAGCTCTTGTGACAGAGGCATCAAATCTCACTGAAGATCTTGTGACATAAGCATCAAATCTAATTGAAGATCTTGTGACACAGATATCAACTCTCACCGAAGCTCTTGTGACAGAGGCATAAAACCTCACTGAAGATCTTGTGACACAAGCATCAAATCTAACTGAAAATCTTGTGACACAGGCATAAAATCTTACTGAAGATCTTGTGACACAGGCATCAAATCTAACTGAAGATGTTGTGACACAGATAACAACTCTCACAGAAGCTCTTGTGACACAGGCATAAAATTTCACTGAAGATCTTGTGACACAGACATAAAATCTCACTGAAGCTCTTGTGACACAGACATCAGCTCTCACAGAAGCTCTTGTGACACAGGTATAAAATCTCACTAAAGATCTTGTGACACAGGCATAAAATCTCACTGAAGCTCTTGTGACACAGGCATCAAACCTCACTGCTACATGGGTACTTTCCTAGCTGAGCATAAGAAGCAGCCTCCTGAGCCAGCCTGACCTACGTGGGGAACAGCTCAACACTACAACAAAGATCAGGCAGTATCAACACACCACAATCTTTATCTTGGGTCAGCAGGTGGAGATTCCTGCAGCTGTCGTAACTTTAGCACAAACATCTTCGCTGCCCTGTAACAGTTGTGACACTGGCTACTAAGAATAGACATACTGGTTAATACTGGATATATTTGAAGCTGTGCTACAGAAAAACAAAGAAACGAGAAAACAGAAGCACTTTATTTAAAGCATCAATATATAGTGCAGTGGATACAAAATGAAGGAACAGAGCTTTCTATGTTGCTGGGCGTTACACGCAGTGCAGTAGTCACATCTGGGAAGTTGTTGAAAGTGAAAGAGGTTTTATGTCTGGAAAGTTTTGTATGTCAGAAATATTTATTATTCAGTCACAAAAAGGCAGTAGAAGGTGGCATTAATTTATTCCTCTTTCATATTTTCTCAGAAAATTTCGTTTAAACATTAAAATAATGTTACAAACAGACCGAAAGGTAAACATAGTACTAGATTAGAATCTTGTCAGACCGGCAGGGTTCCCTCTAAATTACCTTAAATCAGAAAACATTTTCAACAAATTAAAAGCAAAGGCTTCATCAAAGATTAAGTCAAAGATTTCAAACAGAATCACCCATTCCATTCCTGTGTCATTTTTTTTCCAGCAATATTGATGATTAAAAGAAGCTCAATTAATTACATTGAAGAGTGAAATAATTCATTTAGATGTACACTGATGATTGTTATTATTGTTATTATTATTATCATTATTATTATTAATATAAATAACATAAAATACCAAAGCTGAGTACATCTAATTTGAAAGAAAAATGTGAAGTAATTAAAAAAAAGAACCTTCAAAATTTTTGATTAATTGAATCGAAAAAGTGTTTTTTTTTAAAATCGATGCAGAGGAATAAATCTATGAATGATCAAAGAAAGTCTATGGGACAGAAAAGAAAAATTTACGTATACGGAGAATGGTTATGGGAACAAATACGGTCTATATATAAAGTGCTATGTGCATGGGACCAGATTTGTAGAAATCTAATGATATTGGGCTGGTGTTATTAATCATTGTACACTGTTTGAGACTGAGGAACAGATTGGAATACTTATGAAGTGCCCAAAGATGACGAATCTGAATTTAGATTCTGCATAAAGATTTAAATTTAGAGTTGTAATTGTAATATATAAAAAAAGATACACCTGAATTGATCATTTGAGTATTTTGGACCACTCTGAAAATTACACCATATATGCTCTTGTGTGGGCCTACAGGAGTGAATGTTGGTATTATCAGTCCAGTTATAGTTATAATAATCCTTGGAGTGTTGCTGACAACGTACAACAGTGAGACCAAGGCGACTTGGCGAACAACTTGGATCTCTTTCCGTCCTAGTCTATTAGAGACTGAACTCTGATCTTTAGTGATGTCTTTCTGTTTGGATGTCAAGATCTGTCCTTGTTGATCTTTTGAGATTGTTGGAGTAGGAAGAAAGGATTGGCGGAATTTAGAAACTTGACGAAGACTATAAGCCAAGACGGAAAAACAACTAAAAACAAGAATCTGTGTAACGGGTATAAGAAAAACATCTTTCACTCCCCAAAGAATGTTCTTCACTATTTCTCTGTGTGGATAAAGCCATAACTTTAAGCGAGTCGTGTTTGTAGCTTTGTCCAGCTGCCATTTCATCCCCATGGTAGAAAGTACTGGTATATAACTAACAACTGATATTATAGAAAATGCTGAAATAATCCTGAATGATCTTTCCCTTGTAAATGCATCCTTAAAATACAGTGGTTTGAACACACAAAGACATCTGGCAAGGGTCAAGTATGATGTTATTAATATTATGTTTGTATACATTAAATTTCCAATGTTGCCTAAAAATATGATGATTCCATACAAATCAATGTCAAAAAATAAAGAGTACTGAGTTTTAGATTCTAGGAGCCATATTTCCATGGAAACCTGAAGGGTTAACATAACAATAATGTAACAAAGATCAGAGCAGGACAGAAAAAGGAACGATACCGTAACCCCGTCCTTGACCCCCATAGCTATAAATGTTCGAACGTTTGTCAAGTTTCCAGCCAGGCCTAAAATTCCAATTATAATACCAAAAGAGCACAGAATGTCCTGGGCAAGGATATAATGATTGCCTGAAAACAAATCGCTGTCAACAGACACTGAAGACATGATTTTTTTTCCAGTTCAAATTTGTGAGAAAAACCTAATTGTTGCTCTCAGACTTGTTCTCTCACTGAATCATTGCTGGAAACACTTAGAGCACGCTCTTGCTCCCATTATTCTGAGAATGTTTTTTTTTTGTCCATGCACAAGCTCTTGTTTCATTGTTCATGCAACATATCGAGTGTAGATTATTCATGTAACATGTCGAGTGTAGATTATTCATGTAACATGTCGAGTGTAGATTGTTCATGTAACATATCGAGTGTAGATTATTCATGTAACATGTCGAGTGTAGATTATTCATGTAACATGTGGAACGTAGAAAGGAAACGCCCCGCCGCTGGGGAGGTAACTCTTGTTTTGTTTTCACTTTCTTCTCATAAGTTCGTCCGTTCTGATTTTTCTCATGTGAAGCCACAATTACAACTGCTAGAAAGAGTGTAAAGAGTGCTGAGTATTACATAGATCTCAAACATTTTCTATAGTTACAAGACATGACTAGAGATGTGAAAGACTGCATTATTTAGAGATATCAGGTAGTTGATTTATTTTATGTGTTGGTGTTAAGTGTACAAAATGTAGTAACTTCCTACAGTTAGAAGATCTCCAGATATGACAATCAATCGCAGATATTATCAGGATCACGCACGCAGGTAGAATTTTTTGGAAAACAGAAATACGGTTGTGAAAAGTTCCTACAGTTCTTTGTAAGAATCACGTATGTGCTGTTTCTGACATAGAAGCTTCATGTTCTTGTTCATTTGTTGTTCAAGTTGTTCTAATGTTTAAAATAAAATATTTGGAAAAGCACTTCAAAATTATTCGAATGTATAATTTTGTTGCTTGTTTTGTTTCACTTCATTTGGCTGAATCGTTATTATCTTCTTCATTCTTGTGTTACAGTTTCACTGTGAAATTTATTGGGAAAACGTGATTCAAAAAATTTTTGTTGTTCGTTTATATCTCTTTTGTTCTAAAATAACCCGCCTGTTCTAGAAAAGTTTAACAAATGTCAGCAACGATGTCCAGGGTTTCTGTCGTAAATCTTTTAAAGTAAGACAGGGGAGGTTAATCTGAAAAAGTCGCTTTCTCTTTGAAGAATGTTTCTGCTGTATATTACGAAAGAAAACCTTTGAGTGTTTGATGTTGCAGTAATAATACACGGACACTATTTGATTTGACGTAGTATAAAATATTAAAATAGAAAAACTAATAACATTAAATGTATAATCTATATAACGCCTCGTCTTACTGCGACTCGATTATAATACTCCTTTTAAGAGATAACAGGACGATTACCAAATGTGGATAAATACAACTTCTGAATCCATTTCTTTTCATCTTCTAACTGTATATTCATTTTCAGTAATTTCTGTGTTTTACAATCAATATTGTTTCAATTCCAGGAAGGAAATATAGCGTCATTTTAAAATTTAATAGAATGATCTCCTTCACATACACATACACACACGCTCATATTCACATACACAAGATAACATACACACAAGGGAGAGAATGTGAGAGAATTTTGTCGATCCTTTCAATTGATTACTCCCAGCGTACTCGTAGGAAACAGGCATAGTACACTGACCTGTAAAGCACACAGGGGACATATCGACCTCAAGAAATCATCTTTAATGACGAGACATTTCAGCCAGAATATTTAACATGGCGTATTTGGATGGAACTTTCACATCGCGCATGCGCACATCCTCACTGCAACTTTATTCCTCTAATGATATTTCTAGCCATCACTCTTTGTTCTAACCACCTTCGTAGCAACCTACATGTAGATTTTTCCAAGTGCCTTCCTTCCTTCCTTCCTTCCTTCCTTCCTTCCTTCCTTCCTTCCTTCCTTCCCTCCCACTCACCCACCTACCTACCTACCTACTTACCTACTTACCTACCTACCTACCTACCTACCTACCTACCTACCTACCTACCTACCTACCTACCTACCTACGTACTTACCTACCTACCTACTTACATACCTACCTACCTACTTACTTACCTACCTACCTACCTACCTACTTACCTACCTACCTACTTACCTACCTACCTACTTACTTACCTACCTACCTACCTATCTACTTACCTACCTACCTACCTTCCTGTCTGCCTACCTGCCTACCGACCTACATATCTACCTACTGTACTACTTAACTACCTAGCCACCTATTTACTTACCTGCTTATCTTCCTATCTACTTACCTACCTACTTTTTTCCAGCTACCCACACGTCTAATAACAATCTGCCTGTTTCTGTCCATTTACCCATCTCTCTCTCTCTCTATCTCCGTTCCTCTCTATTTGCTGTCTGCAAATCATCAGATGCGAATTTCTGTCTAACGCTGACAGTTAACACTTCATGTATCACAGACTTCAACTTTTCTTATAAAATGTTAAAGAACCGATTTCTGTCTTTATTCAGTAATGACGTTGATAATGACAGCGACGATGATGATTATGTCGAGGCATTTCTAAAGTTCCTGGTCCTACACAAGAAGATGGAAGATGTTCTCGCTGCTAGGTTGTTACAATAAGTTGTGGACGTTATGTCGAAACATATCTCACTGGCCAGGCTGTTGTGACCACATGTCAGTGGCCAGGCTGTTGTGACCACATGTCAGTGGCCGGCGCTGTACGTGAACGTGTAAGATTTTAGCAGTTAAATGATTCATTAGACGATGATCACAATGTGCAACCCCGGTTCTCGACTTGAGAAAGAAATGAATACAATAACAAGATTATCAACCTCACTGTTTAGATCAGAGGTTCCCAAGCTTTCTGTAGCTAAACAGAAGAAGGAGTGGTTCAAAGGAACCTAAACACAGAGGTGTGTCCAGATAGATTGTGTGTCAAACTAGATTTTGTATCAAGTTAGATTTTGTGTCAATCTAGATTTTGTGTCAATCTAGATTTTGTGTCAAGCTAGATTTTGTGTCCAGCTAGATTTTGTGTCTAGCTAGATTTTGTGTCCAGCTAGATTTTGTGTCTAGCTAGATTTTGTGTCCAGCTAGATTTTGTGTCTAGCTAGATTTTATGTCTAGCTATATTTTGGCAGCCAATCTTAAAAGTAAAGTACTATTGAAGAGCTTGACGAGAGCGCTCATTGGAATGTTTCTATTAATAGTATTACTTCGATGATAAGATCACTCTGATGACTATAGTCGCTTGGCGATCGAGAGCGGGCACATATAGGAATATGTGACATTGGAACCACATGGTTTGAACTGGACATTCAGCTATATTTAACCTTTCCTTTCTTAACAATCATATTCCCTCTCTACGAAGTTCTCGTCTAACTTTCCCTCACCTGGAGCTGACATTCTATTATTTTCACTGCACCCTCTTTCCCATGCATGTTTAATCTGTTCCATTCACCGTTTTCTCGGCTTGACAACCATCGTATCCCTCTCTCTTGTTCCCCTTTCCTCACATCCTCTCTACTACCAGTCACTGACGTCACATCTCACAAGTCTTCGTTTAAACATTCACAAAACTTCAGCACATGCACTCTCAGACACAGCTTCTTCCAAGTCACAGCGGAGAGCTCCTTTATTTCTACTTTTTTCATTCTTATTTATTATATATCGTTGGTGTGAATCTATATTTTCTATTCTTTTCGTATATCTTTGCCCTGTATGTTTTTCTATGATAAAGATGTAAACGGAAACGTTACCAATGTATGCTCGTTAATTTATAAAGCTGTTCTTACTTTCGATTCAGGTAGTCGTAACATTTTCCGTACAAAATTGGCATAGGGATTTCCCGCTGTTCCAAGCAGTAAATTCGGTCTGTACACATGACTAAACACTGACTATGAAGGTCATTGATTTTTGTTATATCTCTGCTAGTGTTTTTAAACCTGGCCAACTTTTATCAGGGGGGTATATCTGCACTAACATAAAACTGTCTACTATTTATATATTAACTGTCCGCCACGTAGAATTGACTGTTCTTCAAGAATACATTCAAGTCTGGTAGAAGATCTCGGAGTCTGAAGATCATATTTGCTGTATTCGTTTATAAAGTGGAAGATTTATCACCAGGCAGACATGTCCATGCCAAACAATATATGTAAGTTTTGATCATTGTTTGAATGTTTTCATAGAAAACTAACATTTTCATACAGCATAGTGTTGTATTACTGGAAAATGGGCTGTGACCTTCATTGTGAGCAAGCTTTGCTGTTTTCTGTTTTCTGCAGTTTCATAGTTTGGTGAGATTTTGTTTTTTGTTTTGTGTGTACTAATTTTCTGATAGTCCGGCAAGTCTAACTAGAATTATTCTACTGCTGGAAGTGATGAGAAGAGTGGAGCGGAAATCTCTGTAGCATGTGCTAGGAATTTTCACTTATCAGATGTACAGGCCGGGCATGACATGTTTCAAAGGAGAGAAGAAATTTAATATAAAAGTCAAATTCCATTCCAACAGAAAAATATGAAGTTAAAAGAGGACAGTATTTGAAATCAGTTCTGTGGCACCAGCAAAACTTTCATACTGGAAGTTAGTAGCAAAAAACAAAAAGTGTTTGAAGTTTGCCTCAAGAAAGGATGAAAACTACAGCTACCACAAGAAAGGATGAAAACTACAGCTACCACAAGAAAGGATGACAACTACAGCTACCACAAGAAAGGATGAAAACTACAGCTTCCACAAGAAAGGATGACAACTACAGCTACCACAAGAATGGATGACAACTATAGCTACCACAACAAAGGATGAAAACTACAGCTACCACAAAAAAGGATGGCAACCACAGCTTTAAACAAAATTACAAATTGAACTCCAGCTTATATCCTTCCCGTGCCTTTAAATGCCACTTTGGGCTTGCATGGTAGTTCACTAAATTTTCCTGTTTTCTGCGAACTTTTCAACCTCATCAGGGGATTTTATGCCTACTACTTTGGCTTCTCTTAACAATGATGTCCTCTTTAGAGTTTCACGTTGTCGACCTCTCTTTCTTCAGCCTGTTCTGTTCCACTTGATAGCTTGTTTTGAGATTCTCTGACTGTTTCATCTCATCACGTGACCGACATATGAAAATCTCCTTTTTCTGACAGGTTGTTGTTCGCTCATCTGTCTTATCTCTAGGCTGTTCTTGAATTCCTCCACTTTATACCGAATTTTTCCTTAGGCAGTTGTGGAGTCTGCTAAAGAGGTCCTTCACAATCTTCCTTCTGTGTTTTACCTCCAGTCAAGGACTATAAAAATTGGCTGTCGTAACTCATTCCCAATCAGACACGAATTTATGCCTGAACATCTTCACTTCATCGGCTGCAAAGAGCATCGTCGTCGCTGCTTCAAACAGCGCTCTAATGTATCGAACAGACGCATTACATTTAGGGCATAGGAGATCAAGAGGTAGGGTCTTAACAAATTAGCTTTCACAATAATACATGGCTTCCGAAAAATTAGTGTATAAGTATATAAAACTAAGTATATAACTACACACGAAGCCACAGCAGTAAAACTGTGATAACGAAATGTAAAAAACAGAATAAAATAAAACGAATGGAGCACTTAGCTGTGACTTGTAAGAGGCTGTGTTCAGAAGCGGTGGTGGAGTGTAGAGAATGTTTAAACAGAGACTTTTGATGTGTGGTAGGTGGGTCGTAAGTGGGGAGATGGAGGGAGAAACCGCGGAAAGGGGAGAGAGTGATATAATGATAACCTAGCCGGGAGAAGGTGGAACAGGTGATTATGGCTGGGGTAGAGGGGGTGTAATCTGATGCTGTGAGGGTGGGGTGAGTGTCTTTATCAAGAAAATAGTGGAGTTCTAAGAGTCCATCTTTGTGGGGGGATAGAAGTGTAAAGGGAGCAGACAACCACCACTAACACTGGTATCATAATAAGACTCGAAGAGTCAACGGCGAATACTTTAATCAAATAAGTGGTGTCGCCATGGGAACGAAAATGAGTCCCAGTTATGCATGGTTATTTATAGGTTTTCTGGAAGTCAAATTATGGGAAACCTACACTGACAGACTCCCAGAATTCTATAATAGGTACATCGATGATGGCATTGGAGTCACCAGTATGCCGAAGGACGAGCTACAACATTTTATAGAATTCGCAACTCGCTTAATGTGAACACCAAATTCACTTAAGAAATTTCTGAAAAGTCAGTCAACCTTTTAGACATCAAAATATCTACTATCACAGACAGTCTTATCACCTCTGTATTTTATAAGCCCAGCGATAGCCACACTTATTTACTTTACACCTCTTCTCATCCTGAAACTTGTAACAGCTCCATCCCATACTCCCAACTCCTTCCTCTTCGCCGCCTATGTCAGAATAATTAGGACTTTATAGATAATCCAACAAATTATTAGAGTTTTTTCTGTCATCGCTACTGCCCAGAAAATGTCCTGAAAGCATTTAACCGTATCCAACTAGTGAGCCGCGAAAAGGCATTCAGAAAAAAAACCTGTTACCCCATCCGACAGAGTTAAATTAGTACTTCCTTTTCACCCACATGGTCAGATAGTTAAGAAAATTCTTTATCGCCATATGCCACTAATCCAATACAACCTCGATTCTCGCGACATCTTCTCTGATCTACTCCTATTAGCATACAAACGGGAAGCAAATTTTAAGGACATCCTTGTCCATAGCCACCTTTGGCGGAACCTTGCATATTTTGGCATTAGAAAATGTAAGTCCTGTAGTCCAGGAAATGAAAACGATCACCTTTCCCAAAACTATTCTCACCCTCCATGAGGGATTCACATGCGAGTCCCGTAATGTGATATATGCCATTGTATGCACAAGATGCAGGACAACTTATATTGGTGAAACGGGTCTCAGATTAGGTGCCCACTTGCATAAAGATCTGCATGATATCACACCTAGTATGCTTCGAAACCAGCCCATAATCATTTCAATGGCACCATCCACAGAGGCAAATCTGATTTTCTGGAAACAGCATTCAATGTTACGCTGATGACAGAAACCGCCTAGCGCTTGATAACCGATACATTCAGAATATGGGACGCCGTAATCTCATGGTTTGAACTTGCATTTCAACTACACCTAACATTCGCCTTTTCCACAATCATATTCCCTCTGCACTAATTTCCACTTCTGCAAGATTGACAGAGATAAGAACAGACTATTTACCTAGCTTTAGTTAATGAAGCAAAATGTGAACAACAGAAATGTACTCAGAGTAGATAACAAGTTAGTGGAGGAGGTCAACAAATTTGTATACCTTGGCAGCAGAGTAGTAGAAAATGGAGACAGCACAGAGGACATCAACAGCAGACTTACTAGAGCAAACCAGGCTTTTGCAATGCTGCAGACTATATGGAAATAAAAAAAACTAAGCATAAATAGGAAAATCAAGATATTTAAGAGTAATGTTATAAGTGTACTACTCTATGGAAGTGAATGCTGGAAAATCACCAAAAACATAGAAAAGAAGTTGAATTCTTTCCAGACTAAATGTTTACGAAGAATTAAAAATATATTTTGGCCAAACACCATAAGAAATAACATCTTATTAGCAGAAATGCAGATGAAGCCACTGACAGCAATTATTGAGGAAAGACGCTGGCGATGGTCGGGACATGTGCTCCGAATGACTGACAACTCACTACCAAAAATAGCACTAAGATGGACACCACAGGGGAGCAGAAGTAAGGGTAGACCAAAAGAGACATGGAGAAGAACAACAGAAAGGATGTTGAGCAATAGAGGGCTCACCTGGGCAAGAGCAGAAAAAAAAGGCGAAGGACAGGCATTTGTGGAAAACCCTTGCGGAAGCCCCATGTGCCCTGGGCACTTAAGGTTCAGAGAGAGATTTACCTAGTTTTGTTGTCAACCCTAAGTTTAGGAATAAATAAGTGTCAGCGACTGGACAGTATGGGAGGTGCGCAACTTCTAGAAAATCAGCCACACTGACCCAGTACATAAAGAAAATGTGAACGAATTTTAATAAGTCTGGATGTGTACGCCGAGCAGGTAGGAGGTACCAGCAGATCGGAGGAGGTCGTGTTTTTGTTTAAGCACGAACGAGTATGTTTATTTCGTGGATGGAAAAACACGTATGTGTTTAGTTAGTACGGGTTTATTTTTCTGTAATGTGGACGCGTGCAAGCTGTGCTGTCGACTCCACCGATCCATCCCAACCCACTCAAGTACGACTGAGATAATAAAAATAGTACATGAACATTCCCATTATAACATAACTGTTCTATGTAAGATTTTAATGTTTTTTCTCTCTCTCTCTCTGAACCGTAAGTGCCCAGGGCACATGGGGCTTCCGCAAGGGTTTTCCACAAATGCCTGTTCTTTGAATTTTTTTCTTCTCTTGCCCAGGTGAGCCCTCTATTGCTTACCATCCTCTCTGTTGTTCTTCTCCATGTCTCTTTTGGTCTACCCTTACTTCTGTTCCCCTGTGATGTCCATCTTAGTGCTACTTTTGGTAGTGAGTTGTCATCATTCGGAGCACATGTCCCAACCACTGCCAGCGTATTTCCTCAATAATTGTTGTCAGTGGCTTCATCTGCATCTCTGCCAACAAGATGTTATTTCTTATGATGTTTGGCCAAAATATTTTTCTAATTCTTCGTAAACATTTAGTCTGGAAAGAATTCAGCTTGTTTTCTATGGTTTTGGTGATTCTCCAGCATTCACTTCCATAGATTAGTACACTTAGAACATTACTCTTAAATATCCTGATTTTCATATTCATGCTTAGTTTTTTTCAGATTTCCATATAGTCTGCAGCACTGCAAATGCCTGGTTTGCTCTAGTAAGTTTGCTGTTGATGTCCTCTGTGCTGTCTCCATTTTCTACTACTCTACTGCCAAGGTATACAAATTCATTGACCTCCTTCATTAACTTGCTATCTACTCTGAGTACATTTTTGTTGTTCACATTTTGCTTCATTAACTTTGTCTTTCCTATGTTGATCTTTAGTCCTATGTTGTTTGCCTTCTGAGTTAGCTTGTTTATTTTATCTTGCATTTCTTTGTGGCTGCTTGATAGTAGACAAATTTCGTCTGCAAAGTCAAGGTCCTCCAGCAATATGTCAAGGGTCCATTTAATGTTTTAGTAATGTGAAAAATGATAGTTTATATTTTAACGTAAAATATGTATTAATGAATTTTATGTATATGCATCTTGTATTCATTCCTTGTCAAATAGTTACGTTTTGTTAAAATCAGAATCTTAAGCATTTGAGTATGAATGTTTGAGATTTATGAATGTTGTGATTGTGTTGTAAATTAAGCTAACCCACATACATAAGATGTTTTATTGATTGCAGTTATTACATCGTTTGTGCATTTAGAAGGAATGGAATATTGAAAGAAACTGTTTTGATTTTATCGTTAACAATATAAGCTGATGATTAACTGATGAGGAATTGTGTTCGTGTTTTCTATTTTTGTGTGTGTAATGTTTTAGATGTGTAAGGATGAATGAGACATAGAATGAAGAACAGATCAGTCAGTCAGTCATTTGCATGTCCCTTGCGGAGCTTTGCCTCCCTAACAGCACTCTTGTAGGCCTCTCCATTGTAAGCAAGATGGCCTGCTGCTGATGCATCCATGTGCAGATTATGAACGATGTCTTGCAGCCATCTTCGCCTTGCTCTTCCTCTTTTTCTTTTTCCCATTATGTACCCTACCAAGACGGTCATCTCCAAACAGATCACAGGCCAGATTTGAATTGTTTATTCTTCATCAATGTAATGTGATAAACAATATAAGAAGTAAACAGATAATATACCATCCTAAAACAAAACCCTTTTAACAATTCCTACACTCCTTTCTCACATGCAACACATAGTTCAGAACCTCCACACAACATCAGATTACAACCCCACTACCCCAACTATAATCACATATTCCACATTTCCCGGCTAGATTATCATTGTATCACTCTCTCTCCTACAAGTCACATCTTCTTACAAGTCACAGCTAAGTGCTCCCTTCATTTGATTTGATTTTATTCTATTCTATTTTTTCCACTCTTTTTTTATAGCATTCATGTGAATTTATATTTTATCTTCTCTTTCTATTTCTTCATCCTGCGTGTATTTTGTATGATTAAGGTTCCCACTGAAATTGTGTGCTTTTTAAGGAATAAAGTTGTCTCTACCTGTTTCCTAGTTTATACATGTGGTACATGATTTTGTTTAGAATTTGATTTCAAGAAATTCCCCTGGGAACAACTGTTTCTTTGTGAAACAAGGAACATAGATCTGTTTGCTTAAAAAACTCTGGCCTACTTCTGTAGCCCAGAAACCTGTAGCAATCAATACTTATTGTAACTGTAATTTTTGTAAAATATAACGTCAGGTTGGTGGATGGATGGGGGCATGGAGATCACCGGCGGGGATGAGGAAAAACTGGTGCGAAACCAATTAATCCAGGACATGACAAGTCTATGGGTCTTTACAACAATGGCTATCAGAATGATGTAAACAAAACAGCCAGCGGACTATAGGTGGCGGGGAATGGATATCGTTGAGGCACTCATCGGGTTCCTCATCCCAAAGTTGGAGTGTCTCTGCGGAACTGTCTCAAAGCCATCTGGCCAGCCACCATTGCATGCTGGATCTGATGTGGAGAAGGGGCTTAAGTACAGCCTTAAGTATAGCCACCAGAACACAAAATGGACAACTGGTCAGTGGAGAAAGAGAAAAAATTGAAAGATGGAGGGAACACTTTAACACCCTACTAAACAGAACACAAGCAGCACAAGCAATAGATATACCTGAAGCAAAAGCGGAACTAAACATCAATACAGGACCAATAACAATAAATGAAGTTAAGGAGGCGATAAAGATGCTAAAATCAGACAGGGCACCAGGTGAAGATGAAGTGACTGCTGAGATGTTGAAAGCAGAAGAAACAGAAACACCAAAACAACTTTGCCGGATATTACAACAAATTTGGGATTTAGAAAAAGCCCCAGAGGAGTGGAAAACTGGTCTTATAGTAAAACTACCAAAGAAGGGTGACCTCAGAGATTGCGGGAACTGGAGAGGCATTACCTTACTGCCACTCACTAGTAAAGTATTTTGCAGAATAATCATCAACAGAATTGTACCAACACTTGAGGAAAAACTTCGGAAAGAGCAGGCAGGATTTAGGAAAGGAAGATCATGCATAGACCACATATTTGTACTTAGACAAATATTAGAACAGGCAAATGAGTGGCATAGCACAACATATGCATTATTCATTGATTTTGAGAAAGCCTTTGACAGTGTCAACAGAGATGCACTGTGGAAAATCCTAAGATGGCATGGCCTCCCCCACAAGGTAGTAAATGTAATCAAAGCCCTATATGAGGGTTTTCAGTGCAAACTGATCTATGGAGAACATACCTCCAGCAGCTTTAGGGTACAAACAGGAGTGAAACAGGGATGTGTACTATCAACAACATTATTTATCTTGGCAGTAGACTGGTTAATGAAGGAGGCAACATCAGACAAACGCAGAGGATTACAATGGACCCTTGACACAGTGCTGGAGGACCTTGACTTTGCGGACGACATTTGTCTATTATCAAGCAGTCACAAAGATATGCAAGATAAAATAAACAAGCTAACTCAGAATGCAAACAACATAGGACTAAAGATCAACGTAGGAAAGACAAAGTTAATGAAGCAAAATGTGAACAACAGAAATGTACTCAGAGTAGATAACAAGTTAGTGGAGGAGGTCAACGAATTTGTATACCTTGGCAGTAGAGTAGTAGAAAATGGAGACAGCACAGAGGACATCAACAGCAGACATACTAGAGCAAACCAGGCTTTTGCAATGCTGCAGAATATATGGAAATCAAATAAACTAAGCATAAATATGAAAATCAAGATATGTAAGAGTAATGTTTTAAGTGTACTACTCTATGGAAGTGAATGCTGGAAAATCACCAAAACCATAGAAAACAAGTTGAATTCTTTCCAGACTAAATGTTTACGAAGAATTAAAAAAATATTTTGGCCAAACACCATAAGAAATAACATTTTATTAGCAGAAATGCAGATGAAAGCACTGACAACAATTATTGAGGAAAGACGCTGGCGATGGTTGGGACATGTACTCCGAATGACTGACAACTCACTACCAAAAATAGCACTAAGATGGACACCACAGGGGAGCAGAAGTAAGGGTAGACCAAAAGAGACATGGAGAAGAACAACAGAAAGGATGTTGAGCAATAGAGGGCTCACCTGGGCAAGAGCAGAAAAAAAGGCGAAGGACAGGCATTTGTGGAAAACCCTTGCGGAAGCCCCATGTGCCCTGGGCACTTAAGGTTCAGAGAGAGAGAGAGAGAGAATCAGAAGTCAGTAAGTTTTGGTAGACGCTGCTAGTATAGCCTGCCGTCTTACGCGTTCTAGAAGGAAATGAAGACCAAGCTTTCTCGGCCGTCTGCAGTATCTTCTAGCAACAACATAGATCTCATTCAACCTGGTTTTACACAAGGAAGGAAGGCCGCTATGCTATTTATTGTTAATGTTTGATTTCTGTTTTTTTTTCTTTTTGCATGGAGAAACTTTTGTTATATAAATAAACCGAATGCTTCATTGACTCATAGCAACAACAACAACAACAACAACAAAAATGGATCGGATGTAAAATATCTTAACAATGTTCTCTGTGTTTACTGGAGTTGAATATTGTTGTGATGGTAAATGTTAAGTGAAGCTGAATAATACCGAACCAAAATTAAATGTTGAACGTAAAACAGTTTTAGATATTATATAGTATATAATAACATATGATATATAATAATACATGATTTATAATAATAATATGTGTTATATAATAGTTTGTGATATATAATAGTAAGTGATACTTAACAATTAACATTCATTTTCTATAGGTCCAGAAATCCAGGATCTACAAGCTGGACAAACAAGTGATGACGCTGTGAAGATTTGCCAGAAGAAAGAATCTCACCAACAGTACTTTAACATAGAGGATCTCCCAGAAAAATTACCTATAAAAGACGAAGATTTTTACCAGCTCATCAGTATTATGTGGTATTTGACAGGCATGATTGAAGTAAAGTTTGAAAAAAGTACTCGCCATGGAACCTGTTTTGTGCAAAAGACTGAGAAGGTTTCAGACAGTCCTTGTCTTTGTCCTGAATGTGGAGGTTGTGGAAGTAAACTCTGGGGAAAAGTGACTGTGTCAACAGCTCTTCATGTCATCAAAGGAGGAAACGATGCGCAGAGTTGTAGAGTTCGACTTTTCTACGACAGTTCAGACAGCAGAGACAAGGAGAAGAAGCTTTATGCTCTGAAGTCACATTCCCATGATGGTGATGGAGATTGGTGTGCTCAGTTGTATGTCACACATGACCTTGAACTACTTGAAAAACTAGAAGAGAGACTACAAGAATACTGGAAATTGGGTTCTAAGATGAAGAAAAAGTACCAGGACTTAGAACATAAACCTGTTGTGCTCGTGTCTCATCCACACGGAGGCCCAAAACGTCTGAGTATCGGCAAGGTCAAGTTCAAGAAACGTGCACGGGATGCTGGGGATGACCAGGACTGGTGTTACTATTTCTATGACGCGGTCACGTGTTGTGGAAGCAGTGGCAGTCCTGTTTATGTCCTGGGAGAATGGACTGATGGATTCGGCTACTGGTTTGGTCACTCACACAATCACAGCGGAGTTGACCGCAGCAATGGTAATCGCAGCACCATCGGTGTTAATTCTACATTTCGTGAAGCAATAGAATAAAAAAAAATGAAAAAAAAATTGGAAATTAAAAAATCATGTAAAGAGTAAGTGAACTGAAGATGTAACTTTGTTGGAGCTGTGTCACACCCACAGGAAGGTCCAGAACGTTTTAGTAATGGCTAGGTCAAACTCAAGGAATAGCACAAGAGATGAGAAATGACCAAGAGCACTGTTGTTAATCCTACGATGCAGCCCCGTGTGTTAGTAATCATGACGGCCCTATATACACTGATGGAAACTGGAACATTTGATTCAGTGGTTTGTCTCCACACATAAATATCAAATCATATACCTGCTTCGAATCAAAACAAATATCTTATCTTATATCCTTCCCGTGTCGTTAAACGTCACATAGGGCTCGCAAAGTAGTTCGCCAATTGTTCCTGTCTTCGGCGAAGCCTTTCAACCTCATCAAGGGATTTTATGCCTCTTAATTTGGCCTCTCTTAACAATGTCCTCTTTAGAATTTCCCGTGGTCTGCCTCTTTTTCTTCGGCCTGTTGTGTTCCACTTGATAGCTTGTTTTGGGATTCTCTGATCGTTTCTTCTCATCAAGTGACCAACATATGTCCATACCATTTTCCTGATCACCCATGAGATTGGATGGTGTTCAGTCATCTGTCTTATCTCTGCATTATTCTTGAATTCGTTCCACTTGATGCCTAGTATTTTCCTTAAGCATTTGTTTTCAAATGAGTCTAATTTCTTATCTATTTTTTAGGTTATTTTCCAGCTTTCGCATGCATAAATGAGGGTGGATATTAAAATTGAAATGAATAGTCTTAACTTTTGAATTCCATACATTCTCAAGATTCTTGAAGATGGATGCTGCTTTTGCAATTCTAATTCTAACTTCCTTTCTGGTGTCACCATCCTGGTCTATGTAGCTGCCAAGGTATGCAAATTGTTTGATTTCTTCAACATCTGCCCCTTCTAGGTGTATTTTTCCATTTTGATTAATGGGAAGTTTCAATATTTTTGTTTTGTCCATGTTAATTTCAAGTCCTATTTTGCCAACCAACAAAATATAAATAAACACATATAAATATAAAATATAAAAAATATAAAATATAAAAAATAAACAAATATAAACAAATGAAAACTGAAAGAAGTTCTAATGATCTGAAAACATCAGAGCTGTTCATGTAGCTTCCATTTTAGAATACAAAAACAAAACAGGAACACTGAACTGGGAAATAAAAACTTTATATAATCTGAATTAGCCACTGAAGATATGACTGTGTAAAAATGCAAGAATAATGTTACGTCATAATATGAAAGAATCCTTTAATGTGTTTGTTTAAAACATTTAATAGGATTTGCCGTTCACAGTTTCTTATTCGGTTGTGGTTGAAATATTCCTCTCTTCTGTTATTTTACTTGTTGAAGTGCTGATATTGTTATTTTATTTAATCAAAGACGCTGTGATTATATAAATATATGGACTTTGTTTTATTTCATTCATTTCATCACTAAATGCAGTAACAACTAGTAACACTTTCATGATAACTCAAGAAACCAAGCTTATTTACCCGTCAGAGCAAGAGGATCCTAGGATATTATTTAACGTACAGGATAGAAAATTCATCTCTTTTACTTTTATATACCGATTTCGAAGCAAAACATGGCACGATAAATGAAAAAATGAGAGAAGTTAATGTTATACTGATCTGTTCAAGTGAGTTCGTGAATATCATCGATTCTTGAGTAATAACCTTTTCTTCCATGCTAAGATTCTCACTGCGCTGTACTATCTCATTGCAATGTCTAGACTCACTGTGCTGCTCTATCTCACTGCGATGTCTGATATTACTGCTATGTCTTGTATCATTGTGCTGTCCTATTTCACTGCGATGTCTCGCCTCACTTTGCTGTCCTATCTCACTGCGATGACTAGTCTCACTGCGCTTTCCTATCTCACTGCGATGTCTAGACTCACTGCGCTGTCCTATCTCACTGCGATGTCTAGTCTCACTGCGCGGTCCTATCTCACTGTGATGTCTAGTCTCGCTGCGCTGTGCTATCTCACTGCGATGTCTACTGTGCTGTCCTATCTCACTGTGATGTCTAGTCTCACTGTGCTGCCCTATCTCACTGCGATGTCTGACATTACAGTTATGCCTTGTATCATTGTGCTGTCCTATCTCACTGCGATGTCTAGTCTCACTGCGCTGTCCTATCTCACTGTGATGTCTAACCTCACTGCGCTGTCTTATCTCACTTCACTGTCCGGTACAAACTAAATTCATTACTACAATTTCTAGACAGCTATATCTGAACTTCACTCAGTTCAGTAAGCTCACCATGTCGAACCATTGGGTACCACTTAATTGATCACGTGATCTAATCACAGATCGCCTGAAATATAA